>OZ059806.1:14613204-15030292 GCA_964057025.1 Standfussiana lucernea | reverse complement strand
GAGAAATTCTAACCTAACCTAACCTATCCCTTTTCTCCAGGTGGAAATCCTTAATGAATGTCCTCCGCCTTGGTCAGAGCGGAGCGTGTTAACTAAAATCACCCCGATGTTCAGTCCCACACATGTATCGGGGGGCAGCGGTATCCTGATGTGACCTCCGATGCCCCGAACTGGTGCTGACCCATTTGACAAGCGGGCGTCTGCTACGGCCCGTCTTAGATACGGGCCGTAAAGCGCGTACGGAAATTAGGACCGTTTTGCGCGGTACATTTTTCGTAGCCGAAACCTTTGGACCCCGTTTTTTATTTATTTCCTTGTATAAATTATCACAATTTCTATTGTATTACCTTGCTATTTACATATATTACCTTATTAAATAATAATATTACACAAAACTAGACAGAATAAAATTATCCTAGAACATTATGTTCGAAAATCTGAGGTGGCTGAATTTTTATTTTACAATTTTCATCATATTTCCTAAATTAATTAACTTATTGACATGAATCCTTTTGTATTGTTGTTTTTAAATGTAAACCTATTGTTTGACACTACTTTCATTAAAATATCTGCACTAATTAAAATTCTCATTTTCAAGTTACGTAATTATATGAGACAAATTTTCTAACTTAATTTTTTGATCATTCGATTTGAGCATTCGCCGCCGCCGCCAGCGGCAGAGCTTTACGTGGTTCCGACCCTTTGATCTAGCCGCAACACAGTTGCACGCACGCGTCTTGTGAACTTGTTGCCAGTCTCAAATACTGAGATCGGAATGGATCGAGCTGTTAGGTTAGGTTGAGATGAGCGTTCACCCAACCCGCAGCAGACACCTGCTTGTCAAATGGGTCAGCACCAGTTCCAGGCATCGGAAGTCACATCAGGATAGCGCTGCCCCCCGATGCAAGTGTGGGATTGAACATCGGGGTGATTTTAGTTAACACGCTCCGCTCTCCCCAAGGCGGAGGACATTAATTAAGGATTTCCACCTGGAGAAAAGGGATAGGTTAGGTTAGGTTAGGATTTCTCGATCCTATCGAGAAAAAACGCGATGACGCCGCGCTTCACGCCGCGTCACGCCGAGGCGTCACGCGCGCTGTGTGAACACACGCCGGCGTTTTCATACAAAATGTTCTACGAGTATTTTGTTTCTTGACGCCGAGCGCGGCGCGCGCCACGCCGCGCCAGTGTGTGAGGCTTTGCGTTGCGGCGTCACCGCTATGCCGCAAAGCGCGGCAAAACGCGTCTGTGTGAACGAGGCTTAAGATTCACAAAAATACGTAGATGAAAGAAAAATCTAGACAAAGAGCTGTCTGTTTAGATAATATGAGAATGGAACGAATTAAGAATGTTTACAAAGTACTTAATTTTTTTTAATGAACATCAAACGGTACAAAATGAAAAGAGTTTTATTTAAAGCAGGAATTCCAGGAATTGTAGGTATTAATCAATTTTAATTAGGTAAGTATTGAAAAAGAAAAGTAAAGCACGTTGCAAAGAATGTTCATGTTATTGGAAGCTCACAACCCAGTTAGTACTGGGTAATACCTACGATCCCCTTGGGTAAGACTGGTTGTCAGACTTTTGGGCCACTGAGTACCTGTAACGACTGTCAAAGATGTACAATTGACAGCCAGGCTTAACGTGCTTTTTGAGGCACGAAGGAAACTCGGTATGTAATGGGTGGTCACCCATCCATAGACCAACCTAGGTTGGTCTATCGCGTTCGCGTATCGCGTTATCTATCTAGGCGCGCTTACCTAGGTAAGCGCGGCTTAACCTGAAGATTGATCCGAGTGGCTGTTATTATTTAGCCAGGAGCTCCTCTAACTGCCTAACAGATATAAAGCGTCATAATGTTCTTTTTATTCACTACATACATATAAATCAGAATTTCCACTACAACGCACCATAAACATGAATTAATTCTATTGTTATCTTTCATGTAATTGTGCAACTATAATAGTGACATTTTGCTATGATGCTGCACTTAACTGCTAATCCCGCAGCCTGGCGTACGTGAAGACATCTCATTGGATCGCGCTCAACTAATCGTGGTCCAACTAATAGTGGCCGGCGACAATATCACGAGGATACCATGACTCATTCATTATTTGGTACGGAAAGATTTTTCAGTGGGATTCATTTCGTGACATTCATTTCGATCGCTTTACTGCAACTTATTACGTGCAATGACGATGCGGATGGAGACTATGGAGAGAGAAGTCCCCTCTCTACCCAGCGACATCGTCTTATCTCCTCGGAAGACCAAACAGAAGTTGGATATTATATGTATTATTGTTGATTGAGGGATGATACGTAGGGAAGTGACTGATAGAGTAAACGTTGACAGGGGCGCATTCAAGTTTTTGCGACCACATGTAACATTCGCAAAAGAACAAGACGTTTGAGTTTTGAGTAAGCGAAGCTGTAGGGTATAATAAGGTTTGAGAGTAGGTATATCATTTTGATCCCATTCGTCGTTACATTTTTAATTAGTTGAAAGCTATCAACATTGTAGATGCCAAGAAGACAACACACGTATAGCTATAATTTAAGATAACTAAAAGCTAGAGGAAAAGGTGGTAATGTGGTCCCTGCAGGTATATTGACCCCCCTCAATATTTATAGTTTAGAAACACGCCATCTAGATCTTTTTTGCTGCAATGCCGAGCTCGTCTGACGTTGTTGATTTTAACCCAATAAATCCGTGAGGGGGCGTTACATTTTTTTTTTTCTGCGAACCAGTTGAAACACGCTAGTGGCAAACTTTTATTATCACTCTGCATTTTATTCAATTTTACTGGAAATAAGTGAGTTTTAGCTTTGGTGATTTGTACATTGTGTTTGATAAACGTTATTCTACAGGATTTTGAAGGTAATTATAAAAACACTTTTGATAGAATATTTTTGTTATGGTTTGTTTATAAATTCTTGCTTTCTTTCAATTTGGCCCCCTCACATTGTTGATATTATGGTCCCGGGGGCCATATAACATGTATGACAATTATATCACTTCCTTTTTTTTATTTTCCGTTTTCAGATGCCTCGGCAAAGTGTGTTATCTCCATCTTCAAAGAAAAGGAAAACATGGGATCCAGACCAAATGAAAAAGGCAATTGAAGCAGTGAGGACAAAGGTCATGGGCTATAAAAAGGCTGCAAAAATATTTTCTGTGCCAAGATCTACACTGCCACAAGACATTCAGCCAATCCCCAGAGCCAAGACTAGGACTTCTAATCGTGGAAGAAAAGCTACCACAACAAAAGTGATCACATCATCACCTTACAAAAACCAACTAATCGAATCTTTGAGTTTAGCCGAGACTCGGGGACGTAGACGCGGACGTGGACGTGGCCGCGGACGCGGCCTCGGACGTAGTCAAGATGGCGAGGGCAGCGGTAGCAGTACTATACAGAGAGTCATTACATCTAGCAGTAGCTCTGAAAGTGACGCAGTCGTAGAAACCGACTCTGAATATGACAACAATGTCTATCCGAATAGCGTACCTGAAAGCTCAGATACGATCTGCATATTCTGTGACACCAGTTACTTGAACGACCGACCTGGGGAGGAGTGGATTCAGTGCCAGAGTTGCAATTTATGGGCTCATACAGCCTGTGCAGGTCCTGAAGGCGAATATTATATCTGCGAATTTTGCCGTTAGGTTTTAATTACTTAAATCAATACATTTAATATGGTCCCCAGGGTGCCATATAACCCTCACTTGATCTCATGTTGCCAAATTTGTTTTTTTTTAGAATACACCAGTTTTCGATAATCCTGTGGCAGTTTCATTTATTACATAGTAAGGCATGTATAGGCAAATAAATAAGGAGCGATATAGCATGTTTATTACATTTCTGAGTCTCGTATATTTTACATAAGGCCTCAAAAACAAAGTAGGGGGCCACATTACCACCTTTTCCTCTACCAGCCTGATCCATGACATAGTTGCCTTGCAGAATGCGCTTAACTTATACCCAGTACATAATGACACGCGTGCACGTCCTCGGGTATCAGATGTTGTCGACGTATCATCTTCTGTTAATAGACTCACATTCGACCACTGTATAATCGGGAATAGCGCCATGGGGAAATAACTTTATCTACAAAATGATATTTATACAAAATGATGTAGTAACTCAACATTTTCTCTAGCTCTGTATTTCTTAACTGTAGATTTTGCAGCGCAGGACTTTTCTGGGAAATTTAAACATTGGCAAGGGTGGATATCTTGGGGTTCTCTAATTGTAACATTCGGAGTTCGAAAAGTGCTGACTCTCAGTCTTTAGTTGAGAATAATTTCAGAAGTCAAATAGAGAAAAAGTTACAGCTAAAGCTCCACGTTTGGATGTGCTATCGAGGCAAGTACGCTACGAACTAGACGTTTTCAAAAATAATATAAAAACGATCAAAGTGCATAGCAATAAGTGGTCTGAAGACTGAAACGTCCCGAAACAATCTTGAGCTTTTCCTCGAGGCTAGTGTAAAAGTGAGATTGTGACAGTTCATGAGAGCATCGTCATTACAATGATAACAAAATAACAATCCAATAAAGATCAATTGAATAGAATGGACTTCATTGATCAGCGAGGCCTTATCTTTATATAAACATTAGAGTAGTATATCAGACGGATCAATTGGAGGAAGTCACGGCTATTAATAGACTGTCTTCCAGATAGACTCGTAGTTAGCTAGAAGCACGCTTACTCATCGGCTAGTGGATGATGACACGCCTACTGATGCCTAAATCAGATCTAGTATCAACTTGATTAGGCAGCTTTCATCAACGTGATCATCAACTCGTAAGAAACGCAAAGCAAGGAAATTGAATTATTATACAGTTTTTTAGTGTTGTTTAACAACGCCCTTTTCCAAATTATTCTTAATTATTACGTCTAATTAAGGAAAGTGTTCGTTGCGAAACTCAACAAAATTCGGGTAACATTTTAAAAGCTTTCCATAACAACCACGTCGTCAGGTAGCTAATTGGGAAAACCTTCAAGACGTAGATTATTTAATGCCGCAATAAAATCTGCCGGTATGCCCCGTGTCCCGTGACCCCTGGGGGGCATGCTTTAATCCCGCATCCTTGAATGTTGTTCTAATTCGCGAGCTGATGGTGTTTAATTAGAGTAACTCAAGCAATTGTCGTTGCGTCACTTACTTCGCAATGTTTATGGGAGACCGACAACGAGCTCATCGAATTACGAGTGGCCGACAGACTCGAATGTACTTTGACGATTATTGCGATGATATTTGTAGGTTTAAACCTTACAGATTCCTATGAATGATGGACATGACCTAACCTAACTCTTTTGTGGCAGGAAGATTGCCGCCTGGTAACCCACCAAGTAACTTCTAAATAACTATCTTTAGTAGATAATTATTTTCTTGGTGATCATTTTGATGTTGCAGTTACGTGAGATGAACAAGAACTTGTCTTGATATTATTGCTCTACGTAGGTGCTGTTACATACAATTAATTGCTGGGTGAATTTCAGCGATTCGAATACCTCTATCCATCCTTTGGTTACGTTGCGGCGTAGGTTCCGGAGTGTGGCAACTGCTTAAAGAAAAAAACTTTTCGTGCACTAACCGTCGTTGACGTTCAGCTGTGCGGCGGCCCGACGCGCAGCCGCTGTGGATACATCGTGTTCCACGAAGTACTCCTCGTAGCGCACCTCCAGC
Organism: Standfussiana lucernea; assembly: GCA_964057025.1. NCBI lineage: Eukaryota > Metazoa > Arthropoda > Insecta > Lepidoptera > Noctuidae > Standfussiana > Standfussiana lucernea. The sequence continues at coordinate 15,024,598 of OZ059806.1, read as the reverse complement.
AGCGTGTCGTCAGAGCCCCAGGCCTCCGACTCGTTTCGCGTCCCGTTGGCGCGCCCCGTGCCCACCGGCTTCGACGCGGCCGCATGACGCACCTGCGGGTTGCGAGGAGAAGGCAGTTAGCCTTAAGTCAGGGTTCCTAGTGAGTGTTGCTTGAGTTTAACGGTTCGAATGTTGAGACTTTCAGACTGCAAGGCAGACATCCCTACGAAATGAAAGATTATAATGTTGATACAGGCTCTCATCTCAAGAACTTCTGGTAGAGATAATAAAACATGGTTCACCAGTACTTCAGGTACTCTAAAGATGACGTCGCTAGCGGTCGGGCCGGGCAGTAGCGCCAGCAACACTAGTGCTGTGCCGGCGCACAGCCGCGCGCACGGCGCACCACTCCGCCGCGCACTCACCATCCCATAGCTTGCACAAACGTTTGCTGAACGCTGCAACAATGAAAAGATCTGGTATGAAAAACATTTTCCAAAAAGTAATTAAAAAACCAGACCGTGGTAAAAACTTAAGTTAAAAAAAAAACACTAAAAAGATAAGAATAAGCACATTTTTTTTTAAAGTTGGAAGCAGGTGGGAGCCATTCCATTTTTGCCTGCAACTTTTAACTTAAGTTTTTTACCGCAGTCGGGTATTTTAGTATTTTTAATAACTTTTTTTTTATTTCCAGCTTTTTAGTTTACAAATGTGAAAGATTTCGCAGACGATTTGCCAAACAAATTTTTACCGCCTTCACCGCGTGGAGGTACTCCCAGCTTATGTTGTGTTTTGATTCATAATTTATACCCGGTGTCATTTTCACAATAAATACGAATCTAACGACACCTTTGAAGCTAAAATCCATCGAGCCGTTCAGGCTGCAAAACGTGCCAAACATTTGAATTTGGCGCCAAAAATCCGCCATTTTGTTTTATTTTTATTAGGGTTCCGTACCTCAAAAGGAAAAAACGGAACCCTTATAAGATCACTTTGTTGTCCGTCCGTCCGTCCGTCCGTCTGTCAAGACCGTTTTTCTCAGGAACGCGTGGAGGTATCAAACTGAAATTTCTATATGATACTTATTTCTACTGTCCCTGGAAGCTGTAGAAAAATCAACCTTCTAAGTCAACGCAATCAAAAGATACAGCCACTTAGGCCGAAAATTTCCGCAAATTTTCGAAACTCGCACGGGAATCAAAACCTACAGGGTACTTCCCGTGAACTTAGAATCTTGAAATTTTGTACGAAGTCACGTCTTATAGTACAGATATAGGAAAAATTACGAAAACCGTAAATTTTTAGTTTCGTCATATAAAAAAAAGTTATATACCCACAGGTTTGTACGGAACCCTCGGTGCGCGAGTCCAACTCGCACTTGACCGGTTTTTTTTGATATACCCAGTGTCCTCCTTCTGGCGCAGTCGGATAAAAAGAAAACCGAACTTGTAAACACAAAAAAAGTGAAAAATTACTTTAGCTTAAGTCGGTTTTCTGAAGCTTAAGTTATTTTTCACTTTTTTTGCGTTTTGGAGTCGGTTTTCTTTTATGCAAAAAAGTTTGTTATTTTTCCATTTTTACAACAAATATTTGATATGAATTTATTTTACACTTTTAACATTACACGTCAAGGTAATAGGCTTATCCCCAATAAATGGAACTTAACATAGGTACCTAACTGTCGAAATTTGGGTGTACTGTACACCTCTGCCTACCATCTCAGAGCAGACAGGCGTGATGTTATGTTATGATATTGTGTAAACATTAAACATCCAAGCGATTGCACCAATCACGACAAATTTGCTGTCCTGTTTTGAAGAGTTCCGCTGTCTGTCTCCTAAACTCATCATCAGATCTATATGAAATTTAAATGGGACCATTTCGGAATAAACCCCTTTCGAACAAAAAAAGAATTTTGCAAATCCAATCAGCTGTTTCCTACATTTTGATGATATAGGCATTACACTTTTGTAGGAAGCAGCAGATTTTTTTTTGGGTTCAGAATGATGTACTGAGTATGTGGTTTCCGTTTTCGAGTCGGCGTCGGTGTCCCTTCCAGCCCGTATAGAAACATCCAAATTTATAACCATCTCCTTTTGGAAGACGGTTAAAAACTTTGTCGCAGATTGTCGGTAGAAAGATAGCTAAGAGGCGATGTCGTTCTCTATGTTACAAGTATACATAGAGGCAGTAGATATATCTGCCTGTATTCTTCGTAGAGTAGAGATAGAAACGGTTAAGCTATGCGTCCAAGTTTTAAAGTCAAAGTTTTTTAATATGTCAAACATAGGTGTAGAAGGTGTTGTAATTAAATAAAAACAGAGATAGATATCTATGTTTTGCCGAAACTTTTTAAACTTTGTAACATCACATCTCAGTCGTAAAAACTTCCTTTATAGATTTCCGTATAAAACGGCTTGTTATTACCTAGGCAGTTCTTAGAGTCTGATCCCCATTTAGCAGCGAGTGAGCACTCGACATAACACCTTAATAAATCTGCCTTCATAACCAAGCGTTTTATGTCTGTCATACGCATTGTTGGCCGCTGACGAACTATAATCAAGAGTCGATTTCTACCATTAAGTATCATTAACACATGAGTGCGGCACTGAAACCTGCACGTCGCGCGTCGCGGTCGTACAAATAGCTGCATTACTGTCCAGTGTCGAGCTCGTATTGTCGTGTCCTACCGCAACGTGCTGCGTCGATTAAACAAGAAATAAGCAGAAAAACAAACACACAAATTAATAAACGAATGTCATCGTAACCAGCTAATAATATGGGCTACCCTATAATTGTTACCTAGTTTATTAGACACTTGCCATCAACTCGCTAAGAAGACGTAGATAGTAAACAATGCCATGGGGGGGGGGGGGGGATATACAAAGCATCGACTTTGATAGACGGGTAGGATGATCCGGATTCACGGATTCTGTCCTCCATCCGTGCCCGGATCGCTGTCATTTTTATAAATCGACAATGGAACTTGCTGCAAGGCAGAAAAGTCTGCAATTATTCGTGTACCTACCCAAGTTATTCGGAGTATAACTTCTGCAGCTACATAGTCCGTGTTCCTGCCCAGTGCACAATGCAGTGTCAATGCTTACGAATGCGATGCGCGTGCGACTCCCGCTAGAGCTGTACTGGAGCATGCCAAGCACTCGGCAGGTTACCGATTAGTACGCAGGAGTTAAACCTTTGGAATCATGGGAGAGTTTGTGCTATTCACTCTGAGTTATTAATTCTGAAGTTAACAAACCAAATTATATTTGATGCGTTTCGCTTACAACTAATCTTCCAAACTGCTGCTGTTCTTCTTTTTTCCAGTTTGGAATCGCTTCACAAGAATAAACAGTGTCTCTCATACTTTGGTATGAGGACTAACACAGAGAAATCATAGGAGTGAGAACCGTGGTTTATAGTAAGTTACCAGTTTTTTTTTTTTCGCAGTCCTCCATGCTAAATATCTACTGGTATTATAACTGCATTCAGTTACACTGGAAGCCGACACTAACATTTTGAGAAAACGGTTATTCAGGTGATGATCAGTTCCATATTTTTCGTCAAAAGGGTTAGCTGCCTTAACATTCCCAATCTTTCTAAGTGTCCATTCTGTTTACCTTCCTCTCTCTTCCCTCTTGCTTCTACTGCTGTTTTTTTGCTTCACTCGACATGAACGATGTCACCAAGATTTTGTAACAACATATTGACTTATAAGAGTGTCCATGGCGTTTCTTGAGCATTCTTCTCCATAGAGATCTACGCTTTCGAATGGGCAACTACAGTACTTTCACAAATGATTATGCCCTGTGACTGGGACTCTAGCTTTGTTTATTTTTTTGTGTTTTGGCATTCAAAAGTGCCTGTAATGGTCTAATTGAAATAAATGCTTTGAGTTTGAGTCGCGCCTCTTTTTTAAAAGAAAGTTATTACTGCCAACTAACAAAGGGCATGTCCACGATCGGATTCTATATGCGTATTGGTGTCACACTTATTGGGTCAGTGGTGTAAGGGCCGACGTGTCCTGGGGCACGTACGGCGAGGATTACACCTTCCGACAGCTTTGACAGCTCCGCACCGTTACTCATTATAAAGTCCTCACTCCGAGTTGTGAATGTCACTTACACACTTCGATACTCCGATATCAGACACCCTATTGTACTTTTTTCATTTCTTCTTCAAACACGCAAGTAAACAATCTATGAAGCTCGCTACATAACTGTAAAAGTCAGTAGATATTATCATAATTAAGTAATTAATACAGTGTGACTCATTTACGTTATAATAGAACATGTTATTGAAAGCAGTCATTCAATTCCACTGCAGTTATGAAGCCCTCTATTTTAATCATGCTGTAGACATGGTAAGTGAAATGTAAACCGCAACAGAAGATCAGGAAAAAATATAGCAATATTGGATAAGTATTCTCGTTGAGAGAATCGATCCGAGACAAATTGCTGGAGTTGAGCAATCGACGACAAAAACACGACCTTCGATCGACTTCCCGCAGAAAATGGCAACCGAACACGTAAACCGATTGAGAAAACTCTCCGTAATACCGTCAGCTATTCTATAATTGTATTACACTCAAATTGGTTGCAAAAGCGTATGTTTACGTGCACAGAAATCGTTGTAAATATTACAGTAATGTTTGCAAATGTTATAATAAACTGTGTTTCTAAAGATCTCATAAACACGCTGAAAGATATAGTTCAATAAATCAAACGTGTTGTGGACGATAACTGTGTTATTGGGACTGCCTAGCGAAACATTCATTATTATTTTCAGATGGTCAAAAGAGTTAGAAATAGCTACTCTTGGACTACCTTATAAGCAGAAAAATATTGAATCAGTGAAAAATTTCATATGACGCATGATTATTGTATTACCTACTTTGTTTTTTTTTTGAAGATCATACACTCTATTTGTTTTGTTGTAAGTACAGATTCGCTTTACCACCGTGGGATAAACTTTAAAACTAAAGCTTTGAAACGAGAGCTCAAATTTATAACACCCAAACTTTTTATGAGAATGCGATTTACGACAATGTTAAGTGGCTAGACGAAGTGTTCCGATGATCTCAGATAATGCAGCTTCAAGGTCCATCGTATAACCGCAGCATCCACTCATCTACCTATTAAAAGATCAATAAAACGTTGCCGATGGATTGTCGTAAACTAAAAATATTGTTCACCTTCGGAACAATTTGAAAATTGTTGGAAATTATGAAGACTGCTGAAAGTTTTATCGGTGTTTTATTTCAACACATAAAACACTGTAAACTTTTGATCTTGAGATGAAGTGGCTCTATTTTAGTAGAACTAGCCCTCGACAAGACAATAAGCTCCTCGTACCAACCCCTGTCGTATTTCGAAACGTGATGCAAAAGTTTGTCAGTCATACACCTTCTATCGCGAAGGAATGAACACAGCAGCATGCAAACGATCAAACACAGTTTATGAATATCTTGTTTGTTGAAGTTACACAAGAACGTCTTCACGTTGCTGAATGACGAGAGGAACCTGTTGGGTTTGACACAGTTATTACAGTTTCAAGTCAAAGCCATAGAGCTGGCCTAATTTCCCGTATACTTCAGACGAGATACGGCGCTAACGTGCGACATATCTACTAGTAAGAAGTGGAAGTCTGTCATGTCGTACGTCCGCGACTTTGTAAGGCGACACCCGCGGGTTCCTCTTCCCAGCCTGTCATGCACACCGCTGCACCGCGACGTCGCCGGCTACTGGATACCACTTAGTGGTTGATCTTTGCTTATTAATCACGAGGCTCTTTGATGATTGGAACCAAGACGTTATAAACACCGTGCCTGATTAGAAGAGCGAATGGTAGATCAGATGTTATCCTTACAAAGATTGAAACTGTTACGTCGAGGAGGGGAATTTGCATTTGAGTGTCTAATATAGAAGAAATACATGTTGGTTTAAGATTCTAATTAAACAATCCACAAAATGTGTTTTCCTTAAGTAGAAAAATACCCATCTACTCTTTTGTAAGGTGTAACAAATCTTTGCCTGTAGATAAAAGCAAACAACGGCATGCACGTTCACGTAAAAGCATCCAGTCGACGGTTTAGTGACACTTGCTATCTTATCAGGCCAGGCTTCAACTTGAACGGAACCAACTTGGACGGCGCCGGCGATAAGCTTAAGATTTATACGATGTTGCGATACTTCTTGGGACAGTATAGTAGGAGTGTGTGACGACAACTTAAACGAGGCTTGAGTGGTTGTGAGAAATGGTTTCGAAATGACATATAAACAAGTGCAGTCAAAGGTTTGGCTTTGAAGCATTTCTTAATAAAGTAGGTATATGTTACCTGCTGAGTAGGGAATATCATTCATAGTAATTGCACTTTGCGTTTTCAGGTAAGTAGGTACACTAAACGCAACTTTTGGACACGAGGCTATCGCTGAATTAGAAACTAGAACATTAATTTACATACTACTAAATAACAGTTTACAGACCCTGGCGGGTTGCCGGACAGTTATTTAGGAGATTTCAATGCACAGAGAAGTTAAATAATTAATTTTGGTATTAAATAGGAACAACTTTTTGTAATAGCATGAATCCCATAGTTTTTGCAAGTGTTCAACGGTTTTCGCACCGGCATGGCAGAACAAAAATAAAGCAAAAGTAAATGATTCATGATTTCGTGCAGTTCATTTTGTTCTAATACTTGGATTTTCTATGAAAAAGCGATAGAATTTGCAACGATGAACGGTAGCGGATTGTGGTAAATTTTTTGCAGTAAGTACGTAACTGTAAGAAGCCCCCTTGGGTTTATGAAATTATTCCTATGGTTGTGTATTTTGGTCGTACATATAGCTAAGTATGTTAGTGCTGTTTGGCGAGCCGCAATGCATAGACAATTAGGTCAAATATTAGATGCAACTTCACAAGGCTTATGTTTATTTAGGTACATCTTAGGCTTGTCATCTCTTTACATCAGGTGCACTATCTCCACAAGGTCCATTTGGAGAATTCAATACTGTGGAAACGTTGCTCTTATTGGAAGACTTCTTGTCTTCAAATGACTAGGCATGTAGTTTTAGAACATTGACGTCCGCTATGAATCAGCTGGCATGTGCCTACGTTAGCGTATCAAATGTATCAATCAGCCTGCAACATAAGTAGCGCTCGTCGACACCTGGCCCATTCAGCCGTAATAAATGGCCCATAATATATAATCAGAATCACCATAATTTGCTCCCACGACGCGCTTTTCATATCCACCATAATATGCTAGATTTCAGGTGTTAGTACCTATCTATTATAACTATATCGTTCAACATCGCTAGAGACAGAATTGAAAACGATACCGTACGAGTTAACGTCACAAAAATTTCATGTATCGCACATTCATTCCAATCCCTAAAATCGGCGGAAAATCTTGCAGAAAAAAGCAATTTGTAGTCCCGTAGCATCCGCATCACGTAGTTTACACGAGAAAGTAATGTATCGGAGTATCGGCAGTCAGAAGCTACATCGCCAACAAGTGGTCCCGGCGCTGTCACGCTCCACTGGGCACGGAGGTGCGGCCCTCACTCGGCACCGTTCGGCCGGACCTATGGACCGTGACCGGATCGGAATAGAGAACAAGTGGAGACGTAATCGAACTCACCGATTTTTTTAAGCGTGCAGCTGGGAGCAACTAAACTAAACGGCACTAAACAAGACGATCACCAGCAAGTGGGATTAGACTTGGACACAGATACCTACAATGGTTCTGGCACGTTTTGCCTATGCTTATTGTTTCTAAAAGACTTAAGCTTCCTTACAAAACTCGCGATTCACAGGACTGTTGCGTTCGTCTAATTTTCGCATGCGATACTGCAGAGCTGTCGTGCGACCCTTTTTTTTTTTTTTTTTTTTTCGGATGCGAAATCATCAAATGACTTCTCCCGCTCTGGGCTGAGCGGGGGGGAGTGTCAGACTTTTACTGACTAAAACCCAAACATGTTCCTTCATCGCCCTTTGTGTTCCGGGGCCGCGGTATCTCTTTCGAACAACCCGCAGCACCCGGCAGGCATCGGCCCTTGCGGGCCCCTTCCCTTTGCTGACATCTCTTTGAGGCGCGCGTGGAACACGAACGCGCCGTCGACACGGCCTGTCGTCCTAAGACGGAGGGACGGTTAGCTAGCCCTTAGCTCACCGTCCACAGGCCCGCGTCTACGGTGGCCCCCGACGCCCGGTGCGTCTCCCGCGGCGGCTGGGACGTGAGGAGGAACGCTCTCTCTCACGTTCCGCCTCCTCCTTTGCTAGCATGACTGCTTCGCAAAAGGAGGTGACGGCTTCCCATTCCGTCTCGCTCCGGACCATGGCTCGAACCAGGGCAGGACGCGAGAGGTCGCCGCCGCCGATCGCCGCTATGAGGACACGGCGTTGCTCCGCCCAAGCGGGGCACCGTATGCTCCACCGTGTCCTCCGGTCGATCCTCGCAATGGAAACACCCGGGCGTCTCCTCCCGCCTGATTCGGTGCAGGAGCCTCCCGAAACAACCGTGTCCGGTGAGGACCTGCGTCAGGCGGACGGTGAGGACGGCTTGGCGCCTCTCAAGCCACTCCTCAAAGAGGGGACTTATCGCCACTATCGTGGCGTGCCCTGCACGGGGTTGCGACAGTCGCTCTCTCTATGTCACCATGAGATCGGCCCGGAGGTTTGTCCGCTGAGCGGCAATTAGCCGTGGCAGCGCAGTAACCCCCCGGCGAAGAACCTCCGCGCGCCATTCATGTAGGGGCGCGAGGACTATCGCCTCCAGATCTCATGGTGGCAATCCGGCTAGGAGGCTCGCAGCCTCGCCCGAGATCGTGCGGAACCCACGGACCATCCTTACGGCTACCACCTTTTGGGGCGCGTTCAGATAATGGGCGGCTCGCCGCCTCAAGGAACGCGCCCACACCGGGGCACCGTAAAGGGCCATGGACCGCACGACCCCCGCATAGAGCCTCCGGCAGGAGGCGTTCGGCCCCCCCAGATTGGGTAGGAGCCGCCTGAAGGCAGCCCCAGTCCGTTCCAGTTTAGGGGCCAAACGTCGGAAGTGCTCCGCGAAGTTCCACCGGCTGTCGAGGACAAGTCCCAGGTACTTCAACGTCGACCCGACGCCGATGGAAACCCCTCCTACCGTCAGTGAGGATCCCGACGGTGGCGCATTCCGAGGCCCATGAACGTTCGTCATATGCCATGTCATGGCGTTCGTCTAATTTTCGCATGCGATACTGCAGAGCTGTCGTGCGACCCTGGATTCGATTCTCAGGTTGGCCAGTGATTGGGAATTTCTGTCAGGAAACTTCCAGTAGCTACCCAGTCTGGCTTTGTGCACGGTTGATGGCAACAGGCTCGCCCTATTATATGCAACTCAAACGTAGTCGGTGAAATGTAAGTAGTTGTATCTACACCTCGGCCTCGTGCCTGGAATAGGTACAGGCGCAATGTGTAGTAGGTACATTAGCACTCCATTCTCTTACTACTCTGCGTTTCATAAGCCATAATAATATTGACTCGAGCTACGAGATCACGCCGTCTCGCTGCCCACAGAAGTATGTCAGTGATTCATGGAGGACCAGCGGTTTCCAACCGTGACTCTGATTGGAGTCAACGCGATATGATTACGTATCGGTCATTATAACACGGACTGTGAAACAATTCAACGGGACGGGTGATATGGGAATGGCGAAGCATCTGATGTCGATCGTCGATGTATCGCTTATTTTCAACTATTGGGTTCTATACTTCTGCCTCTATATGTAATGTAGGTCAGGAGATCGCCTAGATTTGCTCAGTTTTTTTATCGCCTTCGCTTATTGATTTTGGCGCGGCTAAACTTGAGTTATCTTCTTCAGATGCAAATTATTTACATTGAAGATTAACCGAAAATGTTATTTTAAAACAGATTATTTGGAATCCAAGTAAGTATAAGGAAAAGAAGGAGTCGCAGAAATAAGGAACGTTGACCTTCAGACAAGAGGTCGTCGAACCCGGTTACCCTTTGCGGAGGGTTGCGACTTGGGGCAGGTGGGACCCCAAGTTCGGAAACTGGGTCACCGGGGTGTCTGGCTGACTCAGTCGTTACGAACTTGGTTTGAAATTACTACAATATTCTATATTCTTTATACATATTATAGGTATGGGTAATCGTTGTAAAATTTGCGAACTAAAGTAAACTAAACAGTGATAATTTAATCTGACAAGCTAATTCAAAAAGCTTAGCACTAACGAAGTATTCTAAACCCCAGGATAGCCCACAAAAAAAAACCATCGAATGTTCCACGTACTTCTATATCATTGAAAAGACATCAACAGTCTTTCAATAGTATGTATTTCATTCCATTCTCAATCACTCAACTTATTCATCCGTCAACCATCTGCATACCGGTTACGTCAGCAGCGGGAATACAACAGGTGTAAACTTTAACGCTATTGTATTCATGTCCATCACAAAAGATGTGCCTATCGGACAGCCATACGTTTTTATACAGAACCCCTTTACATAGCGCGGCGCGACGTCGAGTCCCCGCTGAATAGCCGCGTCCGGCACAGCTGCTAGGGACATAATGCTCATTCAACACCATTATATCAGAACACACAGTACCTAGTGCCTATAGGTGCTCTGTGGAGCAAGCCATGGCAAACAGATAGGTGTGGGCTTGCGAACTTTTATTTATTTTGCGATACGGCGCGGCGGCCTGTTTGCGGAGTTTGTCCGCGGAAAAGTCGGTGTGGTTTGTTTTGCAATCCCTATGGTTTCGAGAACAAATTATTGATAGCGTTAAATTGAAAAAGAAAATTGAATAGTACTAGATATTCAGAGTACCTAGCTTAATTAAAACAAGAGATAAGTAGTAAATGGAGAACTGTAGAGAAAATATAGTTATCTGCTTATTGCTGTAACACCACAACTAATTGTTCTCTTCGAAACTTATTTTATTTACAGTCGCACATAACAAGGTCGTAAAACTCACGACTATTTACTGAAAAATAACTTACATTGACGAATTACATAATTTATTCACCTAAAAGAAAATTACGACATCTTCATGTACCGGTTCAATTATCATGTAAGTAAAGCGACAATTCTTATTCCTATCAACAATGTAACTCACTGGACATTTAATTTATGTACATACATATGTACGTACATCCACATACACGTACGTACTCAAGATTTTGGCGACACTCTGCTTATTGGTGAAACACGAATTCACACTTCGGAATTTTAAATACGTAGCATTGAAGTTGTTTATTCAGTCCGAACTTCCAACAAAAAAGTTTTACATAGGTATTGGGAACTAATGAATGTACTTATAACCATCGAAAGACGTTTACTGCTGGACATTAGCCCGCATTGAATCTACCTATTACTATGTAGTTAGTTAATAGATTGTATACATGCTTTGAACATTTCCGGTCTTCGTTGTTTTATTCGACAAGAAAGCATCATTTATCAGCGCTGTAATCGATATGAATGAGCTAATAAATCGCGGTGCATGTTGCGCTGCGCACACGCGCAACCACCGGGCGCGGCTCGAAACAAAGCCAATGAATTATGCAGTAGAATGCGTCTGCGCACCGCGCGCCTATCCGTGCCGATAGAGCAACCAATCTTGGTTATTTGGGCGAAGAGATGCATCATGCACGGTATGTATAATAAGGAGAAAAGGCATGTAAAGAATTAAAATGATTGATGAAGTGATCATAATCATCTATATACAACCGAAAGACGTGCACAGCTGAATATAAGCTGCTCCAAAAAAACGCCACAATGATTGGCCCTTTCGTTTCCCGCATCAAGCTGATTCTCGATATTTTCGCAGCAAGTAGACCTTCATCCAGGCACAGAATACATTTTACTCTAAGTGAGTAGTTAATAGATACGCTGCGTGTGTGGATTACTGCCGTAGTCCGGTAATTATGCAAAAATACTCCGCTTTATGAGTTTACCGCTACGTGACACATTAGCGCGTGTCGTAAAGTTTCGAATTCAGCATTAAGTCTCAGTAGTTGCGTAGATTATGACATTTCAACAGTTATTGACCTATCTATTGATAGGTAGGCTAAGTAATTGGATTGGGCGAAGAGGTCTAAATAAATTAAGTATTTGTTCACTTACATAATATTCTGTGTCCACGACAGTTCACAAGTCCACTTCGAACCGGGGGCAGGTGTTGAATACTAAAGTGTAAGTGGGTGGATGAGTTGCAGTAACAGACTGGAAGATGATTAGCTAATCATCGCGGAGGTCACTGCTATCAGGTGCTGGCGACAGATCATTGCATTAGCTGAAGATTTTAGACAATGGAGGAAATCCTCCTTACTGGAATGAGCCGTATTACCTTAAGTGCCATTTAATATGTTCTCTTGTAGGATTGCTATACCCAACACCCCATGCCTTTCATAACCACAAATTCCACTTATCACTTCTTCCTAGAGAAGCTGTCAAATAGCTGGTAATCGGACTCATTCTAGAGAAGGTACCTAGATATAATTAGGCTTTTTGATGACCAAAAACAAATGCACGCTGATTGTTAAACTGCAGACAACTAATCCTATCACACAAAACGATCACGTATTTCACACGTCCTGACATGTATTCTTTTGAAATAGTTTTAAAGAATAATTTTAGCCTTCAAGACTTCCAGTTTGATAGGAAACGCATTGTTGAATTGACGTGAAGAGAATGAAATAACAATTGATACGCGTTTGTTGAAGTTATTGCAGGAATCGCAAGGAGAATGATTGATTTATATGGAGACAGTGACGACAACGAAGTCGCTGTTTGACCAGATTTATTTTTTCGAGAAAAAATCGTGAGGAAAACGGACAATGAGTGGTCTGGAATCGCCAACATGCCACTGTTAAAATATATTATCTCGATAGCCACACACGCCTGCTAACTACAATGGAAGCGTGCATGTGTAAAGGTATCGAGACCTTTTTTCCCTGAAAAGGGAACAGGCTTTTGCCCTGAAGTGGGCCAGTCACAGGTTAAAATTATAATTGAAAATAAAAATCAACACTGGATTTAAATCAATATCAACTATAATAGATATCAGTATGACGAGACCCCACATAATTACCACACAATAGGCGAAGAAAAACTGACGTCTGGCCTGTGAGGCAACAGCGCTGCTGCGCGGGCGCCGAGCACGGTAGCCGCCATCATTGACTAGACGACTTTCTCACGAGCTGACGTAGCAGGTACTAGCATTGTTGTTACTTAATTGTTAACTAGGTCTGCCCTATTATGTGCAAGCTATCGGACCTAATGATCAGTTAGGTGTGAGTTTTGAATTAATTCATTATCGCTGGATTAGAATAGAAAAATGCAAAGGCATATATGTATGTATGTTGCTTGTTTAACAAAAGATACAGGATGCAACTCAGTTTTTTGAAGTGAAAACAGATGAAAACTTTTTTACAAAAATCTCAATAAATCCTAGAATAGCTGCTACAACTTTCTTGTCTACTTTGGCTTAAATATTATTATGAAATGTGTTAGGGGATGGCGCTGTATGCCGAGGTACAGGATCTGTCCTAGTGGGGCATCAGAGGATTCCATGTAAAAACTTGAAACTAACCCTATTACTTCAGCTAATATGTTACTGTAAAATTTTTTGGTGAAATAAAGATAAGGTATATAATATATTGTATTAAACCTATAGGTTAGTCAGTTTTTGTTGTCACCAATGACTAATATTTAGCTTGGTATTCGCTATGTACCAACTACCATAAATTATATCGGTAAGTTCATTGTAACCAACAAAATGAATTTGAATGGGTGATTAAAATGAATTAAATGGAAGGCTTTCCCTATTTTACTACATGTGGTATGGGCAATGAGTAACCACGTAGGTAGTTGGCACCAACATGCAGTAATAACAATAAGCATGAAAGTCAGTTTCTATGGTAATCACGAACCAACACGAACCAACACGAACTTTGAGTAGGTAGGGTGTTGACTTCGCCTTTACCCGGTAGCCTATTCAGGGTAGAAGCGAAAACTTCTGTAATTTGATATATGAGTCACTAGCTGTCATTCGCGTGAAAATTTTGAGGTGTAAATGTGAGAAAAAAAAGTATTCTATGTGGTATTTCTGTCTATAATCTATCTCTGTGCCAAATTTCATCCAGATCCGTTCAGCCTTTCTGGTGTGATTGAGTAACAAACATCCAAACTTTCGTTTATAATATTAGTAGGTATAGAAGTATAAAGAATTCGATCGTTTTACTTTTATTAAATGTAGAATGTCGATGTACGATAAAGTGGGTCCTTACCTGAGTACTTACCTAATTTGGCAAACCGCTGCGTGATTAATATTTTTAGAGTGAGTGATAAAATGGGCTGATAAAATTAACCATGATACCTACTGCTACCTGTGTGTTACTTAGTTTGCAAATTCCTTATTATGGTAGACATGTAAAACATATCACCAAGGAAATACTATTTCAGTTGACGTCATAAGTAGATCTCTCCCGAAGGCTACGAATATTCTCGGATTGCAACCCAATAGCTACCCTCTCAAACTATGACGTGTGCAGTGGCCAGTGTGCCCTAGATGACGTCACAGAAACATTAAATGGCGCCCCTACAGTAACAGTAAACAGTCGATCAATGTATAAAGGTAGATTAAATACCTAATTACAATTTCGTGAAATTCGCAATTATTAAAGATAAGAGTCTGTCTGTATCGAGCGTAATTTAGTTTGTCGTTGCTTATTAATGTAACCGAAATGTTAATTAGTTCGTTATTTTTGCGGCAAAAGCTGAAAACTACACCCCGACAGGATGTAGCTAATGAGAATGAATTAAATAATGAATAGTCTGATAACTTGGTAACTTCTACTCTGTGTTCTTGTAGTGAAAGATCTCTTTCTAATCGTCATCTGCCTAGCAAGGAACCGTTGTTAACAGTGCAAGTGTTGATCATGAAGTTCACCCAATGCAGAGATGGGTTTTCAGAAGGCTTGAGTAGCTACAGGCACTTTTGGTCTGCAGTAATTGAATCATCGATGACGGTGCTTTGCGGAGCTCGTGGCTACATAATAACAGTCGCTCGGGTTCGTGGATGGGTCCGCCTCCGCTGTTGGTCCCGGATGTCATTAGATCTTTGACAGTCGTTACACGTAGTCCGTGGCAGTGGCCCGAAATTCTGACAACCAGTCTTTCCAAGGGATAGCGTATTACCTAGTACTAACTGGGTTGTGGAGGTCAGATAGGCAGTCGCTCCATGTAAAATACTGGTATTTCCCTGTATCCGGTTAGACTGGAAGCCGACCCCAACATAGTTGGGAAAAGGGTAGGCAGATGAGGATGATGACGGTCCTTTGCGGAACAAAGAGGAAAGTAATCGTCAACTCGACTTGACTGCTAAAACTGGACATGATTGAAACGACAGTTTGTTACAACATAAAATTAATGAAAAGCTTGTATTGATCCGGCCATTCCAATTAAATGATATTTAGTCATGTGAAGTGTTTCTCTGTCTTTGGGAAACATTAGGTAGGTAAATTCTTTCTTGCCTTATTATAATTTCGCTGAAATCCGTCTGGCTTGGCTTCGTGTCGGGTATCAGATATGAAACAGTGAGGTCGTTCCAAGGTGCCGGCTGGTAATAGCGGCTAACTGGCGTGGCGTGCCGATAATCTAAGCGGTCATCGCTGATCAGACAGTCGCGATCCTATGAAATTGATGTTGAAGGAGGTAATAGAAATTTGGACTCTTGTTATTTTTTATGGGTATCTTAACTTTTTGAACGCCAGAGTATAAACACACGCGCATGCCCTCCACGCCAAGCCACAATTTCACCGCATCCAAATTAGACGTGTTATGCCGTTCATGGCGTCGTGAGCGCTTTTTGATTTGACGTCCATAGGCGTCCGTGGCGGTCAAAACGTTAATGTTTTGCCCGTGCGTGGATTCTGCGTGGACACTCGAACAATTTAAAAATCTGGAAAAACCATCCCCAAACGTTCCTGCACAATTAAGGCTCATGCCTTAATTTAGACAGTACCTAAACTGTTCATTTCATCAACATATTTTAGGATAACAAAATGAGTCTCACAGGTGTAGGTAAGTGTTCCTTGTGTCATTGTCGTTTTTGCTGACCGTAACCCGATAATGGTCATGTGAAAAGGCCCCCCCTTTTGGACTTCATTGATTTTGAGCTCAAACAAAATGATTTTTAACAGTTTAGAAAATAAAACAGAAAGATGGAATCAATTGATGTATTGTTATCATTTATCCATCTCCCTTGCTGATTTCTGGTTCGGTGAGCTCCTGTTAGAAATTAATGATTTCGGCTCGGATGAAGATCGTGACCCCAATGAAGTTATTATGAGACGTTGGTAAAGAAAATTAGCACAAGTAGAACAATAGTTTAACCAATACGGCGCGTGCGGAGAATTACCCCAATTACGGCCGGTTGGCTTGGCTAACTGGGAAACAGCGTTGAATTAACGGCGACACGCGATAAGTGGCGGGTACGGGTACCTACTCACCCCTTATACGCAGGAAGCATCAAGCTTGGCACTTAGAGCTCAACTGTACCTACATATGCCTATGTCTAGACAAGGAAAATGAGCTCTTATTAACCAATCACTGAACATTAAGTAGGTTCCTCGGTAGTGAGGAAAGTCCTGTGAGATTGTTTTACGACAACATTTGAATTTTATTTCTACATTTCCAAGCTCTGAGCTTTTTTTGGTTTCTTAGCTTGTGGAATGAGCTTTGCCGACACAATTCTATCAAAACATCATGCTCATTTATCCCGAAAGGTCGGCAGCGGTGTACCTGCAGGTGCAGCCCTATCCCCCAGATTGTCCCCAAATTCTCGGTGATTATAAACGGTTTTTACCCTGTTCAGTAATGCTTTCAAATCTGGGAATATCTGGACAAAATATAGGTCAATCTAGGGCTCACTGCTGCGTGCTTGTTTTTTGAAGAAGTCCATTAGATGATGCTCCATCGCCCAAGTAGTTTTCATGCATTTTCCGGGTAGCTTCGATTCTAATATGAATCTAGCTGGATACTTTTTGTTATAAATTTTAAAAGAAGAAATTTTTGACCGTTTTATTTTTTCAGTATGCAACAAAATAAAAAAAAAAACAAGTTTAGCAGCTGTTCAAGCAAGATCAACTTCTGATTATAAAAATAAAAAGTTACAAATTTTTATTCAATGCACTTAGTATTTAGTTTTAGTTGCTTCGGTAAATAATTTAAAATAAATATATATTTTAGATAAACACTTACACAGCTGAGCCTGCGTCACAGAACCAAAAATCCGTTCCCTTTTATAATCCTTCTGGGCACAGATAACGTATTGATTTCCAACTTGCACTCATACAAACTCACTCAATAATTTATTATAGTGATTTTAATCCAAAACCAAGTTAATTATTATTCACGATTCACGACGCGGCCGCGGTAACTGCCGTGAGGAGGTAAACAAAAGGCGGCCAAGTAGTCAGGACGCGACACGCATGCGCGCCGGGTCGCGGCCGCCGGCACATTGCCGCCAAGCCGCCATCGCGCCGCGACCCTGGCGCCGAGCCGCGGGAAACAGGGGAAATTAAAACAGGCATATTTTTTCAACGAAACTTTATTTAAAAATAAATCAGATCAGAAACATAATAAAACAAAATAATTATACAAGGTTGTTCACACAAATTATTATAGTTTTCAACAAAATCAACTTCAATAGCTTAAACTAATTTCATGTTACAGCTAATGTTAATTTAATTACTTGGTTATACATATGAACTTCTTAAGATAATGCAACATAACAACATAAAAATGTATAATGAAGTAAAAGCTTGAAGGCAAAGTATTTGTATTTCGGTTACTTTTGTACATTCGAATAAGTATGATTTCCGACGTAGAAATATAAGTTTTTATTATCTTCTTATTTGATCCATAAACATTCAGACTTATAACACGCATTTTAATAAAAATATATCTTATCCTTTTGCTGAAATTTTAATTTATGTAAAATGAACAGTCTTCGAATTTTATTGCTCTATATATTTTTTGTCTAGAAATTACACATGCTATGGTTTGTTGGTCGGTACACCATGACTGCCCGCTACATGCATATATCTTACTTTGCGAATTATGAGTTAATGTATAGCAGAATTTCATTGAATCTCTAGGACCCTCCAGCCCTTCTGTATCCGCCACTGGTATTACTAGATGTACGATACTTAACAATAAAGAGTACAAAGTCCAATTTAGGTCAAATATCTCAACTAGATTTGCCCAACATCTAAATTCTCAAAACAGTTGACGACTGATAACATTTGACTACTATAACCATTTAATTGTATTGATGGATTTAATAAATCCGAGCAAAAATTGGACAATGTATCATCCACCAGCAAAAACACACACGAGCAAAAATTGGACAATGTATCATCACCATCTAATACTAAGAGAGCCAGCAAATCGATAGTTTATTCTTACATTCAGTCCCAAAGAATTAGGCTGTAGGCCAATTGAAAGTATTTTTATAAGAATTAGAAGCCTATGGTAGGGGTAATTTCCCGAACACGTTTATAATTTCCGACTTCGCTGCCGAATAAATCTAGTATTTCTTGTCTTGGCTCTCAGTGAAGTAAGGGCCTCATCACACGGCGTTTTCTTCAGCTAAGCGTTTAAGTTATGCGTTTCTTCGCGCCGCAAGCCCAATTGGTACTAGTTTTTACGTTTATACTTGGAACGAGTTTATAAAAAACGCCATATGTGGAGGCCCTAAAACTTAAAGTTACAAGTTCGGAGCGCATTTACAAATAACGAAGAATAATAGAGTCTAGTACATTTGGCATTCGTACTGACCAACTGACCGAGGCCGCCACTGTTTATTCGAACATTATTATTATTTGTACCTGCGACCTTTTTTTCAATTGCCTTGGTACGGCAGTGGTCGCTTCTTCATAAACCAGAATATAGATAGCTCCACTATATTGTTAGGCATAACAATCCCAGGATTGCTAAACATCATTATGGACAAGTTAAAACTACTCAATATTACAGAGGCAATTTGGTGAAGTATACGAATACTTTACCAAACTGCCTTTGTACGCATATTCAAATGGCACGGAAAGCGCAGTGGCTGAGTGATTGACTTGTGCACTGCATGTCACGGGTTCGATTCCCGCACGGAACAAATAATTGTATGGCCTACAGGTAGTTGTTTCGGGATTGGCTGTTTGTTTATGTTAGATTAAATGTTTGTAAATGCTCCCACGACACAGTATAAATTCATAATGTGGGGCAACGTTAAAACAAAATGTCTACAACACGGCAGATTTACGTAGTGCGTCAGCGTAGCGGCGGCGGTGCGGCCGGCCGGCCCGCAGTGCGTGGCGCGCACCAACACTTCACTTGTAGCGCGCTTTACGTTGGATATGATAGCATCCAAGCAGTTGTCTGTTCTGGGTGCAGCGTCAATTGGTAACCGATTCATTTCCCTGATTGTACTTGTATTTACCATTTCGTCATCTGTAGCTGCGTTCCGAACACTTATACTAATTTAATCTAAATCAGTCTGACAGCACATCATCGAATGGTGAGTTATATGTTTGCAATTCGACTGACACTCTTGAGTCACTATATCATTCGAACTTGAACCTCTTTACAGTTTATTTTTCTTCTTATGCCCTTTTTTCGGCAATGTTCAAAACTCTGTATGATAATTCCGTCAGTAAAAAGATCTGTAGTAAAAGAACCATTACAACTAATTTCACATTATACAATATACACGATATTTAGATTGTGTAGAAGAACACTATTAAACAAGTAATTAGTAAGAATGACGGTCAAGTTTTAAACTGCATATCATATACAAAATATAATTATAGGGTCGATTTCACTAAATAAGTGCTAAATTAATTTAAAACATCGTTCTCTTCTTGTCAATTGTTTTAAGATAACAGAGAAATGATGTTTTCTCTCAATTATGTTCTAAGTACTCAACATTTGTCAACATATGAGTAATGCATTATCACGGTCTGTATGAAATTGTTACAATACGCTATAAGTCTATAGAATGTATCTCGTATCTTTGTATTCAATTGTTGTTCAGCCAAATAAATTAAATAAACGTATTTGCCGATTTGTGGTGGTAGTAGTCTTGGTAGGTGAGAGTTTTGCCGTCCCTTGTGACTTTTAGGAACGTCATAAGGATTAGTTTCGTTTGGAACTCGTGCGTGAGCTAAGAATATCAGTCGGACGCGGTTTGATAACCCAGCCGTAGCGGGAATTATCCAACTTATTTCCTATACACTATGCTAAATTAAGTAATTTTAATATCTATTAATAACATCTCTTACTATTCTGCGGTTCTGGATACACTAAGAACTTTCTAAAAGACTTTCAAATCTGTTTTCAATGCATACCACTGGCTGTTCAACTTCTAGTATTGGTAAGTGGCTTTTTGGTTACTGTTGGTTGGGTTAATACCCCAGAGCACGCAGACGCGTCGGTGGCAGCGGCTAGAGGTAACGTTATCAAGCTTTTCCGTACAAACCAAGCCTCTCACCGTTTACTCGCACTACGACACAAATGACGCGCACGAATAGACGGCTTCTTATGGCGGGCCGCGACATTCACTACGCATTATATGAGGTACTGCAGACACAGGTGGCACAGAGATTCCGTGCTAAGTGGTGAATATTATGATATATCACCAAGCCAGCAATTGAACAGCTAACGGCACATTGGACAGCACATCGTCAAGTTTCAGTATTGTTATTTGCAACTTGGCTGTTGTTGTATGTAGGCGAAAAAGTTTCGTTTATTTAATTACGTGAATAGGTGCATTCTATTAATCTAATTGTTTTGTGAACATTTTTGGCTACATGCTAAAGTGTACAGTCTTTACAGTCAATTATTTGAGATTAAAACCTTGATGTTTTAAACCGAATAGCGAAGGACAACACTAATAATACAATGAAAATACTACTAATTAAAAATAACTTAATCTATTGTACTTGGGTCAGTCACATCGAGTTTTAGAAAGAGACAGCCACACATGGAAGAGAAGAAAAAACGATGCTCTACGACGAACTTTTCCTAAAACTAGATATTATGCCATATTTACGACTCCCTAGATACTATTGTTTTGGTTTAAACAAAGAAATAACAAGAAGGACATAGAAGCCATTTGTTTCACAAGCCTTGCTACAGCCTACTAGCACTACTAAGCTTTAAGAATCTATCCTAAATTCTAAGCTATCAGACTTTAATAAGTCTTTCACGACAATGTACTGTATTACAGGGGTTCCATTATGTACAGGTGGGTTACCATGATCTGTTAGCGCAGGAATGTTTTAGTATTATTCCGAGAGTGGGTAAGAGATGGCGCTAGACAGCTGTCTAGCGCTGTCACTTTCCCACTCTCGGCATAGTCCTTAAACATTCGTGCACTAACAGATCATGGTGTAAAACTCCCTGATCTTATTATTTAACTAAACAGTTTACGTATAGTCTTTTTCAATACACTTCCCCGAAAACGGGCTCTTATCGCACTACGATTAGGTTTAACATGCTATGGATTTTAACCTCGTGGTTTTCTTCTTTTACCCGCGCACTGTAGCGCGGGGGAAACATTCCACACGTGGGGAGGCGGCTCGCCCCCAGTCAGTTTTATTTTTCATTATTTTTTTCTATTCCATTGAATCAATTTGGACTTTGAACAAATTTGGACTAAAACTAAAACCAAAAAACTAAAAGTGTATTGAAAAACGTCGTTTGATACACGTGGGCATTTGTTACTGCAGTTCTCGGCTCCATAACAAACTTTCCCCACTTATATCAAAATGTACTATATATGCACAAAGAGCAACAATACCTCGATGTTTTATCGACGGTGGATATTTGAAATGTCGTAAGGAACATTGAGTGTGCTGTTCGATTTTCAACATTCAGCGCCAACCTGAACGTTGCTTATCCAACAGCACCTTAAGATTAAGGGTTCAAGGATTGACAGTATAAACTAAGCTTTTTTAATAAATAACAGATGCAACAATTATACAGGCTGTTAGTTTTACCTGCTTGATTTACACTTTTCATACATGCCTTGTTGCCCATTTGCATTATGTACAAGTTTTTATAAAAGTTCTTTAATATGACGGCTTCTAGCCGTCATATTAAACGCAGGTAACTAAATCAACAGCCTGTATAATATAGTAATCTCTACACACAAATAATGAACTCATACAAATAACATATCTCACTAAACATATAATTTCCCGCATGTCCATATCGTAATAATTTGACTTTGACAACGCCTTAACAGTGTTGCAGTAAGGGCGATATTTGTATTTTTGTGTTACCACTGACATACGGTTAAATAAACGTACAGTCGTCTTACAAAAACCTTAACCACACTAAGAACCTTGTAATATTATGCGATGCAATTTATAGTGACGCAATTTGATGTGCCGAAGTACTAAAAGTTATCAAAGTTTTCGTAAGGTGACCGTACATCAAACGTAAAGTTTAACCTTCCTGCATGGAGTCGTTGCGCGTGGTATCGACGCACTCGTAACCGTACTTGATGATGAAGTGGAACCGAGAGTCGGAGACCAGCTCAGCTAGCTTGGGGGCAGTCAGTATGTCCTCCACGGGAGGTAGTAGGAGCTCCAGATCTCCGCCTGTAGGAGACATTGTGAACATTTAGAACAAAAGTCCATAACTGTAGTGTTTTCGGGACTTGTCTTAAAGGCTTATAGCGGCGGCGCTTTCGTGATGGTCGCCATTGTTGATTGTGGCGCACAGGAGCCGCAGAGAGAGAGGGAGAGAGAGAGAGAGAGAGAGAGAGAGAGGGGGGGGAGAGAGAGAGAGAGAGAGAGAGGGGGGGGAGAGAGAGAGAGAGAGACAGACAGACAGACACACACACACACGCGCGAGCACACACACACTCAGACACACACAACAACACTCACACGCACACAGCCACATACGCACACAGTCACACACGCACACAGTCACACACGCACACCGTCACACACGCACACGCACACACACACAGTAGCTCACCCATGACGTGCACGAGGTCGATGAGGCGGAAGAACATCTTGTTGTGCAGCTCGTCCGAGGGCGCCTCCACGCGGCACTCCGACCAGTCGTCGCGCCGGATGCACGCGCACCACACCTACAGTATACACACCGCATTAAACACACCATTTCTCTATAGCTACCAATATTACAAAGAAGCAAGGTTGGGATGTAGGAGGTTGTCTCCGAAACTCCTCATCCGATTAAAAAATAAATCTTTGGTCATACAAAATTACGGTAATAATTATGATTATTACGTTGAACATTTAGCAAGTACGAAGACACATTTATAGACCAAACCGTTGTCAGTCAAGTGCACTAGATCTACGAAGTTTGCGCTTATGCGGTGCAGACCTTTAGTCAGAAACACATAATTTCGTAATTTTACTGGCTCCCACTCTCATTTTACAAAACCACGTTATTCGGTAAGAGAAAATATTACTTCTGTTATGAAAAAATCTGATAAGACAAGTGCAACTCAAGAGATGAATTACCCTGAGTCGCAGGTCGTCCCTACGCTCCATGTCCTGTATGTAGTCGGTCAGGTCCAGCGCCTTCTTGAAGTCATACTCCGTCAAAGCCTTGCTCTCCGAGTCGATGTACATCTGTAAGGAACATACTCGTTTACTCATAGGCTTTCCATGCGAAATGTAGGCAACACATGACGAGATCAGATAGACAGTCGCTCCATGTAAAATACTTGTAGTAAGCTGCATCTGATGAGAGTGTAAGCCGCTCGGCAGCTGAGGCTGAGGTTGCGACAGTACCTGCACGAGGTCCTCGGGCGGCAGCACCGGCGTGTCGGCGTCGTCCAGGCCGTGGTGCAGGCGCAGGTCCCGCGGCAGCGCGCGGTGGTGCGCGGCCAGCGCCAGGCGCGCGCGCAGCTGCTGCCAGGCGCGCGCCTCGCCCGGCTCGCGCGCCTCGCCCGCCGCCGCCAGGCACAGCTTGCCCAGCGACGCGCAGCTCTGCGGACCCGAGCGGGGGCATACGGTCACTACTCACTCGAATGCTGTTGGTGCTCACTTTTCACTACGGACAATCTCTTACCCGCGACATTCGTCTGCGTCACATTATTATAAAATATTACTTCCCTATTTGAATCTGATTTTGTTAACAATTGGTTTGTATTTCATTGCACGGAACTGTAATCCATTTTGTACTCCTTATAACATCAGCTATCTGCCAGTAAAAGTCCCGTCAAAACCGGTCCAGCCGTAACGGAGATTTGCAGGGACAGAGAAAAAGTTTTTTTTTTTTACTTTCTGAAGTCGGTGACTTTTGTTTGTTTCACTCACACACTGACTTTTTGCCACCACATAAAAATCTGCTGTTCCATACATTTTCACCGTGTAGGTATTGCACATTTGTAGGAAAAAACTGTTTATTTTTTAAATTACTGATGATAAATTTCTTTGTTTTGGGGGGGTTTGGAATGATGTACTGAATACGTGGTCAGGGTTAGTACGTCGGTGTCCCTTCCACACTGTATAGGCGTGTGTGACTATATGTTCATATGCATTCAGTAACAGGCTGTATTTCAAAATTAATAACAGACACTTCAATTTTATTTGTTTCTACAGATTTCTCAGGAGTTTGGAATTTGATGAAATGTGGGCCCAAGAAAGCTCGAAAGTTATTGGTCCTGTGCCTGATTTCCCTTGACAGATTGATTGGATAAGTGATCATCACATCATTATCATCTTTGTGCTATTTAATTGGTTAATTGCTAATATTTGTTGAAATTGGTTGTTTTAATTGGAAAATCGACCAGAGTAATGCCCGGTTCACATTATTCCAGTAACATTCCAGCGCCAAATTGATGCGCAGCATTGATTGATGGTCTACCGTTTCATTCTAGTTCGTCCATTCTAGTGCCACTGGAATAGTGTAAACGGCCAGTACAGTGGTGGATTGAACATTGAACAGTGAATACGCATTGCTGTAATTTATAAGAATGATTGGAATAATGTAGGCGAATTCAAGTTCAGCACTGGATTAAGAGCCCTCTTACATTTCGGCGTTACGCTAATTTAGGTATTTTACGCAATGAGCGTGCGGCGAGCTTCACGACTGATCATTTCTTTCATATCTGTTCACTCGCTCGCACCATGGTAGTGCGAATATGACGACTAAACGATCTTGATCTTCCGTAATACAAGTTTTCGGTGGATGGAAAAACTATCGATGTGACATTTTAATGTTATAAAATATAATTTGTTGTAATATGTATATTTTTCATGAAATCTTAAAGTGTTGAAATAAGTCATCATAAATATAATCAATTCTACGTTGAAGGAGCGCTTCTTTGACCGCCTGAGAAAAGTATTTAATAGTCTTTTATCAGGCGGAAATAAGGTGCGTGCCTTCAACGATTGGGTCATGCCGGTTTTGATGTACT
The DNA here is from genome assembly GCA_964057025.1 of Standfussiana lucernea. Lineage (NCBI taxonomy): Eukaryota > Metazoa > Arthropoda > Insecta > Lepidoptera > Noctuidae > Standfussiana > Standfussiana lucernea. The sequence goes on along the minus strand of OZ059806.1, from coordinate 14,999,150 downwards.
CTTTCGGCATACTCAAATGGACACAAACAGAACTAGACGCCCTGGATAGGAGGGTTCGCGCATTGCTGACCGCAAATCGGATGCATCACCCGCGGTTGTCGGTAATGAGACTGCATATCCCGCGGAAGTGCGGGGGTCGCGGCTTCTTAAATGCCAAAACCCTGCACAACCGTGAGGTTTACAGTCTCAGAGAATACTTCTTAGAAGCCGACGTAGGGATACACGGAGATGTGGTCGCAGTGGACAAGGGCCTTATCCCTCCTCCCTATAGTATTAGACACTAATGACCGCAGGGAAGTATGGCAGAGCAAAGAGCTTCACGAACGCTTTTACCGGGCCCTACATGGGCCCGATGTAGACGTCTTAGCAACCGTGTCCTGGCTGCGTTTTGGCGACCTCTTCGGAAAAACCGAAGGTTTTGTCTGTGCAATAATGGACGAAGTTATGATGACGAATAACTACCGGAAATACATTGTGAAGGATGGCACGGTTGACATATCGCTCGTTTGCGACAAGGATGACATAACTCAAAAATTTAGATTTTTCGATGTTGTTTGTAGTTGAATATAAAACCAAGGAAAGCAAGTATTAAATTAAGTAACGAAATACGTAAAATGAACCTTTAATCTTTTGATAAAATGTTTCTCTATGCAAAAAAAATATTGGCAATATACTGAGTTATGTCATTATTGTCGCAAACAAACGATATGTCGGGCATGCCACCGTCCGGGAGAATCAATCCGACACATCATTTCTGGCTGTTCTCGTCTGGCTAACGGAGAGTACTCGCATAGACACAACCTCGTAGCCAGGATTATCCACCAGCAACTTGCTTTGAAGTATAACCTTGTGGAATCAGAAGTGCCGTATTACAAGTATGCGCCCGACCCAGTTCTCGATGACGGTAATGTCACGTTGTATTGGGATCGACCTATCATCACTGACAGGACTATTTTTGCCAATAAGCTTGACATTGTGGTGATAGATCGATCGGAGCGTCGCGAAATAATTGTTGATATAACGGTCCCGTATGACGAGAACCGAAAGCCGAGAAAGATAAGCAATTCAAGTATCTAGATCTGGCTCGCGAGGTTGTCGACATGTGGGACGTGAGTACAGCAGTCATTGTGCCGATAGTCGTGTCGGCCAATGGCTTAATAGCCAAGAGCCTCGACGAACATCTAAGGAGGCTCTCGCTCGGCAGCTGTATCAAGGGGTTGATTCAGAAAGCAGTACTTTTGGACACGGCGCGTATTGTTAGGAGGTTCCTCTCTCAAGAGCCCTGACCACCGGTGACTCGGACCCTGTTCCCGCTGCCCTACTATTTTTTATATTTTTAAATGTTTTTTTTTATGTTTTTTTATCAAGAAATATTTAAAAATGTACAAAATAAGATAAAAGATGAATAAAGGAAAACATATGTACATATATATATACATACTAGCTGTTGCCCGTGACTTCGTTCGCGTGGAAATTTTGATGTGTATACGTGAGACTGCCTCGTTGGTCAAGTGGTTGCAAGCGCGACTGCGAGTCTGGAGTTGTGCCCGATAGATGGCAATAGGCTCGCCCCATCCATCCATCCATCCAAACTTTCGCATTTATAATAGTAGTAAGATTTAAAAATATAATTTATATGTAAGAGAAATGAATAAAGGAATAAATATTTTAATTGCAACGCAGTAATCGATTGTTTACCGACATCCGTAGCAGTGGTCTACATTGTTTTAGCTCATTTACTAAGAGCATTATTGGAAAGTAAAAGCCGACCACAATAAAACAGATTTCTTTGAAATCTAAACAATACCTTTTGACCATCGAATTCTGTACCGATACTAGACAGACAAATATTTGTCTAAAATCTTTTATGTGTACGTAAATAAATAAATTGTATGGTTGCAACCTGTTTAAGTATATAAAACATACAAATGTAACTAGAATTTTTTTATTCGGTACTGTCAATTATCATATTTATATGTAGTTTAGAAAAATATTTTCCGCAACGGCATTGTTCGAGCTTACAACGATCAAAACTGCGATCGTAGTTGACGATGCTCTAGCACGCACACAATAGCAGTGTCTATAGGGCAATCGACATCGAAAGTGAAATATATTGTACTTTTATTTAATTCATTAAAAATAATAGTAGCGATTTAAAAAACAAAACATACTATAGTTTAGGCAAATGTTGAAGATTATTTTGGTATAAATATTACGTCAAAATGATGTACAATTTGGGAGATATTGGGGCTTGTTTCGAAGTCTTTTCGGTCAATGCAATTTTTTTTCTTTACAATAAAGGCATATAACGAAAATGTTTTCTATCATTATCGAAGTTGGGGATATTTGTAAGATGAAAAAAATATTTTGATGGTCTATATTCAATAGAATCTACAAATTAGGGCTCCCAAATCACGTCTCGGTGAGTTTTTGTCAAAACATGCATCGGGAGAATGATTATTACAGAATAAATTAATAATTTATCTAAAATTCGCTTTATTATTATTGCAGTATTGTTATTTCAAACAACGAACGGATAACATACAATTTCAACGAGGAAACCTTGCAATTTCGCGTTTTTTTGTAATACGCCTCTTAACTCGTTGTACTACTCTGTCAAGAAAGTACCAGAAAACGATCAATAATACACAAAATGTTACTTATTTATCCAAAGTATATGGTGTATATGGCCTTCAAAGTATGCTCCTTCAGAAACGATACACTTACGCCACCGAATAATCCAATCAGCAAAACATTTTTTTAACGCTTTTTCCGGAATTGAGTTCAGTTCTCGTCGCGAATTCTCCTTTTTGTCTTCTAACGAATGAAAAGGTGTGCCACGAAGTGGTAATTTGAGTTTAGGAAAAAGAAAGAAGTCGGCTGGAGCCATATCTGGTGAATAAGGTGGTTGCTCAATGGTATTTGTTGAGTTTTTGGTCAAAAATTCGTTCCCTATGATGGCCTAGTGCGAAGGCGCATTATCGTGGTGCAAAATCCCAGATTTTTTTTTCCACAAATCTGGCGTTTTTCGTCGAATTTGCTCTCTAAAACGCATAACGCACAACGCTCAAATAATATTCTTTATTTACTGTTTGTCCTTCCGGTAAGAATTCCGAATGCAGAACACCGCGATAGTCAACGAAAACTTCGATTCGATTCGGTTCAGTTGGAAGGCGCCACTTCGAAGCTTGTTGACTATTTTGCATGTCAAACTCGTAAACCCACGTCTCCTCAGTTCGTCACCAGTAATAATGCGTTTCATGAATGTTGGGTCGGAATTGTCTCGTTCTAGCATGTCTTCAGCGACTCTTATGCGATTGGAAGGAGTGGTGGAGGAAGTGGCGAAGGGCGGGCGTTTTGGGGGACTGTCTCTTGTAAACTTGACGTTCGAAAAGTGCTGATTATCAGCCTAATTTGAATAAATGACTTGTGATTTTGATTAAGTTTTTGGAGAAAATTCAGGTATTTTGAGACTAGCCGAGCGGCAACATTTTTCATACCCAAGTGTATATTTATAATGGTACGCGATCGATTTGTGAGACACAGAACGTTCAGCGGCTATCTCTCTCAAACTTGAATGAGAATTTTCAGTCACTATTTCCTTCACTATATACTTAGAGTGAATAAGTTTAACACAATCGTGCATTTACCGTGAGCCTGTTGACGGAGTCCACCTCTTCGTTGGCCATGAGGAGCAGCGTCTCTGCGGCTTGCGCGTAGTGCTGCGTGGCCAGGTCGTGCAGCGCCAGCAGCGGCGCGCGCGCCCGCGCCGCGCGCAGCCACGCGCGCAGCGGCGCCGGGTAGCGCGCGCCCACCACGCGCAGCAGCGTCTGCACGCTGCCGCGCTCCGCCAGACGCGCGAAACTCACCGATGCGATGCCCTGCGGAATGGACTCATCATCAGACTCTAATGTTCCCACGCCAAGGTCTGCGAGAGCGGGAGGGTTGAACTGTCGTACATCGTGTAGGTAATACCAGTTAAGGTTGTGCCAGTTTATAAAAAGGGTTCAAAACAGACCAATTTCGTTTCTACCTACACTCTCAAAAATTTTGGAAAAAAATATTGAAATCTCGACTATTGATTTATCTACATTTAGATAAAGTTCTACATGATAGACAGTTCGGTTACCAAAAAGAAGTTGGCACTGGAGATGCCATTTATAAACTTTTATATGATGTGATTAGCAAAATAAATCGTAAATTAAAGGTAGCAGGGATCTTTTTAGATTTATCTTCTGCATTTGATACGATTGATCACAATCTACTTATTGCTAAACTAAATTATTATGGTGTCAGAGGCAAAGCCCTACAAATATTTACATCGTATTTAAGAAACAGGAAAATGTATGCAGAAACCAGCACTATAGAACAGAATGGACAACGGAAAACATACCAATCATCCATGATTAATATTACCACTGGCGTACCGCAGGGTTCCATATTAGGTCCCGTTCTGTTTATTATTTTTACCAAAGATTTGATACATTATATTAAAAAAACATTCTAGACATTAATCTCGTAGTCTTTGCCGATGACACAAACGCTGCAGTAGGGGCGAAAAGTATTAGTGAACTAACAGACAAGGTCAATGCTACGTTAGCAGCATTTCAATTTTGGTTTAATACAAATAGATTAATATGAAATATTAAAAAAAAAAAACGAACATCATGTTGTTTCGAACCACTGCAGGCGATAAAGATAATATGGATACATTAATGAAAAGATAGAATCAGTGAGAGACGTGAAATTTTTAGGTATGTAGATGATTTGCTGAACTGGAAAAGAACACAGACTTTAATATTTCATCTGCGTTTTATGCGTTGAGGACATTGAGACACGAAATAAATACGGATCAGTTAAAAATGGTATATTATGCTCTTATCGAATCCAGATTTCGATACAGCATACAGTTCTGGGGGAAAAGCTACGGTTATAATTTTCAGCGAGCTTTCATTCTCCAAAAAAATAAGTACAATTGTCAGAATTACACAAAGAGAAAGCTGTCGATTTCATTTTCAGCGTTTAAATATTCTAACATTGAATAGCATACTTGTGTTGTTAGTTAATTTAAAAATATATATATATATATATATTTATAATTATATATATATCCATGGAAACGAGTCTGAGGAAGAAAGAATAGTCAGGGAAAACTTTTGTAGAAAGGATTTTGAAAATAAAGTTGTACCAAATTTGAATATCGTCAAGCATAACCCTCATTACCATGCTGTACAAAAATTTTATAAACTGCCAGCGGATTTGAAAATATTACTATACACTAGCTCTTTTAAGGCTAAGCTCAAAGCATTTCTGTTAGATAAAAACTTGTACTCAATAGACGAACTGTAATTAAATAATTAATTGTTACATTTTTAATTGTTTCAATATTCTCTTTGAAAAAAAAAATGCTATTTATTATTATTGTTTTTAGTATGAGAATCATTTATTTCAATGTGGAAGGGAAAAAAGTAGACATATTTAAAATAATGACGTAAGCTATATACATTATAATAAGTAAAATGAACTATAAACTATAAAAGGGCATCAAAAAACTCCTCAACGCTGTCAGCCGGTAATGTGCCCAAGAGACTGGCGGCGTTGCCACGTTGTATGGCAACACTTAGCCTCTGGCCAAGGTAAAAGCCAGCCCTTGGGTCACGGGAAGCGTCAACTAGGCGTTTGGAAATTTCCTTAAAAAGGCTGTGAACACTCGGACCCCACGGCCCCAGAGTTTCGACGACAAACGGCTCGAAAATATAGTTTCCACAAAGGTACTATATTTACGCCGCTTGAGGTTATCCGCAGCCACAGCGGCAGCGCTAGCACAGCACGATGAGTTTGGAAGATGTAAGATTAATTTTTAGTATTCATGTAGTTATTTTTTTTTGTTGTTATTATTGCTGCATGCAATGATGTATGTTATGTACCAAACACAACGTAAATTGTTCCTGATAAATAAATAATTAAATACATAAGTCAGGTAAACATTATAACAAAGACATAACATATACAAATACTTTGCTTTCTACTGCCATACTCTGCCACGAAATGTACTTTGATTCAGTGACCTACACATGTACAGTAGAATTACATATAATTTAGTATTTTCTTCTAATTTCTTTAACTGGCAATGAGTTCAGTTGACAAGAATAGACTGTCTGTCCTACATATTAGTTATAGTTTGTTCAACCTAATGTTCGGTCCATGAACCGACCTTCAGCTGAATAGCGAAATTCAATGAAAGCAGACAAATTTCGGTATTACCGAATGTGAAACGAATTTCGGCCCATCTTTAAAAATTACTGCTTTGTAAACGTGACCACGCCTAACATCCGTTGCATACTCAGTTTTGATGGTTATTGGACTATGCACCTAAATCCACTTCTATATCATACAAATACGAGTTCACGCCACTTTGTCTCGTAAAATTTATGAACGTAGTTGCTTCGTTACAATAACATGATTAACCAACACCAAATATTAATACGTAACGTTAAGAATGACATATATCCTACAACAAAGTTGTACTATTCAACCTATAGGTTGACTGGAAGAAAATGCCTTGTGGCATTAGGTCAGCTTATGTACTACGTGTACATAAAGTTTAAATAAATAACTACACACCTCGTTAGAATACTTGTCGATATATGAGAACAGTTTGTCCATGTCGTTGTTCTTGACACACATCTCTATCAACAATTCGAAGTCTTTGAACTTCTCAGCGAGAGCAGCTGCACGCTCCGTTTGGCCTTCATCGACTGAAAATACCACAAATTACGTTAAAACAAAGACCATTAGAACTATTATTTTCAATTTTGAACTTCATTAAGGGCCGAGATTTAAGACGTACTTTGACTTAAGAGCGTTTACGTCGTCCATGCGCTGTTTGACTCCAAAACAGTACTTTTCAAACCCTTTAACACCATCAACCCTTTATCTTACAAAAATGATAATTACTAATAACTTTAGGGAATTTCGTTGTCTCAATAGTTATGGAAAAATATTTCAATTAGTAGAGTATTGGTAAATTCTATCAAGATAACTCGACAGAAGCTTTCTTAATTTCTCTTTCAGCGTCAGTTTCGAAGCTCTCATTATAGGAAACCACTGGCAAACCTAATTATTTTTTTTTAAACAATTGCTAAGATCCTAAGGAAAATAGTTAATGTTAAAGATTTTTTGATTTAGGTATCTTTTTATAAGAAATTAAAGTTCAAACAATGTGAAATATTAAGGAATTAAAATGATTTTTTCACCGATATTTCTTACTTAATTTAATATAATAATAGCATAACTTAATAGCTAACATATGGCTCAAAATTTCAACTAATTTACAGTGATTATTTTTCTATAAATATTTGAAAACGACTATAAATTACTGTGCGCGAGCAATTGCAAATAAGTCCGCCGCGAGGCTTTCTTGAGAGAGGATATGTCGCTTAGCGCTCTGCCTGACCTGTGATGACCTTTGTCGTACGTGAAAGGATTGCGGACGTTTATAGTGTGATAAAAAATCTTGGTACTTTGGTGATTAAATTTTTTTACTATTATTTTTGATGACTGACAATATTTTTAGTGACAACAAATATTTACCGTATTTTTTACCTACAAATTTTGTTTATAAAAACTTCTACTTATTTTTTTTTTAGTAAGAACATAAATTGTTTTAAAAGTTAAACGCCAACCTCACGTCCAGTTAAAATATAATATAAAATAAACATAAGTAAATCCGTACAAAGTGATTTATTTGAATAGAATAAAAAAGATTTATTAATCAATCACAAATCAATAATAATTAATGAAGTTGGGTTTCTTTCGAAAGTTTAGATCAACAAATTTATGTTTGAATAAATAAAAAACGACTTTAATATTAATTATAATTATAGCTATACTTGCAATATATTATTATATACTTATTCTCTGCACTCGTAGTTTAGTCATCCGTGTACGTTCAAATTCAAATTAAATTTTACTACAACAATTCCACTCGAACGGATCAAAGTGGGTTAGTTTGACTATAGCGCAAGAGAACGCGCCAGCGCTACGCACACAGTCACGCGCGGTTCTGTGTGCGTAAAAAATGCATTGAATTACCTAAACTTCACTGCGCGCGATAGACGTAAACGCTCTTAACATTACCAAGTGGAGCGAACACGTGTACGATGTATGAACGTGGACAAAGCAAAAGAATTATGTAAGGATCGTAGCAGGTGGCGTCACGGAGTAAATACAAAGAGGAGATGGCCTAAGCAACTGTGCACTGTGATTCTCAACTAGGCCCTGACGTTATCATGTGGGCGTGGCCTTAGTCAGTGTATTGTTGGCGTTCGTCCTGTACACAACTTTGTGAACGTTTCTATTTTACAGCATTGTTGGCGCTAGATGAAAAAAAGAATGAAGTGTTGTGTTTTGTCTTGTAAAAATTACTCGGATAGACGTTCTGATGCTATGGATGGCATCCCATTTCATTTGTAAGTAATTTTATGCGTAATTTATTAAAATAGTTCTAGAAAAATCTCCTAGCGTCGGCGTTTACAAACATAATTCTACCCGACACTAGATGGCGACACTTGGTGTCATGGAAACTAAAAATATTTAGGTATGTAGACCTCAGAACTAACATATTTTAATAACATTAATGCTGAAATTTGTTCAACATTCATTCCTAAAGACCCTTTAATGGCCAAAATGTTATTTTTGTAGTTTTCATATCATTTTGTAAACAGGCCGCCATCTATCGTTAACTATGAACAACAAAAAGACAGGGCCGTAATTAGAAATCAATTTTTTACTGAAATTAAAATTAAGTTAGTTAAATTTTAAATGATATAGGTTTTAGATTTCCATCCGAAGATAATCTAAGACAGCAATGGATTACAAACATACTGGCTTTGTAAACCATCTTGATAAGTCTTTTTAACAAAATAAGTCATTTAAATATACAACATTATTCTTGATTTACACTAAACCTGAAAAGGGGTCACTGTACTCATCTTTTTCTCGAAAAAAAAATCAGCTGTTCCCTACATTTATGTTCGCATAACTCGTCAAAATGTAGGGAACAGCTGATTTTTTTTTCGCGATTTCAAGGTTGGTCCCATAGAAAAAGTTGTTCAAAATGATGACTACAATGACCCCTTTTCGGGTTTAGTGTAAACAAAAAATAATGTTGTATAAGAGAAAATTAATTTAAAATAAAACAGTACTCCCCGGTACGAAAATTCTGAGTAGTACGACCCTGTTGCATCCTGCACTTAGTGACATCTAGTGTGAGATAGTTACGTAACTACAAAACAAAATCGACAGAACGAGCGAATAGTTTTGCTATTGACCGGTAGATGGAAAATAGAGAAGTGGGCGGGATCTTGCTAGATCCCGCCCACTTCTTTCCCCCTCACCCCGCAAAGTGTCACGCGTTGTTTCCTAAGGAAATCTAAATAGACCATCTCCTCTTTGTATTTACTCCGTGGGTGGCGTTCTGTTATTTCATCTCCATGGGGTAAAAGCATGAGTTATGTACGAGTATAAAAGTTAAGTTTCTCATTCGAATATGAACATTAATAGTAAGTCAAAAGTCCAGTCTGTGAATCTAGCCTTAAAACGAAAACATAATTTGAAAAAGATGATTTTGAATTGACTCGGTGATGCCTTACTGAAGGGCTGTATAGCCTCCCGCCTGATCCGTTCATAGACATGCTGCGTGTGCGAGGATCCGTTGAGATGCTCCGCGTCCGACAGCACGAGGTCGGCCAGCGCCGCCGCCGCGTCGCACACGTGCGCGCGCAGCGCCGCGTCGGGGCACTGCGCCGCCAGCGCCACGCCGCGCCGCTGCAGCTCGGCGAGCGCGGGCAGCAGCGCGCGCGGGCCCAGCGCGGGCGCCGGCGCCGCCAGCGCGCCCGCGTGCCACTGCGCGCGCCGAGCGTGCACGGCGCTCAGGACGTTCTGGAATGGACAATGTTTCATTAAACTTTCACTATCACTTACGGGATATCTTCCGCGATTAATGTTCATATTAATGTAACTATGAAAGCTTAAAACCGTGTTTGAATGTTTCATTAATCTGCGCCATTTTGTATTTATTTGTTTTTTTTTTGTCAGACTAAACAGGAGTGGGTCAACTCCTGGGTAAAGGCCTGCCCCATTCTTTCCACTTACGGGTCACAACAGACCACGTAAGAGATAGAGGAACCGAGTGTCACATTGAATTTAGTCAGTTAATTATTTTGACACTGTCCCAATTTCGAAAAACAATAGTTCGACCACTCATTGCTTCGACAGACAGAACATAATATATTCGACATGCACTTATTCGGCGGATCTCTATTTCGACGGAACATACCTTCGACATAATATTGCTCTGAAATCTATGCTAATATTATAAAGCTAAAGAGTTTGTGTGGTTATAATAATTGAATTTGGCTTTATGGTTTTAGATATAGAATGAAAAAATAAATAACAATCAATTATGTTTTTAATTATAACAAGTAACAAATAATCATTTCTTCAGACAGCGTTCAAAATACGGGACTTAGGATTAAAACAAGGGACAGTCGAAGGAAATCCACATTCAATGAAATCTACAACCGACCACTTTTCTGGTGGATAGGATGGTGTACTTTTGAATATGTAACTTTTTATTTTTTTGCATGTTCCAGTGACACAAAATTTTATTTTGAAAACCAGTCGCTAATTGTTTATAATTAAATCAGCCTGCTATAATCTAACGGCTTACAAACTAATAACAGCAAATTTAACAAACGTAACAATTGGTAATATGATAAAGAATGGTCAATAGGTACTCGTACTACACTATTTGTTAGCAAAGGAGGTAGGTATATTTTTATGTTGTTCTTGACATTTGTGTCATTGTTTCTATTTTATATTGAGGACAGAAAAGTGGTGCTGCTGTGCAGTGCTGAGCTGTGTGCTGTGTTGCTTGTAATTCTTTTAATTCCGTTAACCGTTAAAATCATGTCTTGGTGCGAAATTGTATTATTACGAAACGGAAAGGAGCAGTTGATAATGAACGGTTACATGTACTGTATACATAAAGTGCGCGATGATGTGTTTTATTGGAGCTGCTTAGAAAAGTGCAATACAAAATAAGATATGTGGCTTAAACAATACAGCGAGAAAGCAAACATTACGTTACAAACAAAACCATAAATCCACACAGCCATACACCTGATCCCGAAAAAATTAGAATCTGCAATCATTCGCATCGGAATCCTAACCAGATTGCCCGAAGTAGCATGGATAGCCCACAATACAACGATGTAGTCAAAACATTCCATCTACATAAACAAAATCAGAAACAAGGGACTACCAAAAGTTCCTACCAAGCTGGAAGATCTGCAAATTCGTGAGCAGTACCAAACAATCGATGATGATGATGGAAACAATTCATGATTGGTCATTATAATTCTGGCGGTGACATTGTGCTTGCTTTTAGCACAGAAGAAAGAAGATTAAAGATTTTTGCTGTAAAATTTTAACAATATTGTTTCATTTCTATGCAGATTCCCTAACAATGTGAATCTTTAGCAACAGTGGCTTGAAGTTGTTCCCTTAAAAAAGAAGTATTCAAGATATTGCCTAGTTTGCAGCCGGTATCCATCATCAGCGTGCTTAAATTTATTTATTTAATGCACAATGTACACAAGCATAGAGTTACAGCTACTAGCTATTTAAGATTACTGACTCTTCAAAAAGCCAATAATTAGATAAAACCATCCTTCTAAATTGTTTGAATTTGCTACAGGTAATGTTTCGTCTATGTTAACAACCCTGTATTCTTTAAAATCTCTTGACAAATAAAAGATGTAACCTTAACATGTATGTAGACCCTCCTAAACGAAAACAAGTGCCACATATTCTTCACATCATAAACCTATCCCATTACAGAGTTTTTTTTTTAACTGTGGCACCCTTGGAAAACTAGAGAGACGTTACCACCGCTACATTGCCGGCACCAGTCAAAGGCGGTTTTTTTTTTTATAAAATATAGTAGTATGTAGTATTTTTTTCAAAATTGCTTATGCTTTGATGAACAGTCTAAGTAGATGTCGGTTTCATCAAGTCTTTTTACACCCCGTAATTAAGTTATACCACAGTAATAATTGTCCCAAATGTAAGTAAAAATTATTGGATACCCTAACTAAAAAGAGATGATATCCACTCTCGAAATTGTCTCGCTCGGAACGCTTTTGAGTTGCATGTCATCATTCCAGTTAGTATATAAGTTCTTTGGGTAGGATCAACGCAAGGCTGCACAGACAGTTTTGAACATTTGACAGTTTAGTTTAGCGAGCGCAGAAACGTCAAAATAACTCTAGGACGTTTGGATACACACTCATAAATATATTGTCGATTCATAACGTGTAACGAGAATGCCATTAAGACGCGCGGCAGCTCGAAAAGTGGTGCCTGCGATAATCGTGAAAGCGTTAACTTTTTTAAGGTACCTTAGCAATACAATTCTGGCATTCACGGGTGTTTTATATTTTATTCTGACCTTCAGGCGTACTACAGATGGTCTGCCCAGCTTGGGCGGAGCACCGCCGTGTCCTCGTGCAGGCGATCGGCGGTGGCAATGTCTCGCGTCCGGCCCTGGTCCAGGCCATGGTACGGAGCGAGAGGGCATGAGAAGCCGTCACCTCCTTCTGCGAAGCAGTAATGCTCGCGAAGGAGGAGGCGGAACGCGTGAGGGAGAGTCATTCTCTGCACCCTCAAGCCCCTAGCCGCCGCAGGACACGCCCCGGGCGGCGGGAATCCCAAGCAGATTCCCGGCCACCGTAGGCGCGGGCTTGCGGACGGCGAGCAATGGGTAGCTCGCCGTCCGGTAAGTCCTGGTCCTGGTAAGGACCAGGCCCGGGTCGATGGCGCGTTGTGTTCCACGCGCGCCTCAAAGAGATGTCAGCGCAAACTGACGGGGTCCATTAGGACCGATGCCTGCCAGGGTTGCGGATTTGCTCGAAAGAGTTACCGTGGCTCTTGGCACAGGCAAGTGAAGGAACTCGGGTGGGTTTAAGTCAGTAAGAGTCTGACACGCCCTCCCGCTCCACCCAGAGCGGGAGAGGTCATTTGGTGATTTCCCACCCAAAAAAAAAAATAAGGCGTACTACAGATAGGTACAGTGTTTGTCTTATGCGTGTATCCAAACGTAGAAGCAATTTGTATTGATTTATACTTCATGATTGCAATGAAACAAAACGACACGAAAACAATTAACATACATAATATTTTGTGGGATTTTTAGTCACCTGTGTCAGAGAATTGTAATTGTTGCGATTTATTTTTATTTATTTTAAAAGTAATTTTCATATAATATTATAATTAATATGTAATGTACATTATGAATTCTGAATTGATTCTGAGGGCAAAATCTGGCCATGTCCTTTGAAATTGCTAAGTAATTCCGATTTCTGGGTTATGGATGAAACTTTCAAATGTTGGGCAACATAGTACTGTTATATTAAATGTATACCATACAAGGCAGAGTCGGGCCAAGGAATAGTACCAATGAAAGTCTTCCACTCGTATATTGTTTCATGAACAAGAAAAAAGAGAACTGTTACTTTTTTTTTAATAATACAGTTATTGGCAAATTCAACACACAATTAACGCCGCAAGACATAATAACTGATTTTGAAGAAAGAAAGAAAAAAAGCGGAAAGAAAGAAAAAGAAAGCGGCAATTAATGCTAGTAAACGTGTATTTCCCAGCGCAAAGAATAAATGTTGTTTATTTCATCTTAAACAAATTATTTGGCGACACATTGAAGGGGCTGGACTAAATGAAAAATACATAAATGATAGTTAATTTGCCCACAAGTTGAAACATATTTCAGCTTTGCCATATGTTGAAGCCCATTTCAATAGGTTTAGAAGTACAAACAAACATACAGTCCACGTTTCTTTAAAGTAGCGGGCGGCTAGTCGCCGACCGTATTTAATATGATGTTATAATATTTTTAAGTTAGTAGCCAATAAACACCACCAAAGACAGACGCTTGTTTCCTTGAGCAAATTCCTCGCCAAACCGAATTGAACCTTAAAGTACACAACATAATGGTCCTTCGAGCCGGATCATTAGTGAAGTTTATATAGAAAAAAACAACATTCCATCAGAGATAAGAAGCCGGCGAGTGAATCGTTAAGTGTAAACAAAGTCATTAGCAGTTATTTGAACAAAAAAAACGTTGTTACTCAAGTTTTGCATCGTATTTGTGTATAATATTGAAGATTTACGCCAATAACAGTGAAATATGTCTAAGACGGCCGAAGAAGCCCTTGGTGTATTAGAAGATACGGCGGAGTTACTGAAGAAAACACAAATAAACTTACGAAAATGTCCTAAACAGCGTTTGACGAAAGGATACATTCAATCTAGAATTCAGTGCCTCGAAGAATACTGGAAAACATTCACCGGTGCGCATCAAGACTTAGCAAGGATGACGCCGAGAGATAAACGTAGTTTGTTGTCGTATTTCGTTAATGAAGAGTTTTTTATTTATGAAGATCTTTATTTGTGTTTGTTGGGTGAATTACGCGATATGTTAGAAAAGGTAACACCGAAGCCATCACAAACGATGAACGTCAACAACGCGGACGAAGATAACCAACAAACACAGGTGAGACTCCCAAGTATAACGATACCTGCGTTTTCTGGAACCTATGAAGACTGGCCTGCGTTCAAAGATTTATATATTTCGTTAGTGCATGAGAACAAGTCACTAAGCAACGTTCAAAAATTGCATTATTTGAAGACTAGCATCAGCGGTGAAGCAGCAATCCTACTTAAACATATACAAGTAACTGAAAGTAACTATTTACAAGCATGGGAAACATTGAAGAATCGTTACGGCAATAGAAGATTGATAGTTAATTTAATGTTGAAGAGATTAGTTTACCAAAAAAAGGCGAATGCTCAATCGGCCAGTCAATTGAAGTCAATTTTGGATACAACTTCTGAAATTTTAGACAGCCTTAAAAACTCCAACGTGAACACCGACTCCTGGGATCCTATAATCATATTTCTGGTCGTGCAGAAGCTGGACCCGGAGTCTCACAAGGACTGGGAAGAGTACGCCTACAAAGGCAATTCTGAGGATCTACCTACGTGGGATGAGTTGAAGACATTCCTAAATGGCAAATTTCATGCATTAGAATTGATTGCACCCTCTTCAACTTCAGCAACGCGAGAAAAACCTTCTAAAGAACGCGGTACATTCCATGTTTCAACTAATGAAAAGGAAAACACTTGTATAATGTGTAAGGAAAATCATACCCTGTCTCACTGCAAATTATTTGCGAAGATGCAACCTTCAGAACGCATTGATTGTGTAAAGAATAACAAGCTCTGTTATAATTGCCTGGCATCAGGACATTCGGTATTCAAATGCCGTGTTCCAATGTCCTGTCGCGTGTGTAAAAGACGACATCATACTCTGATACATCTAACAAAGAAGGCGGATACCTCGGCATCATCTGAAGCTGTACAACCAATGCCGACAGTATCAACTCAAGCAGATGTAGAAGAAAAGGTGCAAGTTAATACAATGATTGCGTCGTACTACAATGCCAGGAAAGAAATAGGAATGTTAGCAACCGCAATGGTGATAGTAAAGAGTGAACAAGGACACACCATTGTGCTCAAGGCACTCATAGATCCAGGATCACAAGCCTGCTTTATTAGTGAGAAGGCGGCACAACTATTAAAACTCAAAAGGCAGGTAACTAAATGCATAATTACTGGAATGGAATCCATGAAGGTAGCTGTCAAGCATGAAGTAAAAATAGAAGTTTTATCACGATGGGAATCAAATTTTGCACTACCTATACAAGCCTACGTGATGACCAAGCACTTGACAATACAATTACCTGCAAATACGTGGTCAACAAGGAAATGGCCACACTTGGCAGATCTAGACTTAGCAGACCCAAAGTATGGAGTATCAGGAAACATTGATCTGCTTCTAGACGTCAAGGGATATGCAAAGATACTACAAGATGGTCTAATCAAAGGTCCACCGGGGTCACCTATAGCTCAGCGAACCAACCTCGGCTGGATAATATTTGGTGAAATAAACATAAAAACAAACACAAAAGAAAAATGTTTAATGGCGATAAATGAACAAGTCGATGTGAAAGAACTATTGAAAACTATGTGGGAGTTAGAAACCGATACAAAAAGAAATTTTACTAAAGAAGAAATATTATGCGAAGAAATTTATGAAAACACACATACAAGAAACAATGAAGGACGCTACATAGTTAAGTTACCCTTTAAAAACGACAACTTAAAATCACCCGACGGAAAGACAAGAGAGATAGCATTAAACAGATTTCTGCAACTGGAGAAAAGACTAAACAAAAATCCCGATCTGAAAGAGGAATACAAAAGGGTTATTGAAGACTACATAAAGTTAAAACACCTAGAAGAAGTACCAGAAAAAGAAATAAATACAAAAAAGTCTGTCTACTTACCCCACCACGCAGTAGTCAGGAACGATAAAGAAAGCACGAAGACTCGCGTCGTTTTTGACGCTTCTTGCAAGGGTTACAATGGAGTTTCCTTAAACGACGAATTACTGACAGGTCCTGTTCTACAAGATGACTTGCGAAGCTTAATAGTAAGGTGGCGAACACACGCAGTGTGTTTTGTTTCTGACATACAAAAAATGTACCGAATGATATTGGTAGCCCAGGAAGACACTGATTACCAGAGAATACTGTGGCGAAATGACTCGTCTGAAATCATTAAAGATTTAAGACTCCTGACTGTTACCTTCGGTACAGCGTCAGCACCATATTTAGCTGTAAAAACACTTATGCAACTTGCTAAAGACGAAGGTGCCAACTATCCTGAAGCTGCTAGGGTGTTACAAGAGGATTTGTATGTTGACGACGTTATGTCAGGATGTGACGATTTAGAGCAAGCCATTCAAATAAGCAAAGATTTGAAGAATTTATTACAACGAGGCGGCTTTCAGCTAAAAAAATGGTCGTCAAATAACGCAGATTTTCTAAAATCTATAGATCAAAACGACAGATCTATCAATGCATGTATGGATCTAAATATAGATGGTACCATAAAGGCTTTAGGTGTTCAATGGAACTTAGGCAGCGATCAATTCGAATACCAACTAAACCTAGTTCCTCTTCCTGCGATCGTGACGAAGCGAAGTATACTGTCAGATGTCCAAAAGCTTTTTGACCCGCTTGGTTGGATAGCGCCATGCATCGTGCAAGCAAAAATTTTGATTCAGAAGCTCTGGCAAACTAAGGTTGATTGGGATCAAGAAATTACTTCAGCTGTCAGACAAGAGTGGAAAACTATACGAGACGACATTGCCAACGTCAATGCAATTAGAATAGACCGGTGGATGGGCACGTACAGTTTAAACAAGAACAGCATACAACTTCATGGTTTCAGTGATGCATCGATGAGAGCATACGCTGCTGTTGTGTACTGTCGCGTACATTACTTGGATGGTGCAGTCAAAACATCATTGATTGCAGCAAGAACTCGTGTTGCTCCGTTGAAGACAGTGTCGTTACCACGACTTGAGTTGTGTGGAGCTGTTCTGGTGTCAAGACTTTTAAAACAAATTTCAACAGCAATGAAGATCCCACTGGCTAATGTTTTTGCTTGGACTGATTCCTCAATAGTTATTGCTTGGCTACAAAAAGAGCCTAGCAGATGGAAGACTTTTGTTGCCAATAGAACGGTTGAAATAACTGGCAACGTCCCGAAAGAACAATGGTACCACGTACAATCGCAAGAGAACCCCGCTGATATAGCGTCTAGAGGTGCACTAGTTTCAGAGTTAAAAACATGCGATTTATGGTGGAAAGGGCCCGAATGGCTTTTAAAGGGAAATATTCATTTTACCAAACCAGAAACTATATCTACAGAGCTAGAAAAGAAGACAACTATACAAACCTTTACAATGACCAAAAACGAAGAAGATGAGAGAAGATTAACAGACCAATTTGAAAAATACAACTCATTGAAGGAATTAATTAGAAGCATTGCATTCTGTAGAAGATTTTTAAAACACAAAATGTTAAAAGAAAGCATGGATACTGCTTTGACAACGGAAGAATTAGAAGTTTCATTAGACATATGCATAAAAAGCGTACAAGGCGAAGAATATGCAGAAGACATTGAGTCTCTAAGAAAGGGCAAACAGGTTAAAAGAACTAGCACATTAAAAACTTTAGATCCGTACTTAGATGAGAAACAGATGCTTCGGGTTGGCGGACGCCTTAGACACGCTAACATAGCGGATCAAAGAAAGCACCCAATCATATTGGGTCATAGAAACAATCTTACTCCTTTGATCATTGCCGATGCACACTCAAGAAACTTACACGGAGGAATCCAATTAATGTTGAACTTTTTGAGATCTAAGTATTGGATAACGCGAGCTAAAGGACAAGTCAAACAATATGTTCACGGATGCCTAGTATGTGCCAAACAAAATGCGACTGCAAGAACGCAAGTAATGGGTGATTTGCCAAAGGTTCGTGTGACACCAGCTCGACCGTTTCTGCATTCCGGTGTAGACTTTGCTGGACCATTACAAGTTCTATGGAGCAAGGGAAGAGGAGTCAAGGCACACAAGGCATACATAGCAATCTTCATATGTATGGCTACCAAGGCCATTCATTTGGAGCTAGTTGGAGATATGACGTCAGAGGCGTTCATCGGCGCATATAAAAGATTCTGTGCTAGAAGAGGCAAATGTGCACATTTATGGAGTGACCAGGGGAGGAACTTCATCGGGGCAAATAAAGAGCTGGTAGCCATGTGGAAGGAAGCAAGCTTAGAGTTCTCTGGACCAATCGCAGACAAGCTTGCATCTGATGGCACGCAATGGCATTTTATTCCTGCATACAGCCCAAACTTCGGCGGCCTTTGGGAAGCGGGAGTAAAGTCCACGAAGTATCACTTAAAACGGATACTAACCAGCAATTTAACTTTCGAGGAGCTATCGACAGTGCTGTGTGAAATAGAGGCTTGCTTAAACTCGAGGCCGTTGTGCCCCCAAGATGATTTGGATAATGTGAATATCGAGCCATTAACACCTGGGCACTTTTTAATTGGAGAGGCACCCATTGTCATACCTAGCCCAAATGTAAAAAACTTGAAGGTGCATACGTTATCACGATGGCAATATGTCCAAAAGTTGTTGCATGATTTTTGGTCTAGATGGCAACAAGAATATTTATCTAGACTACAACAACGTCCAAAATGGCTCAAACGAGGAAAGGAGTTTGAAGTCGGTAATATTGTTTTGATCAAGCAGGATAACCTTCCACCAGGGAAGTGGTTACTGGGACGTATTGTGAGCAAACATCCAGGACTAGATGGGTGCACGAGAGTTTATAGTGTCAAGAGCGGTGACAGTATTGTAAAGAGAACTGTGACCAAACTCTGTCAGTGGACAGAGTTTGGTCACTATCTATTGGCAGTGGCCAATAGATAGTAACCCTGAATAGTCCAATCATTTAGTGTTTGATAATTTTGCATGTATAGTGTTAATTGCATATTTATGGTTCATTTGAAAGGACTCATATAGTCCTTTGGTGGGCGGCTTATGTTGAAGCCCATTTCAATAGGTTTAGAAGTACAAACAAACATACAGTCCACGTTTCTTTAAAGTAGCGGGCGGCTAGTCGCCGACCGTATTTAATATGATGTTATAATATTTTTAAGTTAGTAGCCAATAAACACCACCAAAGACAGACGCTTGTTTCCTTGAGCAAATTCCTCGCCAAACCGAATTGAACCTTAAAGTACACAACACCATATATACCAGACTCTGAAATCCCCGCAGTTTTTAATCATTTTCAAGAAAAAAGTTATGCCCGTTGATGCAAAACCAATTAGCGACTGGTTTTCAAAATTTTATGTTACATATTCAAAAGTACCACTATCCTATCCTATCCACCAGAAATGTGGTAGATTGCAGATTCCATTGAATGTGGATTTCCTTTGACTCAAAATTAAAAAATATATATTAAAATAGGTTGTCCCTTGTTTTAATCCTAAGTCCCGTATTTTGAACGCTGTAGCCCCTTAAAATAAGAAATCTGGTATGGTCGGTCACCCTAGTTACGATTTATATTATCTGAAGAAATGATTATTTGTTATTAGTTATAATTAAAAACATAATTGATTATTATTTATTTTTTCATTCTATACCTAAAACCATAAAGCGGAATTCAATTATTATTGTCACACTAGCTGACCGGCGCAACTTCGTCTGCGTAACATTTTTGATTAATGCTCCGCTCCTATTGGTCGCAGCGTGATGTTTTATAGCCTATAGCCTTCCTCGATAAATGCGCTATCCAACACTAAAATAATTTTTCAATTCGAACCAGTAGTTCCTGAGATTAGCGCGTTCAACCACACAAACTCTTTAGCTTTATAATATTAGCATAGATTTCAGAGCAGTATTATGTCGATGCATAGAGTATATAACCACTAGAGAGCTTATAGGCCGATTTCTTCTAAGTACACGACTCACTACCGCGGGCCGGGGGACGAGGAAGAACGCGCGCCTGCAATTGGTCAGTTCAAGGTCAACTTGCATAGGTATGCATATCGTTAGGGCTGATCTATTCGATTAGGGGAAAACAGTCGATATCGATAAAATGGATTTTAACATTATGAAAAATACTCAATTAAAATCGTATAAAAATAATGATATTTAATCAAAAACAATCGATTACAAAAAACTTGTATCCTGTTATTATTGATTTTTAAAATGAATTAATTTGGTATATGTTTTTCGAATTCAAGTTTTAGGGTCCTGAACGTATAAATTGCACCTTTTTTTTAAGTCGGTTAACAGTAGATAGGTATTTTATTGCAGTATTTGAATTGAATAACATTTTTATTAATTAAAATTTTATTATTGTCGATATCGATTTCGGATAGTAAAGGCAACAGCACGGGTTTCTACTATAAACACACAAAGGGAAAGAAAAGGATAAAAGAATTAGAATTGTCTAATGAAAGAACGGGACATTTCCAAAAGACATCAACGCGGAAATCAAAACGTGTGCTCTTTCACCCAACCACCATTTTAACGAGACCTCTACGGTCGCTCATGATCTGATTAAATCAAAAATAAATTTCTTACTGTTTACTTACCGGTGAAAAGTCATGCCATCCTTTTTGTAACTATATGTTTTGGAATGTTTCCCACACCACTTCACCGCGCATGAAGGCATTTTGATGCGTTATAATTGCATAAAAAGTTTAAAAAATTGGAATAATTTAGCGTGCACACAGGTCTAATACTTGGTCACAACTAAAATGGTTACTAGTACCGTAGCCTATATAAAGGCGACAAAACACTAATAGTTTTCGAGCTTCGGGGCACTGTATGCGCAGTCAAGTGGTTATATAGTCTTTGTGTCGATGGTATGTTCCGTCGAAATAGAGATCCGCCGAAGAAGTGCATGTCGAAGAAGGGATCTGTCGAAGTATGTTGTGTCGGAGTAATGCTAGTCGGAATATATGTTCTGTGGAAGCAATGAGTTGTCGAACTATTGTTTTTCGAAATTGGGATGGTGTCGAAATAACGAACTGTCGAAGTTCAGTGTGACACTCAGCGGAACCACCTGGATGTAATGACAATAAGCTATATTTGGCAATGGGGAGGTATGGCAAGACTGCAGTGGTGTGAGCAAGCGACTCATGTTCGTTATTTATGTTAAAAAATGTCATGAATATGAAAATATCATAATCATGACATTTTTTGTATTTAATAGCGAAATATTAGTTATGTTAATTTTGTTTCAAATTTTAAATAAAATATAAAAAAATTACAACAATAGGTTTTTCTTTCGTTTCTGTACATTTGGGGGCAGGTCCCACTATTTTTGTCAAGTCAAGGATACAAGGTGTAGTTTTGCATCCACGTCAAATTCAAGGAGTTAACTATGCTAATGATTCTCGACCCGAATCAATAATAAAATGGGTAGGTAATTTTTTATATTTTTCTTTCAATATCGGCAATCGGTAAGTGTACACTACCCGTATTAAAACGCGGCCTATCTAATGCTAGCTTTATAACCGCGCTTTCACACACACAAACAAACGCAGACGTCATAAACTGTGCGAAGCCACAGGACAAAAAAAAAGAAAGACGTTTATTCGATAAACGGGTTCTCCTCTTTTGAGAAGCGCTTCATTCTGAAATAGTGTCGAATTGAAAGAACTAAAAAAAAGCAACGTTTATTATTATCCGAAGATTTATTATTATTTTGACCAGGTACTTTATTTATATTGATTATTTACGTCTTCTATGACAACCTCCTGAATTTTGAAGAGGATGCAAAACTACACCTTGTTTATATTTCCGTTTTCCCGTATATCCGTGGGCGGCGTGTTGGCGAGGCTGGGTGTAACTCACAGTTAGTATGTTGATGGTGGCGGCGGCGTGCGCGGCGGCGGCGCGCGCGTCGTGGTGCGGCGCGGGCGCGCGGGCCAGCGCGCGCAGCACCCGCGCCGCGCGCGACACGCGCCGGTAGCACACGTCGCCCGGCGCCAGCGCGCCGCTCGCCAGCGCCTCCTCCACCTCCGGCTCCTCCTGCACCTCGGCCTTGTCGCCGCACACCACCTGAGACATGCCCAAGTGTCACACCGACGTGTAGTCACACAGCTTCCCTGGCTCCGTAGCTCTACTAGCCGGTACTAACTCACCTGGTATATGGCGGCGTCGATGAGCTGCGCGTCGGGTCCCTGCTGCAGACGGCGCAGTGCCACGGCTATGGCCAGCTGCTCCGCCAGCCCGCCCAGCGCGCTCTCCGTGCTCACCACGCCGCCGCCGCTCTCTGTAATACATAAGAACAATAGGTCTTCACGGTGGACACGAGACGCGAATCAACCTCACATTGTTTGAAGTCCACATTGGGGTGTGTGTGACGTACCTCTAGTGACGAGGCCGAGGCGCTGCCACAGCCCCACGGCGCGCAGGAAGTCGCAGAACAGCGAGAAGGCGCGCTGCTTGTCGCGCAGCTGTGCCGCCACCTGCAGCGCTGCCGAGCTGCCCAAGCAGATGCTCGTGGCAGCTGTGCCGCGCTGCTTCCATCTGCAGGAGACACGGCATTACACAGACATACTAAGAAAATCAGTTCAACTCCTGTTTCAATAGCTTAACCAAGAAGTTCTGATCGAAATATTTACGTAAAGAAGCTTTCCGAAAGATTTAAGAGTGATCCTCTAATTACAGACTTATATCTGTGCTTCCAGCTTTGAAAAATTAATCCTGGACAAGATATTGTGTTTTTTTTTAACCCAAATGGAATTCTGCATAGTCAACAGTTTGGTTTCACGAAAAGTATGTCGACGAATAATGGGAGTAAACTCATCAGTCACATTTTGAGGATGCAATTGGTATTTTCTGTGACCTTTCAAAAGCGTTCGACTGCTTTGACCACAACCCACTGACCTGTAAATAAGACCACTACGGAATTTGTGGACAAGCCAAAATGCGACATCCTCCAGGTCTCTAGTCAAGACGGGCGTGCCAAGGTTCAATTCTCGGCCCTTCTCTATTTTTAGTTTTTATTAATGATCTTCCTACATGATGGCTGACTTTTCGGATATGATCTGTTTGCTGATGACTCTTCGCTTATTTTTTAAATAGATAAAAATAATACAAATGTTTTACACGTGAAACGTATTTTAATTTTGAAGTTCACAATATATTTAAAGAAAAACCCTATCCAATCCGAAAGGGCCCAATGACATAATCATTCTCCTGCCCTTATCCCAATTTAGGCCGCATTTGATGACAAACACTCTTGGACTGGCACTGGCAGAATGCTAAATTATCTCCGAGGGATATTATGGTACTTTTATGGCAAAAAGTGCGTTTTCTACTTAGAAATGGCAGAAGTTTGGACGAAGTACTTCGAAAAAAATAAAAGAATCATCGGGACGACGAAGTCAACACCACCCACTGACCTGGGATCCCCGGCAGGTATATCATCGAGCATCTCCGTGGCGATGCGGAGCACGCTGCGGTCCAGCTCGGCGTCCACGTCGCGCTCGTCGGGCTCGCGCGCGCGCGGGAACAGCTCGTGCAGCAGCGCGCGGCACGCGGCCACGTCACGCCGCACGTGGAACAGGAACGCGGTCTTCAGTTTGCCGCACGCGTCTGTTGTTACCATGCTCACCTGATGGCAGGTGATCAAGCATGATTCGTTATAGATTTCTAAGGATTATGGTTTTTGTTGTAGAAAACTAAAAGTTAAAGTCAGAAACTTCGTTTATAATAGTCGACGATAAAATGACTCAAAAGTTGTTGACAGAATTACGCAACTGGTAGTGACTATAGTTGTTTAGTACTTACCTCATGTGGATCAATTTCATAGAGCGATAGGTTACCATCGTACATGTCAGACGGACAAGGGGAGCCCAAGGGACTCTCACACATGGACCTGATAACAAAACCATAAACATTTTATCAGACTGCTAGAAAAGTCATCTAATTTTGAACTTTTTATTTGATTTTGCAGTCGGGTTTTTTGGTAGACATGCTACACCCTGCACCGCTGCACAAATGCCAACCGCAAGAAGGGGGCGGCATTTGTCGAAATAGACCGACCCGGACATTTGTATTGCTACACATATTTTTTAAATAGGTATTATTGTTTTTGTTATGTGTATTCTCACGGTGTGTTGTGAACAGCGTCGGGCTGACTGAGCGCCAGCACGCCGTGCTTGTGGCTGAACAGCAGCGGCACCCCGCCACACAGCTCCGCGCCCAATAGCTTGTCGCCCTCGGACGACACGTCGATGTAGTCCACCTTGTCGTTCGAAACTGTTGCTGGCGAACACAATACGAATTTAGGACATATACACTAGAATAAATGTTTTACAACATGGTTTATTTTACATTTTCGGTGCTAAGCATCCAGCATATGGGTCGAACAATAATTCGTTCGTGTGCCCACAACCCGCCTCCCAATTCGTCGCTATACGTAGCTAATTATAGTGATCTTTATTTTGTTGACAATAAGGTCGCTGTTAGACTGCATCTGACAGTGTGTAGATGACGCGCATACTAGTAAAAATTTAGCAGCGAAAATGTTAATGCGGAAAACCATGTTGCGAACCACGTACAATGTTGCAGACTTGCTATAATGTTCCGTATTCATAAGAAATAAGAGAACATATCGCAAAAACAAATGTTGCAAGTTTACAATGTAGTATAGATAGTTGATAACTTTAAATACGGAGGTTTGAAGTTGATACATCACAAACCATCTGTGGCCTTAAGGTTTTAGTCAAATTATAATTTGCCATCCTTATAGTAAAAATCACATGATAATCCAGAATCTTGGTCGTGGACGTATGCTAAGAGAGACAGTACTTACTGGACACGATGGCGATGTACTTGCTGGTGTAGAGGATGGCCTTGTGCGCCAGCGGCAGGAACCGCGGCGGCTCCTCTGCGTCGCCCGCCCAGCCGCGCGCGGACACCACTGACGTCACGCGCGGCTTGCTCGGGTCTTCCACGCAGATGTGCGCTGGAGACGAAGCAATTACCTCAAAATGTTCATTAGTACATAAGCCATGATGGTGTTACTCATCGCCAAAAATTCAGAACTTCCATACAAACTCCCACCTCATTTAGAGGATGTTCAAAAATCCTTGGTTAGTGTAATTTTGTGTGTTGTCTGTCACTGAGTGAATTTAATTATGTTTATTGAGACAGCTGTAAAGATCGACTTGCCATTTTTACGTTTGATAAAACACTAAATGAGTCTGAGTTTTTTTTATAACAAATTAGTTTCCTAGGTGTCAGCCCTCAAGTAAAACAGGCCTATGACGCAATAAAGTCGCGCTCTACTTACCGATAGCGTATCTCATCTCGGGCGAACGCGCCACGTTGACGGTGGCGATGAGCAGCAGCAGAGCGTTGTTGCCGCTCGCTCGCACGTCCAGAGCCATGATCTCTAGGCTGTTCAGGTCACCTGCTGATTGGAAGATTCCGTCACTGTTAAAGTTTTATACTGACAGGTAGGTGGCTTTATCAAAAATCCAGTTTCAAAAGAACCTGTAGTCTATGGGACGGACCTTTATTTTAGGATAATACAGTGAACTGCACGTCACGTGGTAACGGTTGCACCACTGATGTGTGATGGATGTGTGTTGAACAAACATCCATCCATCCATCCTCACAAATTTTCGTATTTATAATAGTTGTTATATACACATATAGCTACTGCCTGCGACTTCGCTCGCGTGGATGTGTATGTGTGAGAAAAAAAAAACAAATGTAGCCTATTTGCTAGACAATATTTTATCTTTGTGCCAAATTTCATCTAGATTCGTTCAACCATTCTGGCGTGATTGAGTAACAAATATTCATCCACATTTTCGCATTTATAATATAAGTATGTTTAAGCAAGTAGCTAGCTATCAATATGATCTTACATACAGTCCACTTAAGTTAGTCGAAAATAAATCGTCGCGACAAACACACGTCTATTTAATTCAAAAAGCCTGCTAAACCAAACACAACCTTATTGCTATAAACAGTGTTTCTTTCTGGCAAAATTCTCCAGTGGGGCGGTTAAGAGATCTGGGGGGAGGGGGGCGAAGTAAATAAAGGAAACAAAGTAATATTCAAAATCAATTCCAAATATTATTCATATTTTAATGTATAAAACATGCTATAAGCTGAAGCAAAATTGTCAAAGTAACATTGTAAAAGCCACGAAGAATAATATTCTTTACAAAAATTTTATTCTTTGTGGCTTTTTCCTTGGAACTAATCAACAACTTTTTCTAGAAATTCTTCTTTTGGAGTCTATGGTCCTTCAATGCTAATCATCATACAATGCATCAAAGTTTCAGGTAGCATTCTGTTTCTTGCCTTATTTAGTATTCTGTTCATCGTACTAAACGATCTTTCGACGAAGGCAATGGTTATGGGAATGACAAGAAGGATTTCACAAAGTTTTTGTAATTCGCAGTACCCTATGTCTGCTTCTAAGATTTTTGCGATTGGATTTTCACCTGTGTCCTTGTACATTCCGATTTCTAGCATTGACTTGATGTAAAATTTAAATGATTTAAGGTCTGCTACATTTTCCGCATTAAGTGTAGGTTTGTCACAAAACTTTTTTACTTCTGTGTCTTGTAAAGCTATTAATGATCGAAAGGTCTCAAAACTACTTGAAAATGTCATGATATCAATTGATTTGTCATTTAATCTGTCTTCTATTTCATTAATTACGCTTTCACAATACAACTTAATCTCTTTAAATGTTTCAGTTGCATTTTCATCAGCAACCAGGTGCACTAAACATTATAATTTCTCTATTTCGAGCTGAACTTTTATTTGCAGAGGGCTATTGACTTCTTCGCACATATCTTCGCACTCTAATATACTGCAAGTGTAATTTTTGTGGTGGTAATTAGAGGAATTACTTTGGCGAGACACAAGTCTTTCTTTTGCAAAGCATTGCTGAGGTAAGAAAGTGCACTGAGAAGAAATTGATTTGAATGGAACTGTTATGAACATCCCACATGTCTTCTGCAAAACTTTTAGAGTGGGAGAGCCTTATGGGATAGCGTTAGAGGAAAAGGGATGGTGATATTCTCGAAAGTGTGTCGCTCTTTCTAGGCGCTATTCTGGTTTCTGATTGGCTACTTTAATGTGTCATGCACAACTCAATTCCTGATTGGCTGATTGAGTGCCACGTCACGTTAATAAAGGGTTACCAGCTCTAAAATGATACCAGGTTTAAATAATTTGCCAAATTGTAGGGATATTCGTTACGAATATAAGTAGATCTGCTGTAGACGCGCGAAAGTGAGCGAGCGGAAACTTATTGTTATTGATTAAGTTCCAAAGGCCTCGGGGGGGAGGGGGGGGGGCAGTCAGGCTGAAAGAAACACTGGCTATAAACAAGTAAGAAGTGTGATTTTTCGTCGTCGATTGACAAAACTTTATACATGTAAGAAAAAATAACGTCTTGAACTTAATGTTTATGGCGGTAAATCTATAAACTCAGTCTGGACGGAGTTAAATGAGTTTATAAAGGTTGATTTTTATGTCAGCTAATTAGAGCTAAATCCAAAACTATGGGTAGTTGAGCAAGCTGGTCAAACGAACCACGACAGTAGCTAGGAATCGAAGCTGTTTTTTTTACAGGTAGGTAAAGTTGGTGGCACGTAGGAGGTAGGCTTAGCTCAGCTCCGGTGAGCCTCAGTGAGCGCCGCGCCACAGCTGCAGCGCCGCCCCACGCTAATGCTATCGTACTGTGTGCTCACCGTGCGGCGCGAGGTGCGTGCTCCGCTGCGCCTCGGTGAGTGCTCGTACAGCTCGGCCGACACTAGTGCTATCGTACTGTGTGCTCACCGTGCGGCGCGAGGTGCGTGCTCCGCTGCGCCTCGGTGAGTGCTCGTACAGCTCGGCCGACACTAGTGCTATCGTACTGTGTGCTCACCGTGCGGCGCGAAGTGCGTGCTCCGCTGCGCCTCGGTGAGCGCGCGGCGCAGCGAGTGCTCGTGCAGCTCGGCCGACACTAGTGCTATCGTACTGTGTGCTCACCGTGCGGCGCGAGGTGCGTGCTCCGCTGCGCCTCGGTGAGCGCGCGGCGCAGCGAGTGCTCGTGCAGCTCGGCCGACACTAGTGCTATCGTACTGTGTGCTCACCGTGCGGCGCGAGGTGCGTGCTCCGCTGCGCCTCGGTGAGCGCGCGGCGCAGCGAGTGCTCGTGCAGCTCGGCCGACACTAGTGCTATCGTACTGTGTGCTCACCGTGCGGCGCGAGGTGCGTGCTCCGCTGCGCCTCGGTGAGCGCGCGGCGCAGCGAGTGCTCGTGCAGCTCGGCCGACACTAGTGCTATCGTACTGTGTGCTCACCGTGCGGCGCGAGGTGCGTGCTCCGCTGCGCCTCGGTGAGCGCGCGGCGCAGCGAGTGCTCGTGCAGCTCGGCCGACACTAGTGCTATCGTACTGTGTGCTCACCGTGCGGCGCGAGGTGCGTGCTCCGCTGCGCCTCGGTGAGCGCGCGGCGCAGCGAGTGCTCGTGCAGCTCGGCCGACACTAGTGCTATCGTACTGTGTGCTCACCGTGCGGCGCGAGGTGCGTGCTCCGCTGCGCCTCGGTGAGCGCGCGGCGCAGCGAGTGCTCGTGCAGCTCGGCCGACACTAGTGCTATCGTACTGTGTGCTCACCGTGCGGCGCGAGGTGCGTGCTCCGCTGCGCCTCGGTGAGCGCGCGGCGCAGCGAGTGCTCGTGCAGCTCGGCCGACACTAGTGCTATCGTACTGTGTGCTCACCGTGCGGCGCGAGGTGCGTGCTCCGCTGCGCCTCGGTGAGCGCGCGGCGCAGCGAGTGCTCGTGCAGCTCGGCCGACACTAGTGCTATCGTACTGTGTGCTCACCGTGCGGCGCGAGGTGCGTGCTCCGCTGCGCCTCGGTGAGCGCGCGGCGCAGCGAGTGCTCGTGCAGCTCGGCCGACACTAGTGCTATCGTACTGTGTGCTCACCGTGCGGCGCGAGGTGCGTGCTCCGCTGCGCCTCGGTGAGCGCGCGGCGCAGCGAGTGCTCGTGCAGCTCGGCCGACACTAGTGCTATCGTACTGTGTGCTCACCGTGCGGCGCGAGGTGCGTGCTCCGCTGCGCCTCGGTGAGCGCGCGGCGCAGCGAGTGCTCGTGCAGCTCGGCCGACACTAGTGCTATCGTACTGTGTGCTCACCGTGCGGCGCGAGGTGCGTGCTCCGCTGCGCCTCGGTGAGCGCGCGGCGCAGCGAGTGCTCGTGCAGCTCGGCCGACACTAGTGCTATCGTACTGTGTGCTCACCGTGCGGCGCGAGGTGCGTGCTCCGCTGCGCCTCGGTGAGCGCGCGGCGCAGCGAGTGCTCGTGCAGCTCGGCCGACACTAGTGCTATCGTACTGTGTGCTCACCGTGCGGCGCGAGGTGCGTGCTCCGCTGCGCCTCGGTGAGCGCGCGGCGCAGCGAGTGCTCGTGCAGCTCGGCCGACACTAGTGCTATCGTACTGTGTGCTCACCGTGCGGCGCGAGGTGCGTGCTCCGCTGCGCCTCGGTGAGCGCGCGGCGCAGCGAGTGCTCGTGCAGCTCGGCCGACACTAGTGCTATCGTACTGTGTGCTCACCGTGCGGCGCGAGGTGCGTGCTCCGCTGCGCCTCGGTGAGCGCGCGGCGCAGCGAGTGCTCGTGCAGCTCGGCCGACACTAGTGCTATCGTACTGTGTGCTCACCGTGCGGCGCGAGGTGCGTGCTCCGCTGCGCCTCGGTGAGCGCGCGGCGCAGCGAGTGCTCGTGCAGCTCGGCCGACACTAGTGCTATCGTACTGTGTGCTCACCGTGCGGCGCGAGGTGCGTGCTCCGCTGCGCCTCGGTGAGCGCGCGGCGCAGCGAGTGCTCGTGCAGCTCGGCCGACACTAGTGCTATCGTACTGTGTGCTCACCGTGCGGCGCGAGGTGCGTGCTCCGCTGCGCCTCGGTGAGCGCGCGGCGCAGCGAGTGCTCGTGCAGCTCGGCCGACACTAGTGCTATCGTACTGTGTGCTCACCGTGCGGCGCGAGGTGCGTGCTCCGCTGCGCCTCGGTGAGCGCGCGGCGCAGCGAGTGCTCGTGCAGCTCGGCCGACACTAGTGCTATCGTACTGTGTGCTCACCGTGCGGCGCGAGGTGCGTGCTCCGCTGCGCCTCGGTGAGCGCGCGGCGCAGCGAGTGCTCGTGCAGCTCGGCCGACACTAGTGCTATCGTACTGTGTGCTCACCGTGCGGCGCGAGGTGCGTGCTCCGCTGCGCCTCGGTGAGCGCGCGGCGCAGCGAGTGCTCGTGCAGCTCGGCCGACACTAGTGCTATCGTACTGTGTGCTCACCGTGCGGCGCGAGGTGCGTGCTCCGCTGCGCCTCGGTGAGCGCGCGGCGCAGCGAGTGCTCGTGCAGCTCGGCCGACACTAGTGCTATCGTACTGTGTGCTCACCGTGCGGCGCGAGGTGCGTGCTCCGCTGCGCCTCGGTGAGCGCGCGGCGCAGCGAGTGCTCGTGCAGCTCGGCCGACACTAGTGCTATCGTACTGTGTGCTCACCGTGCGGCGCGAGGTGCGTGCTCCGCTGCGCCTCGGTGAGCGCGCGGCGCAGCGAGTGCTCGTGCAGCTCGGCCGACACTAGTGCTATCGTACTGTGTGCTCACCGTGCGGCGCGAGGTGCGTGCTCCGCTGCGCCTCGGTGAGCGCGCGGCGCAGCGAGTGCTCGTGCAGCTCGGCCGACACTAGTGCTATCGTACTGTGTGCTCACCGTGCGGCGCGAGGTGCGTGCTCCGCTGCGCCTCGGTGAGCGCGCGGCGCAGCGAGTGCTCGTGCAGCTCGGCCGACACTAGTGCTATCGTACTGTGTGCTCACCGTGCGGCGCGAGGTGCGTGCTCCGCTGCGCCTCGGTGAGCGCGCGGCGCAGCGAGTGCTCGTGCAGCTCGGCCGACACTAGTGCTATCGTACTGTGTGCTCACCGTGCGGCGCGAGGTGCGTGCTCCGCTGCGCCTCGGTGAGCGCGCGGCGCAGCGAGTGCTCGTGCAGCTCGGCCGACACTAGTGCTATCGTACTGTGTGCTCACCGTGCGGCGCGAGGTGCGTGCTCCGCTGCGCCTCGGTGAGCGCGCGGCGCAGCGAGTGCTCGTGCAGCTCGGCCGACACTAGTGCTATCGTACTGTGTGCTCACCGTGCGGCGCGAGGTGCGTGCTCCGCTGCGCCTCGGTGAGCGCGCGGCGCAGCGAGTGCTCGTGCAGCTCGGCCGACACTAGTGCTATCGTACTGTGTGCTCACCGTGCGGCGCGAGGTGCGTGCTCCGCTGCGCCTCGGTGAGCGCGCGGCGCAGCGAGTGCTCGTGCAGCTCGGCCGACACTAGTGCTATCGTACTGTGTGCTCACCGTGCGGCGCGAGGTGCGTGCTCCGCTGCGCCTCGGTGAGCGCGCGGCGCAGCGAGTGCTCGTGCAGCTCGGCCGACACTAGTGCTATCGTACTGTGTGCTCACCGTGCGGCGCGAGGTGCGTGCTCCGCTGCGCCTCGGTGAGCGCGCGGCGCAGCGAGTGCTCGTGCAGCTCGGCCGACACTAGTGCTATCGTACTGTGTGCTCACCGTGCGGCGCGAGGTGCGTGCTCCGCTGCGCCTCGGTGAGCGCGCGGCGCAGCGAGTGCTCGTGCAGCTCGGCCGACACTAGTGCTATCGTACTGTGTGCTCACCGTGCGGCGCGAGGTGCGTGCTCCGCTGCGCCTCGGTGAGCGCGCGGCGCAGCGAGTGCTCGTGCAGCTCGGCCGACACTAGTGCTATCGTACTGTGTGCTCACCGTGCGGCGCGAGGTGCGTGCTCCGCTGCGCCTCGGTGAGCGCGCG
This sequence comes from Standfussiana lucernea, assembly GCA_964057025.1. Lineage (NCBI taxonomy): Eukaryota > Metazoa > Arthropoda > Insecta > Lepidoptera > Noctuidae > Standfussiana > Standfussiana lucernea. The sequence continues at coordinate 14,966,763 of OZ059806.1, read as the reverse complement.
GCGCAGCGAGTGCTCGTGCAGCTCGGCCGACACTAGTGCTATCGTACTGTGTGCTCACCGTGCGGCGCGAGGTGCGTGCTCCGCTGCGCCTCGGTGAGCGCGCGGCGCAGCGAGTGCTCGTGCAGCTCGGCCGACACTAGTGCTATCGTACTGTGTGCTCACCGTGCGGCGCGAGGTGCGTGCTCCGCTGCGCCTCGGTGAGCGCGCGGCGCAGCGAGTGCTCGTGCAGCTCGGCCGACACTAGTGCTATCGTACTGTGTGCTCACCGTGCGGCGCGAGGTGCGTGCTCCGCTGCGCCTCGGTGAGCGCGCGGCGCAGCGAGTGCTCGTGCAGCTCGGCCGACACTAGTGCTATCGTACTGTGTGCTCACCGTGCGGCGCGAGGTGCGTGCTCCGCTGCGCCTCGGTGAGCGCGCGGCGCAGCGAGTGCTCGTGCAGCTCGGCCGACACTAGTGCTATCGTACTGTGTGCTCACCGTGCGGCGCGAGGTGCGTGCTCCGCTGCGCCTCGGTGAGCGCGCGGCGCAGCGAGTGCTCGTGCAGCTCGGCCGACACTAGTGCTATCGTACTGTGTGCTCACCGTGCGGCGCGAGGTGCGTGCTCCGCTGCGCCTCGGTGAGCGCGCGGCGCAGCGAGTGCTCGTGCAGCTCGGCCGACACTAGTGCTATCGTACTGTGTGCTCACCGTGCGGCGCGAGGTGCGTGCTCCGCTGCGCCTCGGTGAGCGCGCGGCGCAGCGAGTGCTCGTGCAGCTCGGCCGACACTAGTGCTATCGTACTGTGTGCTCACCGTGCGGCGCGAGGTGCGTGCTCCGCTGCGCCTCGGTGAGCGCGCGGCGCAGCGAGTGCTCGTGCAGCTCGGCCGACACTAGTGCTATCGTACTGTGTGCTCACCGTGCGGCGCGAGGTGCGTGCTCCGCTGCGCCTCGGTGAGCGCGCGGCGCAGCGAGTGCTCGTGCAGCTCGGCCGACACTAGTGCTATCGTACTGTGTGCTCACCGTGCGGCGCGAGGTGCGTGCTCCGCTGCGCCTCGGTGAGCGCGCGGCGCAGCGAGTGCTCGTGCAGCTCGGCCGACACTAGTGCTATCGTACTGTGTGCTCACCGTGCGGCGCGAGGTGCGTGCTCCGCTGCGCCTCGGTGAGCGCGCGGCGCAGCGAGTGCTCGTGCAGCTCGGCCGACACTAGTGCTATCGTACTGTGTGCTCACCGTGCGGCGCGAGGTGCGTGCTCCGCTGCGCCTCGGTGAGCGCGCGGCGCAGCGAGTGCTCGTGCAGCTCGGCCGACACTAGTGCTATCGTACTGTGTGCTCACCGTGCGGCGCGAGGTGCGTGCTCCGCTGCGCCTCGGTGAGCGCGCGGCGCAGCGAGTGCTCGTGCAGCTCGGCCGACACTAGTGCTATCGTAGTGTGTGCTCACCGTGCGGCGCGAGGTGCGTGCTCCGCTGCGCCTCGGTGAGCGCGCGGCGCAGCGAGTGCTCGTGCAGCTCGGCCGACACTAGTGCTATCGTACTGTGTGCTCACCGTGCGGCGCGAGGTGCGTGCTCCGCTGCGCCTCGGTGAGCGCGCGGCGCAGCGAGTGCTCGTGCAGCTCGGCCGACACTAGTGCTATCGTACTGTGTGCTCACCGTGCGGCGCGAGGTGCGTGCTCCGCTGCGCCTCGGTGAGCGCGCGGCGCAGCGAGTGCTCGTGCAGCTCGGCCGACACTAGTGCTATCGTACTGTGTGCTCACCGTGCGGCGCGAGGTGCGTGCTCCGCTGCGCCTCGGTGAGCGCGCGGCGCAGCGAGTGCTCGTGCAGCTCGGCGCCGCGCCACAGCTGCAGCGCCGGTCCGCCCGACACCAGAGCTATGGTGCTCTCCGACTCGTTCCCAGGTAACACTACTACGCCTACTAGTTTCTGCAACAATGTACATTCATCACACATTGCATAGTAGGTATAGCTAAAGTAGGGCAATCTATATAAATATTCACAAATCAATAAAGATTCCTCACCGTGTCTGCATGGGCCGGCATGGAGCCGAAGAACAGCAGTGAGACGCGTCGTCCGATCCCTCCGAGCCAACCACTAGGCGGGCGCAGAGTGCGACACGTCACCGTGGCTCGTCCGTCTGCAACCAATCAACATTCAGTATGTCGACAGTGGAAGAAATGTGCAATGAGCTGAATGTTGCAAGTCCAATGTCCAACCCGTCATCAGACATTTCATTGATCAACTTCAAATATTTGTTCATAATTTTGGACAAAAACTCCCAGTGAATTGAAATTTCACTAAGGTTGAAACAAGATCCATTCCGCTATTGATTACCAACTCATTTACTATGTCCGACCATGGGCATAATTGTGGGAAACATTGTTGGTTAAGGCAGCTGATGTGTAATTGTAGTACTAATAATGCATTAAATATGTATCACAAAATCGACTTCAAACACATTTCCTATGTCAAACCAAGGAATTGTGGGAAACTATGTGAACACCCCGATACTTAGGCGTCACAAACTTTCACAGAAAGACACTTCTGCAGCACTTTTTACGCTAGCAAGGATGAAGATAGTGAAACAACTCGATATTATCTTACAACCGTGTATTAAGCTCATTTTTGCATGTCACAACATATTTGACCTAGTTAAACGCTTGCGAATCTTAACACCGCGATTCAGGTTTCACAGCTCAACTAACAACGCCATCTATCGGCACATAAGTAAACAATTTTGCTCAAACATTCCGCCCACCAAGGACAAATTTTAGAAATTTGACCTTCCGTTACATTGTTTAGTTAAAATTCCGCCCACCATGAAACCACAGTTATTATAAGAAAGTTAACATCCTTAAAATTAATAACCTTAAATCTTACTATCCTAAAATTAATCTGTTTGCCTACGTAGACATCACAGGTAAGATACAAATCTTAGAAATAGACCTTTTTATTACAGCATTTTTTGTACGTAGAGATACAACTCTAGTGATACCATCGTTGCCAGGGTGCTTTACAACCACACGACCAAGCAGCCATCGAGAAGGCGGTATATCATCCTCTTTAACTAAAACTAAATCGCCAATATTTGGCTCTGGAGTTTTTTGATTCCATTTGTATCTGTGCAAAAACATAGATAAATATTCCTGCGACCACCGTCGCCAAAAACTTTGCATCATCCGTTGTGTTAGTTGCCATCGACGTAAACTACTAATAGTGGAAGACTCAAAATTATACTCCGGAATGGCCACCAAAGGCTCACCCACAAGAAAATGACTAGGAGTCAAAGCATCTAACCCATCCAGATCGTTATGCATCCTTGACAGAGGCCGCGAATTGAGGCACGCTTCAATTTGTGCCAAGACCGTTGACAATTCCTCATACGTCAAGGTTGAATCTCCAATTACACGTCGGAGGTGAAATTTAATAGATTTTATTCCGGCTTCCCATAGACCACCAAAATTGGGTGAGTATGGAGGAATAAAATGCCACTTTGTTCCCTGAGATGCTAAACAATCCGCCAGCTCTTTGCTTAAGCTGGATTTCTCCGCGGAGAACATCTTTTTTAACTCTCTCGATGCCCCTACGAAGTTTGTTCCATTATCTGACCAAATATCAGAACAATAGCCTCTTCGAGATACAAATCTCCTGAATGCGGCTAAGAAACCTTGAGTGGTTAGGTCACTCACTGCTTCGATATGTACGGCCTTTGTAGCCATACATACAAATAAACAAATATAGCCTTTATAGGCATGATAACCGCGACCTTTGGATGACCTGATATTAATGGGACCTGCGTAATCCACCCCCGAACATTTGAAAGGTCTGGTAGGCGTCACGCGTACAGCTGGCTGCTGCCCCATCAACTGATTTGAAGTAGCTGCTGAATTCCTCACACAGGCAACACATTTATGCACATGTGATTTAACCAATTCTTTAGCCCCAAGGATCCAGTATTTCGATGTCAGGTATGTAAGCATGAGCTGAGGACCACCGTGTAGAGTTTTGCAGTGTGCGTCTGCTACAATTAAATCGGTAAGTGTTGACTTTTTCGGAAGTAATATAGGGTGTTTTCTGCTTTCGCTTATTTCTGACTTTTGTAGTCTTCCTCCTACTCTTAAAATTTTGTTACCGTCTATAAAAGGGTTTAAATATTTTAAAGATCCTTTTAATTTTACTAAATTACCTTCCTTTGCTAACTTTTCCATTTCTTCTCCAAAACTTTCGGCTTGACATTTTTTAACACAAACATCTTCGCACATCTTCTGCATCTTTTAATTCTTGAGCTGATAACGCTTCTGTTATTTCACCTATATCCTTCTTTCTTTTAATCCACATACGTCTACAATAAGCAACCACTCTTGTTAATTTGGTAAGGCTGGAAAACCGATCCCAGAAATTATCTTCAGTACTCGAGAAATGTACTTTTACAGCTTCTAAATCTATATCTAAGTTTTTAGGTTTATCGTAAATTACTTCTGTAGAGCATAAAAACGCTGGTCCATTAAACCAGGACGTTTGTTTCTTGAGGTCTGACGGATTAAGCCCTCTAGAAGCATAATCAGCCGGATTTAGACCGGATCGAACATGAGACCACTGCTGTGCATCTAAAGTGGTTAAAATTTCAGATACCCTGTTGGCGACAAACGTTTGCCACCGATTGGGATGGCTATTAAGCCAAGCCAGCACAACAGTAGAATCAGTCCAGGCATGAATGTTCTCCTTCCGAATCTCCATTATGTTAGCTACCTCAACCAACAGTCTACTAAGAAGAACAGCCCCACAGAGCTCCAATCTAGGAATCGAAATTTGCTTGATTGGAGCTACCTTTGTCTTTGCTGTCACTAAGTTCACAGTTACTTCACCCTTATGATTTATTAAACGAACATAGACAACCGCGGCATACGCTGACTTAGACGCGTCGCAAAACCCGTGAAGTTCAACAAGCTCATCATTGCGTTTAGTGTTAATCCAGCGGGGTATTTGTATTTCCGACAATTGATACAGATCCTCTCGGTAAGTAAGCCATTCTTTTAATATTTTGCTTGGTACTTCATCATCCCATCCTATGCCTGACAGCCAAAGCTTTTGAATTATAATTTTTGCTACTATGACGCTTGGTGAAACCCATCCGAGCGGATCAAATAAACGTGATATGTCCGATATAATTATTCTTTTTGTTACAGGTTCCTTTGTCGGCGGCAGCGTCACCGAATAGCGGAAAGCATCGAGTGTCCGATTCCAGGTAAGTCCGAGTAATTTCATAACTTCATCTATTTTAAATTTTCTGTCTTCTTCTTTGTGTTCTTCGTTACTTTGCTTTATTCTTTCCAACAATTCTCCACTGTTACTTGACCACTTCTGTAAACAAAATCCCCCTTTTTCTACTAACCCGTTCATTTCTTTATATAAATGCAAACCTTCTTCAACGGTTTCGACACCCGTAAGAAGGTCATCCATGTAGAAATCTTCCTTTACCCGTCTAGCTGCTTTAGGGTATTTATCATTCTCGTCTGAGGCCACTTGCTGAAGTACTTTAACCGCAAGATATGGAGCACATGCCGTACCAAATGTGACTCTCAACAAACGATACTCATTTATTTGACTATCAGTGTCTTCTTTCCAGACAATTCTTTGATAGTCGATGTCTTGTTCATCAACCTTAATTTGGCGGTACATTTTAACAATGTCCGCAGATAAACAAATTGGATACAACCTCCATTTTAATAAGATATGCCTCAAAGTTGGCTGTAAAGTAGGGCCTATCATTAGTAAATCATTTAATGATACACCATTTTCAGCTTTACAGGATGCATCAAATACTATCCTCACTTGTGTTGTATCTTTGTCCTCCCTAACAACCGCAAAATGAGGTAAGTAAATTCCTTTTGACGTATTTAATTCTGTTTCAGGAACCTTCTCCATATGTTCCAGTAGTAAGTATTCATCTAACACTTTTTGGTACTTTGTTTTCATTTCTTCATTTTTACTCAATCTTACGACTAATGAATTAACCCTTTTTTCAGCTATCTTTTTCGAATTCTTTATTTTCAGTTCTGGATGTGTAGTTTTAAATGGCAACCGTACAATATATCTCCCATCCTTGTCCCTTCTTGTTGTGTCCGCAAAGAAACGTTCACATTGTTTTTCTTCCTCAGTTAAGATCTGCTCTTTGTTACCATTATCTTCCTCTATTTCCCAAAACCTTTTCAATAAGTCATTTTCCTCCACATAAGAATGCATAACTACCACATTCCCATGAGGTTGATGTGATTTTTCTCCCACACCTGATAAAATCCACCCAAACAAAGTAGCTTGCGCTACTAATGCTCCCTGAGGACCCTTTTTCATTCCTTCTTGAATTACTTGACCGTAGACCTCGGCACCAAGTAGAATATCGATCTTGTTTGGTGTGTTATATTGTGGATCTGCTAAAGGTAAGTCAACTGTCCAGTCCACAGATACCATTTTCTTGCAAGGCAGAAACGTGGTTATGGTTTTCAGTACATATGCGACAACTGGAACCTTTACATTTGGATCATGAATAGATGTAAGTATTATTTCTACCATAAACTTTGAAACAACATTAGCTCTCCCTTCCAGTCCTGAAATGAGTCCCCTTACTGGGATCTTTTTGAGACCCAAGTACTGGGCAGTTGCTTCCGACACAAAGGACGCTTGAGATCCTTGATCAAGCAACGCCCTGATCGTATGACTCATACCATTCCTGGCCGTAGCGTTTACTAGAGCTGTTGCTAGTAATACCTGTTGTTGATTTTTAATATTATTTGACGCAAAGTGTGAAGCTACTGTGTCGGAGTTCAACGATCTGGATGATGTAGCATTTTGATGATTCTGTTCAGCCGCTGTGTCCTTGTCGTCACTCCGAGGTACATTTATACTATTTTTAGTATCCTGTGAACTCTCATCACTATTACTCACTGGATGGAGCAAAGAATGATGTTTACGTTTGCAAACGCGGCATGACACAGAACTCAAACACTGCTTGGCCGAATGGTTATACCCTAAACAGTTAAAACATAAACTGTTTTGTTTAACGAACTCCCGTTTGGCATTTACATCCATTTTTATAAAACTCTTACAATGTATAATTTTATGGTTTTCTTTACAGCATTTACATTCCAATATAGTATTAGCCGCCGCATGGAAGGCTTTTCGCGTCTCTGTGTTTTTACCTCTGTTTATATTGGATCCAGTATCCAGAAATTCAAAGGCGCGATAACGACTTGTTAAAAAATCTTTGAATTGATCAAAGGTTGGCAAATTATCAGAAGAAGTATCGCTTGTAACTTTCAACTCCCATTGCTTTCGGGATTCCGCATCCAACTTTAAAGTAATAATATGAATGACTATGATGTCCCATGTTCTAACATCAATACCAAGACTAGATAATGCCTCTAAACAATCGTTGGTATTATCAATCAGTTCCTTAAGACCCACAGCCGATTCATTATTTAGATTCTTTAGACTGAGTAACCTTTTCAAGATGTAATGTGATAAGTATCTTTTATTATTATATCGCGCGTTAAGCTGTTCCCAGCACCGTTCATAATTGGTATCTGATATAGGAATGTGTCTAAGTAACTGTTCCGCTTCCCCAGATAAGTACCCTTTTAAATACTGCATCCGCTGTACGTTATCTATAGACTTATTGTGATGAATGAGCGATAAAAACAAATCTCGAAAGGTTACCCACTCGGTATATTTCCCGGAAAATGTTGGGATAACAATCTTTGGTAATTTAACTTGACACTGTTTTACATTGCTTGTTACATGTTTAGGATATTCTATTTGGCTTTCTTCTCTAACTTCAAATGACTCTAAAATTGTTTCTAACTCAGTTTTATATTGAATGAAAACCTCTTCGGTCTGGTCATAACAATCTTGTTTAACATAAACACATGTTTTTAACTCCTGCGGATCATATTCTTCGTATAATTGACTGTGACTATCTGTTAATTGTTTCCATAATTTATCTAAATTTTCCAATCTTACTTTTATATATGGACGTGTTATTCGATCCTTAGGAGATTTTTTAAAGTTATTATATGCTTTGACTATTCTTGAACAAGTGTCTTCTAATTTGTTACATAACGATTCCATAATTTTATTGTAAATATAACAAGTGGCAATTATCTATAAAATAGATAACAACACACAACTTGAAACCAGAAATAAATTACAAGAATAACACAGAATTATCAATTTTGAGACCAACAATTAATGTTTTAAAATTGCAAGTCTTAAAAACACAACACAAGTAAAATATAAAATAAACAACTTTAAAGTTCCAAAATAATAAAGTTTCAAACTCCGACTTGTTGAGATTCCAAATTGCACTAAGTTATTATTGAAAGTTCACTCACGGTTTTAACTTCGTTTGATACCACCTGATGAGTCGTCCACTGGTAGATTAACGTTGCGTCACGTCACGCACGTCCCACACCTCCTCTGGTTACGAGGTCACCCTGCTGCTGATTCCTGACGGTGTCGTCACCCGGCACCGTCTGCAGTAGCTCGCTTCTCGCGCTGCTGCTGCTGCTCCCAGAGTTGCTGCTGATCGTCACCGCCGCACTGATGCTGCTGCCACTAGCACTGCACTGATGCTGCTGCCACTAGCACTGCACTGATGCTATGGATCTTGGTCAGCTATCGCAAGCGATCCACTTGCCCGACCAAGGTTGATACACAAAAACTTCACCACACCTCCGGATATGTCGGACCCGGTTCGAAGGACCATATGAACACCCCGATACTTAGGCGTCACAAACTTTCACAGAAAGACACTTCTGCAGCACTCTTTACGCTAGCAAGGATGAAGATAGTGAAACAACTCGATATTATCTTACAACCGTGTATTAAGCTCATTTTTGCATGTCACAACATATTTGACCTAGTTAAACGCTTGCGAATCTTAACACCGCGATTCAGGATTCACAGCTCAACTAACAACGCCATCTATCGGCACATAAGTAAACAATTTTGCTCAAACACTATGTGTAATGATAATACAATGGAAATGCAGTATGCCAAGGAAAAAAGTTTTTTTTTGTTTTATTCATGTTAGTGAATATTGAGTTGGTCAAGCTGTCACCTTGTTCAGTTAGCAAGTCAATATTAGAGGCAGAGCTTTCATAGAGATTTTATTATACTTAATTCCATTGTTGGTCCTTCAAGAGGTTGTGGGTTATCAAAAACTAAGTTTGTATGAAAGACTTACCAACAACAGTAGGGTTGAGGAGTACAACCGTGCATGTAGTGGTGGCCAGCACCAATCCTTCAGGAGTGTAGTCTCCGAGCTTCTCACATTCCTGGCCAGCCAGTTCACATGAGACATCAATATACACACCTTCCTGCCCCACGGAAGGCCAGTAACGGACCGTGCCTTCAGGGGATACACCTATGCATGATGGCATCTGTAGAAGATTAAAAGAATTACTGAGTTACTTCTCTTGAACAGTTTTTGACATTGTCAATTGAACAGGGTATTTGTTTGAAAACATAAACAGAGATGTTGTAAAGTAACAGCTTACCTGTGCCCCTTCCAGATAAAACAGTACAACTAGATCAGCCTTATGTGCAAGATCAGTCTGTGGTAGTGAAAGCTCCCGAGCGATAGTGCTGGCAGGTGCAGCTGATGCAGTATTGGATATGGTGGAATTACGGGGCCAGGATATGATGCGTCGCCCTGACACCACCCAGCACCAACCACAGGCAGATAGCCGCACGCTCACCTCACCACTGGCTGCAATGAATGTACCTCGGTTATCAATTTAAATTAAAAAAAAACATAATATTGTTAGCCTTAAGACAACCCACTGACGCCCATCCTTGTGGTAGGGGAGCTCAGAGAGATTTTCAGCAAGCATATTCAGCATGAAAACTTGATCGCTGAATAGGCAGGGCACGATGAGACTATAGTTATACTATGAAAAGTTTCAGACAGTGTTCTATAAAGGTATTGTAAGTAGGACAGTTCTGCTTACCGAATGTAAGAGCTTCTGTGACCATCACAGGGAGGGGCATTCCATAAGTTTCTATTGTAGTCACTGGAGTCTTGTACACAACATCTCCAATTTGCTCCCCCGTAGACTGCATAAACGTACTGTGGAAAATATAAAGCATTAATTATTTCCCTCATATATTTCATTCAAATTTGACAATAGGTTATGTACAAACCTTTGGTTCTTTTTAGCTGACGAGAGCCCAATGGGCCTTCGTCCCGTGATGGACTGCCGCACTCGAGGTGAGAACGGACTCCTCATCGCACCTGTGCTACTGTAATCCATTTTTAATAATACTAAAAGATACGCAAAGTAACCGAAACAGCACAAATTAATTCAAAACGTCAAACAAAAAGATCAATATGTTGCGTTCCGGTGTACGTACGATTAAAATCGTTCATGTAAGAATATTACAAGCTTTTACTCCCTCCGTCACTATTCGACAATTAAAAATTAGGTGATTAACGCAGTTTGTTTTGAGATAAACTTTAGCACATTTGTCTCAAAATAGAACGGATAGAGAAAACTAAAATGTTATTAAAATTATGGTAAAAATTCTGGAATTGGAACGGAAAGCATCAAGTACCGCACCGTGAATTGTGAAGTCGCGGCTAACTGGCGCCACTGGCGGTTGACTTGACAGTTGTTAAAAAATGTTAAAATTGTATTTTACAACGGCTACTGCTTCACGAGATTTTCTAGAGTTTCTGTTATTTTTGGTAATTAGATGCAAAAGGGCCTGATTACACAAATTCTTCGATGAATTGATCATCGTCAAGATGCATATCAAGTCAATACTGTTGGACGGTTTCAAATCATACGGAAATCGTGTGGAGATCACCGGTTTCGATCCTGAATTCAATGCTATCACCGGGCTGAACGGCACAGGGAAGTCGAACATATTGGATTCAATATGTTTTGTCTTAGGTATCACCAATTTATCCAACGTAAGTACTCGTTTTCATGCATCTGTTTGTAAACATTGTGTTGGTTATGCTTTTTTCCCGCCAACGTTTTTCTTTGTTCCAATGTAATGGTTTTTGCAGGCTTGAATTCATTTAGGAAACTGTACTGATAGTAACCGGTTAGTCGTCGTATACTTAATTATGAAAATCTCTTATTTCTATTAATTACAGACTAAACTTATCTCAAAATGTCTATTCTTGATTAACTGCCTAGATCAGTTTTCTTATGTCAACATCAACAACAGCAACAGCAGTCAACAACAACAACAGTCATGCTACTTATTACCTATACTGTTCAAGAGTGGATTCAGTCCAGAATATCCCATTTCTACATAGGAAGCATGATTGGCAATGTTTTAGGTGCGTGCGGGCAGTTTGCAAGAGCTGATATACAAGCATGGCCAGGCGGGTATCACCAAGGCCACAGTCAGCATTACCTTCGACAACCGAGACAGGAGGCAGTGCCCCATCGGCTATGAAAACCAAAACGAGATCACAGTTACAAGACAGGTATTTTCTTGAACTTTATATTTGATTCCAGCAGCAGTGTATTTTAGATAGCCTACATATACATGCGAAAAGTCTTCTTGTTTAAACACACAAGCTAAGTACACACCTACGTTATGTACTTATCTCTGTATCTAAAACCCCATTTAACTTTTTCATGCCACAGTATTTTTTTGCTTGTTGAATTAATTTGAAGAGTTCAGTAAATCAATCATTTCTATTGTTGAAATGGAAAACAATGTGTCCATTTCTAACTTTAATGTTTTTCTTGAACAATCATTGGTATACAGCCTTGTATATTCGCTTTTTTTTACAAGTTTCTCTAACTTAACTAACCTAACTAACAAGACTGTACCAATGATTGTTCAAGAAAAACATTAATTATTTATTTGAAAGCATACATAGACTCACCGCACACCATTTGCCGCTTGGCATAGACAGAAACTACAACCTACTTTTACTATAACTTCAATATGATTAATTTCACATAACTCATCAGGTTGTAATGGGAGGCAAGAACAAGTACATGATTAACGGCATCAATGTGCAGAACAAGAGAGTGTCGGACCTGTTCTGTTCAGTGCAGCTCAATGTGAACAACCCTCACTTCCTCATCATGCAGGGCCGGATCACCAAGGTCTTAAACATGAAGCCTCCTGAGGTAAGTTTCCCTTAACATTTAGGAATAGCCCCATTTAAGTGCATGACTGGTGTTGAAGGATTATTTAGCCATGGTGCCTAATCTTAGAGCTGACAGTGTTGTAACATAACATTTCCACTTGTAAGTAACAGTATTCATGTCAAATGATTAGGTTAGCTTATGTTATTTTAGGCAACCTTTTAGGGTATAAACATGTCTTCAAAGTTTAGTTCATTTTTGAGCCCTGTATTAAGTCCTAATAACGCCACCATTATTACTAACAACATAGTGTGTGGCCTTGAACAATGTCATACTGTTGAAAAAACAAGAACTACAGCCAACATCTGAATGGCAATAAAAATACCCCCAATTGTTTTGGCTCAAGAGATAATGTACCAGTTAAATTGATAATGACACAAATGACTAGATAAGATGAATGACTGATAAGATGTTTAGATAGAATGAACTATAACTGATTGTGGTTTAAGTGTAGATTTGTATTCAATGTATGCTTTTAATAGATCCTGTCAATGGTAGAAGAGGCAGCAGGGACCAGGATGTATGAAGCTAAGAAACAGGCCGCACAGAAAACTATTGAGAAGAAAGATGCCAAACTGAGAGAGCTCAATGACGTGAGTATTTTGAGTGTCCTGACCCACATTTTACCTATAACATGTCTTAGGTAAAATGTACTAAGCCTGAAGTCGTTCTTAAAGCCATTATAAAAAAATAAACCATATTAAATAACACCTGTAATTTGGCAACTAACCACAAGATAAAGAAGTTGCCTGTAATCCCTGAAGGGTTAGGCAGAAGGAAAACAAATAATAGTAACTCAAGTAAGATCTGATAAGAAGTTTATAAATTCATCAATACCTCAGGGTAGTGTCATTGGATGTCTCTTATTTATTATCTACACTACATCAATGACCTTCCCAAAATCATGGAAGAACCATGTGTGCTATTTTCAAATGATATTTCCACATGCCAAACAAATAGTAATATAAATGAACAATTAAACATGATTTTCAACAAAATAACCAAATGGAGGGACGAGGACAACCTTGAAATTAATTATAAAAAAACCAAGCTAATGACTTTCCCATTACCAGTCAACTTCTCAATAAATGGCACAAAAATTGAAGCAGTTAACGACTATACGCTATTAGGAGTCACAGTAGACACACATTTCTTGGAAGCCTCATAAAAAAAGTATGATCAAAATTATCTAAATTCACTTATATGCACTTCAAGTCAAAAAAACAAAACAACAAGATTGGCAAACTGCACTTAACATAATGTCCATAAAAATATTTAATAAACTACCAGATGTAATAAAAAATGAAACTAGCGATACAACCTTTATAAATAAGCTCAAACAGTTATTAATTAAAAAAGCATACTACACAATGAACAAATACATACATGACAAACAAATATATTTTACACAAACAGATACCATACATTAATAATCGTTTAGAATTCATACTCTTACATACATAGATCAATGTTATAATAATTATTACTAATATAAAATATCATTTAATCTTACCAAATAATTATTACGTTTTAATTGATCTCGAAACAAATGTAAATGTAATTTAGTTAATTAATATTGAGGACATATTTTAAAATTGTTAATTGTTTAATTATTAATTTATTTTAAATCATTATTTTTATGCTTTTTGCTGTGCCCTACAGGGTCCGTAATTGTACGTTAGCTTTAAGCCCATTGTAACATCTTCACGACCCATTATGGAATGCAAATAAAGATATGAATATGAGGTATACCTAATAGTACTTCTACATTTCGCCAGTTTTGTTAAAATCCCATTAAAAAAGGGCCGAGCCTATTGCCATCAACTGGGCACAAATCCAGGCTCCACTGCTGCTACTGAGAAAATCCTGACCGAAAATCCCAATAATACTTTCCTGACATGGGAATCGAACCCAGGACCCCATACTTAGCAGTCGCGCTTGCGACCACTAGACCAATGGAGCAAACCTTATTTGTACAAATTTAATGTGCACATGCTTACAAGCAACTGTTGATCAATTGCATCACACTAGTAAGAACATTAATTTCATGCAAATAAGGTTCATTTTCGCATGAAGCTCGACTGAACAAGGCTTAAGCTAAGTCTAAGTTCGCTCGATAGATTTGCAATTAAATCCCACCTTTATACATAGATAAAAGGCGAATTTTGAATATCAAAACAGAGCCAAATTGAAATAGGTAACAAAACAGTTTGTATGTTGCAATGTTATAGTAGTGTGTAGAAAGACTTAGTGTCTAGCAGTCACCTTGTCAAGCAAGACATTTTAATGAATGAAATATCCAATGCTTTCAGATAATCCGAGAGGATATAGCACCAAAACTACAAAAGTTACAGGATGAAAGAGCTCAGTTTCAAGAGTACCAAAAAGTTGTTAGGGAGCTTGAGAATCTCACTAGATTACACATAGCTTATAAGTAAGTATGCCACAGAAATAATACTTATTATTTCTTATTATTATACTTATAATATAAACAAATGGCTCATTTTTCTTGTGGTTAGGGTTTTTTGTACAGTTTCCATAGAATATGCAGACAGTAATGTACATTAACAGAATCTACACAGTACAAACAAACTACAGTATGTAGCTGTTCATATGGCACTTCCAGTTTAATATGGCGCAGCGTCGTAACGAAAGCGATCGGAAATCTATATTGGGTATATCGGCGATTGTGTGAATTTTCGATTGTTTCGCCCATAGGTATGTCGTCTCGTACGGGTTTTGCTCAACAAAATGAACGTGATGATCACATGGTCCTGCGACGATCGCTTTGGTTAGGCCGCGGCCTTAGGCACAGGCTGCCATACAGTGTTGCAGAGACAACTTTACAAACCCAAACTTTTTCTACAACACAATATGCTGCATACAGTTTACTTACTATAATTTACTTGATATCTCTATTAATGTTATTTAAATCTAATTTCACCTTCACATGACATTCAAAACAACCATTTTTCAGGTACGTAACAGCAGAGGAACGCGCCAAAGAGGCTGTAGGCAAAGTGACAGAGGTGCAAGATCAAATCAAAAGCAAGAAAGATCAGATAAAGAACAACGAAAAGGAATCCAAAGAGTTCGACAAACAAATTAGTGAGATCAACAAGAGGTTGGATGAGGTAGGGTATTGTGTCTGTGTCGCATAAGCAGGGAGCCGGACGCTCGGTGGCATCACTGCGCCCACTGTCTGGAGGACGCGGCGCGGCGTGCGCTGCCCGAGTGTGCCGCGTGGGCTGCGCCGCGCCGTGCCCTCGCTGCAGAGGCGGGAGGACTCCTGGCGCTGCCGACCGGTGTTCGCTCGATGGTTGGCAGCGCAGAGTCCTGGGATGCGGTGATGTCCTTCTGCGAAACCGTCATGTCGCAGAAGGAAGCTGCGGAAAGGGAGAGGGAGATGACGAGCTCCCGCTCATCCCGCAGCAGACGCACCGGGCGTCGGCAGAGGGTGGATAATGCCCTCTTCCGGCCCCCTTAAACTGGTCCAAGGGTGGGGTAGGGGGCGACGGATGTCCCCGAATCCGTCGCCCCCCTATCACACTGGACCCGAGACGGTAGTGCGTAGTGTTCCACGCGCGCTTCTCTATGACGTAACGGGGGGAGTTTTATATACCTCACTCCCCCCCGGGACAAGCGGACCGTACGAGTCTGACTGACCCCTTCGCTCGATTCGATTTCCACGTGAAAAAAACAAGTAAATCTAGAAAAGTAATTCAAAGATTAAAATATTGGTTTAGATTGTATTAGCAAGCCTATCTTTTTCCAGGATATCCAATACAACCAGTGACACTTGAAGCAAACTATCAGTTACTGATATTTCAGTTGAATTAATCAATTTACTTATTATTATAATGTACCATTTGTGTCCTGCAGGCCTCCCTTCCGTCTTCCCTTTTCTCTCTCTTTAACTATTTGAGTAATTCACCTCCCAAAATTCTTAGGAAAGCGGCAACATCCTCAAAGGGTTAGAGACAGAGCTGCAAGCGCTAGAGAAGACGGAGGCGTCGGCGTCATCGGCACACAAGGCGGGGCGCGAGGCCGTGACGTCACACGAGAAGCGCGCGCGCCTGCTGGAGCGAGCGCTGGCCGACGACGAGGCCGCGCTCACGGCCAAGAGGCACGCCTTGGATCAGGTCAGGTCACATACGATTACCTATCGCATAATGCAAAGCTGCGCCACAATATCATGTCCTCTGCCTTCTACATCTTGTACATTCCTTTCTTCTGGTTACCTATTATAAGTTCGAAAAATATTTGACCGATTTTTTTTTACTTCATCGAAGTCACGTCTGCCACTGTATCAGTTGACCTATTATCAATTAAATTTTTTTCGTTACTCATTTGGTCGAAAAACTTTTTACCGAAGTTACACTTTGCCGAAATAACATTTGTTCGAAGTATTATGTTTCCGATCATTCATTATACCACTGTTTTTGTTGTGCTTCAAGCATGCAGCATGCAAGCAGGCGTGCAGCATGCAAGCGCCACATGCAGCATGCAAACAAGCATGCAGCGTGCAAACAAGCGTGCAACATGCAGCAAGCATTCTTTCTGTCACGGCTCTGGCGCTACGGGGTTTGGGCCGCCCCACCCCCCCGCGCCTACGTGGGCTTAAATTACACTCTAGGGGTGGGCAGACAAGACTGCGTGAAGTCGGTTTTGAAGCGATTCGTTTCTGTTATAAAATTTTATAGCACAACATATTGACTTTTTACGACACTATTTTAATTTAATATTGAAAACGCTACCAATTAACCGACTATATATTTGTGACCAAATAGTAATCCGTAAAATGTTGTTTCGGTGTGGTGAAAATATGGCAAATAAATCATTTGGCAAATGAAAAAGTTAAAAAGAGGCTTCGGATAATAGCAGAAAGGTATTTTGTAAATCGGCGAAATGTAGTTCGGTAAAATAATACCTATGACACATGATAATTCGTAGATCTAAAAATATTTCAAATAATGCATATGTCGGAGAAAGCGATAACTTTTAAACATCAAGTTGCTGATTTGACCATTGTAGTAGGGGTAAACGCCGTGACGTCAGATGTTGTTTTAATGGCGGCACGTGGACAGAGTCGTTTTGTAGAGTGGGGATTGTGCCGAGATCACTTTTGCTCGGAACTCCAACCAAGTCACTCCTTCAGAATGAAACTGTCGGTTTGCCCATTTTGTGGAGATTATTTGTTAGTGTTATTTAATGTAAATTTGTGTTAAATAATAAACTGTGATTTTTGTGTACCGAAACCGAAACTATTATTTTAACGTTTCATCATGAACCCGGTACCACCGAACCCTAATGACAACGGCGCTATCGCTCAGCCATCGCTTACGCCGTCATCAGAATTGGGATCTGGACTCGATTCCCACTGGCGTGCTATGTTCGAGATGCAGCAGAAGAACATGATGCAGCTGATCGAAGCCATCAGGACACCAACAGTGGCACCTCAGATCATGCTGCCAGAAATTAATCCGGAGCTACCAGATACCGATCCACGTGCTTGGTGCGATACTATCGATATTTGCCTCGACGAACGTCCACTGGAGGGTGCATCGCTTATTATAGCTCTGAGCAAAGCCCTGAAAGGTAATGCGTCATCGTGGCTGTCGCAGATTTCGCATGCAGGCATGACGTGGCAGCATTTCCGCGACTTATTCCTTGCGCGTTATGCATCCACTGAAACTCTTGCTGCATCACTTGTCATCCACAACGGCCGGCCGAAGGAGGGCGAATGTCTCGCAGCGTACGCCAGCCGCCTAATTGCGAAATTATCGGCGAAATGGAAACATCTGTCACCAGAAGAAATAACGGTATCGTACGTACTTGCCCATACATCTCAATTTGATACTCGATTACATCGCCTCGCTTTCACCACTGAGATTCTTGATCGGAATAAGTTGCTGCAAGAGATGAAGTCATTGATCTACTTGAAACGGAAACACACTGAAGATCATCCCGCTACGACAGACGTTGAACGCTTCAAGTGTACACAAACAAATTCATTCTTGTGTAATCATTGCAAAAAGCCTGGGCATAAGGCCATAGATTGCCGCCTTAGGAACGCAAGAATGAACTCCACTCACTATAACACGTCACAATCCAATTCTACGCGAGGGGACAAGCCGATGACTCCCACAGCTGCAAGCACTACAAAGCCGCCGGCTTCTTCGTTTAAGAAACCCATCACTTGCTTCCGATGTGGCGAGAAAGGTCACATCTCCTCGCAGTGCAGCCGACCTGGAACGAGCACAGCCATAGGCGCTCACGGGACCAGCGATTCCGGTCCGAACACCGTCCCGCAGCGACGTGTGGACAGTTGTGAGGTTCGCGGCGTCCTTGGACAGCTACAACAATCCGGTGAGTCGTTTTCATTTTGTTTTGATTCCGGCGCCGAGTGTTCTCTCGTTAAACAAAGTGTAGCTTATAAATTCTCGGGCAAACGTTCACTTTCAACCGTGCAAGTAATTGGTATCGGTAATATTCGAATGTTTTTAGCACTGAACAAATTCTTAGTGATGTTGTGGTCGACAATAACGAACTGTCAATTTTATTTTACGTACTACCCGACGATTGTATGAAATACGATGTTATGATCGGACGCGATATTTTGACACTTGGCTATACGGTACATTTAACTGAATCTACCCTACGTATTTCGAAAGTCACAAATGTAGGTTGTTGCGATTTACCTCCCGTAATTGATCTTTACAATGTTGATTCTGATATTTTAAACGAAAACAAGGACCGGTTGACGTCCCTTTTGAATGAGTATTCGAATGCTTTTATCAATGGGTTATAACGACGATGATGAAACCGGAATTGACCTAACAGAGGCGAGAGAACACGCGGTGGACGGTATTGAGAAGAGTGCGGCTTATGAAAAAGCCCCTTTTGACAAAAATAAGGCCAAAGTAGTTAATTTCAGTGTTGGTGATTTGGTTTTAATTCAAAATAAAGAACGGAATCAGACTAAATTAGACCCCAAATATAAGGGACCGTTTAAAGTTGTAGAAGTACTTGACGGTGATCGTTATCTTTTAAAATCTTTGAATGGTAACAGAACCTACAAGTACGCTCACGATCGTATACGAAAGATGCCTCTAAGTAGTGTTCCTAATGAGTTAAACGTAGAGGACGGTGATGAAAGTACCTCCACCGAGTAGTAGACACATACCATGGCTATTTGGTCGCACCGTACGCACTAGTCTGTAGTCGTAACTGCAGCTCACTTGTGAGCTGTTCAGGGGGCGATGGGCAGCTGGTGGTACGGCGGGGACCTGGGTCTCAATGGAGACTATTGTTGTTTTGGTCTTGTACTGACCTGGGAGTCGCAGACTCTATGTGATGTGTGTGGTCGTATCACATGAGGTGATAACGATATGGGTGGCATAAGTGTCACTAGCTGCTGCGGCAGCTGGGCCATGAGCGTTGTATGTGATCGAAGTTGATTTAGTTGCTGAGTAAATATGATTGAGACTTAGAGGAACCTTTTGTTTGACAACTGTTATTTTCAAGTTATGCTATTCCATAAAGATGTGGTCAGGTTGACCGAGCCTGTACTGTTGCTCCAAATTTGACTGTTTGGTTACAGGTACTCACGAGGACGTGTAACTTGTCAGGCTGGCCGTGTCGGAGAAAGCGATAACTTTTAAACATCAAGTTGCTGATTTGACCATTGTAGTAGGGGTAAACGCCGTGACGTCAGATGTTGTTTTAATGGCGGCACGTGGACAGAGTCGTTTTGTAGAGTGGGGATTGTGCCGAGATCACTTTTGCTCGGAACTCCAACCAAGTCACTCCTTCAGAATGAAACTGTCGGTTTGCCCATTTTGTGGAGATTATTTGTTAGTGTTATTTAATGTAAATTTGTGTTAAATAATAAACTGTGATTTTTGTGTACCGAAACCGAAACTATTATTTTAACGTTTCATCATGAACCCGGTACCACCGAACCCTAATGACAACGGCGCTATCGCTCAGCCATCGCTTACGCCGTCACATATTATAGCAAAAAAGACGGCGGTCAATAGTTTTCGGTAAATTTAAAATCGAACACAAAATTTCGGAAAAGTGATCGGTTCCCCTTTCTTCTTTATAACACTTTATAACATGTTGATGACAATCTAAATTGAGTCGGTCAAAAATTTGGCGACGAGTTTAGGACTTTCGATAACTTCCATAAGCTCCAAGACATGCAGGACAGGAAATCAAGTGTCCCATCGTTTGTGGAACGACGCCACATTTCCTTTTACATACCCATACATACACATGCGGTACATTCAAACTTTTGAAATTAATTACAATAATGACGCACATACATATATTTTTCTACATAGGCAGATACAATATGCGCTGTACAATCGACCTCAAAATTGCATTTGACAAAAATTCCTTGTGAATTTGACCTCCACTAAGTTTGAAATGATCTAAATGGCACATTAAGTCTTCTGCAAAAAAAATTGCCTTGATGTTTCATGACGTGCAAGTGGCATTCAAGCTTGAGAGCTAAACACAGCTCTCATTCATGTTTGTATGAGAGCTGTGTTAATGGAATGTCATATAACGTTTTCTATCCGTCAGGTGGAGTCTACTTTCGAGAATCTCCGCGCGACGAGCGAGAGTAGCAACGCTGCGCTGGCGGCGGCGCAGCAGAGGTTCGTGGCCGTCAGCACCGGCCGCGAGGGCGCCTCGGACTCGCTGCAGGATCAGCTCATGGGTATGTTGTTGCCTTTATCTTGACTTGTATGGTGCTTTCACTGAAATCGTGGGTATATGGGGTATCTATTTTAAGTAGGCACTGAAAAGATATCGGTTTAAGAGCATTGACGTCTATCGACAAAGTCAAGTTTAGATAATTCAAGCATGTTTACGCTCACAGAAGCGCGCGTGACTATGTGTGTAGCGCTGGCGCGTTCTCTTGCGCTATAGTCAAACTAAGTACTTTGATCCGTTCGAGTGCAATTATTGTTGTAGTAAAATTTAATTTGAATTTGAATGTACACGGATGACTAAACTACGAGTGCATAAAATAAGTATATAATAATATATTGTAAGTATAGCCATAATTATGATTAATATTAAAGTCGTTTTTTATTTATTCAAACATGAATTTGTTGATCTAAACTTTAGAAAGAAACCCAACTTCATTAATTATTATTGATTTGTGATTGATTAATAAATCTTTTTTATTCTATTCAAATAAATCACTTTATACGGATTTACTTATGTTTATTTTATATTATATTTTAACCTGACGTGATGTTCCTCTTGGTGACACCTGTTATGAGGGAAATACAACAGGTTGGCATTAACTTTAAAAACAATTTATATTTAAAAAAAAAATAAGTAAAAGTTTTAATAAATAAAATTTGTAGGTAAAAAATATGATAAATATTTGTTGTCACTAAAAATATTGTAAAAAAATATAATCACCAAAGTACCAAGATTTTTTATCACACCATAAACGTCCGCAATACTTTCACGTACGGCAAAGGTCAACACGGGTCAGGCAGAGCGACATGTCCTCTCTCTAGAAAGCCTCGCGGCAGACTGATTTGAAAGCCAGAGAATGTCGCTACGCTCCCGTATGGGAGCGCGGCTGGCGGGATGTGGACTAAGTCCTTGCCCCGCGGGGTCATTGGTGTGCCCGCAACGGCGGGCACCCTCACTGTGGTGGCCATTTTAGGCCATAGCCAAGTGGCAAGCGCGCGTACGCGACTTGCCTATGTGTGGTTGTCGGAAGTGTCCGGTAGGAGGCGCTACGGTGCTATGTAAATAGCGCCGCTTTCTTCACGCCACCTCGGCGGTCTGTCACCTGGCGGTGAGACCTCCGGTTACCCGGCGGAGGCCCAGCGGGTGACGACCAGCGGCAGAGGTGGCTAACTGATTTGAAATTGCTCGCGCGCAGTGATTTATAGTAGTTTTCAAATATTTATAGAAAAAAAATCACTGTAAATTAGTTGAAATTTCAAAGTGGATATTTTAAAGCATATGTTCTTCTATTATATTATGCTATTATTATATTAAATTAAGTAAGATATATTATATCGGTGAAAAAATCGTTTTAATTCCTTAATATTTCACATTGTTTGAACTTTAATTTCTTATAGAAAGATACCATAAATCAAAAAATCTTTAACATTAACTATTTTCCTTAGGATCTTAGCAATTGGCTAAAAAAAAACTAATTAGGTTTGCCAGTGGTTTCACATAATAAGAGCTTCGAAACTGACGCTGAAAGGGAAATTAAGAAAACCTCTGTTGAGTTATCTTGAAAGAATTTACCGATACTCTATTAATTGAAATATTTTTTTCATAACTATTGAGACAACGAAATTTCCTAAAGTTATAAGTAATTATCATTTTTGTAAGATAAAAGGGTTGATGGTAGTAAAGGGTTTGAAAAGTACTGTTTTGGAGTCAAACAGCGCATGGACGGCGTAAACGCTCTTAATCGGGATATTTATAGGGTTACGTGAAGAGTCCTAGAGTAGAGATATTATAGGGCATATACCATCCAGTTCACGCACAAAGCATTTTTTGTACATAAAAAATATGCAAGAATGTGACAGAGTTCTAGGCTTTGTGGCTTTCATTCTGGTTAATCAGCAATATTTAAATGATTAACCATATATCATAAGGGTTAACCCGTATAATGGTCAATGAAACCCAGGTTAACTGGTTAACCTTTAACTAAATTACTTGGTCCCTGATTATCAGTCAAAATCAAAATCAAAGCATTTATTTCAAGTAGGCCAATTACAGGCACTTTTGAACTGTCGAAACAAAGACAGCAATAAAAAATGAAGCTACAGTCCCAGTCACAAGACATAATAACTGTGAAAGTACTGTAGTTGCCCATTCCAAAGAGCTTTATCTCTATGGAGAAGAATGGGCAAGAAACTCCATGGACACTCTTTTAAATTAATTAATTGCTACTTTTTAATCCCTATCATGTGACACAAACGAAATACACAAACCCACACACACAGACTCATACACCCACACCACAAATACACCAGCACCACACAATTTGCACTCCACACATTGCTTGTTTATATAAATTTTATTAAGTGATAAGTGTTAAAATTATGTCAAACTAAGTTTTTTTTTATGCTTACAAAAATCCTAAAAAGTGCAGTAAATTGTCAATGAACTGTAAGAGGAAGGCGCCTGTGTCTGTAACACAGTTATACTAGCACAGATACAGTCGTTCACTCTGTCTCAAATAATGCAATATGTTGTACTTCATGTAATGGCGTTTTATTATGTTTTGATTGAGATGGACAAATTGTACTTGGCTTTTTGAAATATAAATTGTTATTATGTTAAATCATGTTTTTACAAAAATCTTGGATACATCATTCTTGTTGAGATTGTACATTATGTGAGAACGATGTAGCAAGACGTGCACGTGAAAAGTGTCTACAGTACAAAAAAAAGACAATTAAAAACAAATAATTAGTTCAAATAAACCGTGGCAACTAAGAGATGACCAGTCACAACTGACAGCGCCCGTTCACGAACATGACGCATGGATTAGCCATCATTCAACTCGACCATTTTGAAGGGAACTAAATGACCCGACACACACGCCACCATCAGCGAGATATTTGAGTGAGCATGACATACTCTCAACCGCCAGGGCACATTCAAGTCGAGAAAAAAAAAGTAGGTTTCCTGTGAATGATAGCTTTCTAGTACATAGTACTCACACAATATAGGCTATGCGACTATATAATACTAAAAAGATTGAATTTATACAATGCAAAGACAGTTGAACAATCTTCAGCAGCCCCAACAATACTATTTAATGCTATCAATTTATGCGCCCCTGTCCTTGTGGAGCAGGACCAGCATTGAGCCAAGCATTATTATCAGCGATATAATCGCCCAACTTATAATATGCTTGCTTACACAGTATGCGTTTAATGCATGTTTTAAATTTCGTCTCATTAAGTTCAAGAATACTTTGTGGAATTTCATTATAGCATCTCAAACAGTACCCCATGAAAGATGAGTCTACTTTAGCGAGTCTAAAGCCTGGCTGAACTAATTGGTCCCTATTTCTAGTATTGTAATTGTGTCTGTCTCTTCTTTTTTTAAAAAGATGCAGATTTTTTCTAACGTACATTATGTTTTCATAAATTTATTGGCTAGGTACCGTCATAATGTTAATGTCCTTAAACAGTTCGCGAGAATCGCGGCTACGGAGGCCGTATGGCTCTGATGGCTCTTTTTTGCAGATTAAAAATAGACTCGATGTCTGCAGCCCGTCCCCATAACAAAATGACATAAGACATTATACTATGGAAATAACTAAAATAGCCCAGTCGGTCTACATACATCAGTGACTTGACGATTTTTTCTAACAGCATATGCCGCCGAACTCAGTCGCCCCGCAAGGGATGTTAACCCCTTGACTGCGGCCGAACAATCGCTGCGCGAGACCCGAACTGCGGGCCGCCAACACACATGGTGTGTTTGCCGCACAGTCGAAACGCTTCTTCGAAAACGGGACGACTGTGCGGCCGAACACGCCTAGCGTGTCGCGGCCCGACGTTTCGCCAGTGCGGGAAACATACGGTTGTGTTTGGTTATTTTCTGTATGACTTTTCTACATTTTACGGTTTATTCATGTGCTTTTTATTCTGTTTCTCAAGTCTCTAGATATATAAATTTTATAATGATAATGATTGTTTTTATTTGTCTTTTTAGTATCTCGTATAAGCTTGATAATAGGAACTAATGAATGATTGAATAAATTATCGAGTCAAATAGCAATAATCTTTTAATATTGCTAGTTGATATAAAATAAATTGTAAGGGTATCTAATCCTTTGAAACAATACGGTGATAGGATTAGATATTAGCCCTTGCACAATTAGGTTGAAGATTCTTTGTGAACACCTGGCACCTAGGCTCAGTCGCTACACAATAGGGTATAGGATCGTTTTTGAAAACCCGACTTTAAAATCGTAATAGTGATATAAAAGAATACTACGAACATGAATGAGTATCCAAGAATTTCAAGCACTAGCACAATGCACTTTAGAACCCTTTTTGAACACCTGGCATTTAAATAATAAATGATCGGTATAAAAGAATAGTGTGAATGACAATCCCTTACACAATAGGACTAGGATCTTTTTTGAACACCTGCCATCAACATAATAGAATAAGACTTACAAATTGTATTGGTTGTCCTTTCGGGTTGAGTTTTCGCCCTCAAACAAAAGGATGATTATGAGATTATTGCTATTTGACTCTATAATTTATTTAATCGTTCATTAGTTCAGCGTATACGTGATTCTTCAAAACTAATAAAAATATTAAGGTTTGTCCGAAGTTTAATTCGATATACTTACTTAATTATAATACGAGTACCAAAACAATTTTATTTTCGATACGATTATGTCACTGAAATACAATTTCTCGTCGCGTATTATGTAGGTAACAATACAATTATTTTTAACACTATTCTTGAAATGTATAAATATGTAAATAAAGAACATTAATTTCTCATTATTAGTATAATACTTGCTTACATATAAATAAATATCGGAATATATCACCAGACAGTGAGAAACAACATAAAAACACACCTCTGGTGTTTTCTAGTACTCATAGATGGAAACACGCCTAGCGCGTAATCCCGCACTGGCGAAATGTCGGGCCGCCACACGCTAGGCGTGTTTTGCCGCACAGTCGTATCCGATTTTTCGAAAACACATACCCTGCGTAATCGCCGCACTGGCGTTCAGTTAGTACAAACACAACAGGTGTGTTTTGCTGCAGCGAACGGGTTAAATGAGAACCCCATTGTAGCCTCGAATCCAGCGTAATCCCCAGGAAAACCGTTTTATCGACGAAATCTACACACATCAAAAGTGTCTAGGGATCAAGCATTTTTATGCGGATTTCTTGAGATTGAGATGTGGCTTTGTAATAAATTTATGATTTTATAAATTTATATGGATCCTTTTTGGTGCATTTCATAATTTGAATCAGGAACTCTCAATCAAATTCGAGTAAAAGATGAAAATAAGCTGTCAATATTTTCCCTATAAAAACATACAACGCATTGAAGACATTATTAGTGCTACTGTTTCCCTACTACTGATTAAAACCAACGTTATTATGGAGCGGCGACGTCATTTAAGCAGGGAAGAAATGCTCAGAGCCGTGGGAATGATAGAAGCTGGTTCCCGACAACGTACTGTGGCTTTAGCTCTGAATACAAGTCAGAGTGTTATCAGTCGACTTTGGACACGTTACCGAAGCACTGGTACCGTGGCTGAGCGCCATGGAGGACGGTATCGCTGCACCACACGGAGACAAGACCGATACATTCAAATCTTAACTCGAAGAGCTCCAACAATAACCGCCATGATGTTAGCCGTGAGGCTTCATCACTCTTCAGGGAACTTAATTAGCGACCAAACAGTCAGAAACCGCTTGCATGAAGTGAACCTTCATTCCCGAAGACCGCTACGGGTACCACCTATAGCAATGCACAATCGTAGGATTCGATATCAATGGGCTCTTGAACACAGAAATTGGGCAGAAGAACAATGGCGTTTCGTGTGCTTTTCTGATGAGTCTCGTTTTGGTATGAGACCGGATACAAGACGTATACGACACTGGAGAACCCCTGGACGCCAACAGCGATTAAAATCCTGCCAGGAAGTCCATCCTTATAGTGGTGGAACCATCATGGTATGGGCGGGTATTTGGATCGGCGGAAGAACTGAGTTGATTTGGATCAGAGGCAACCTCAACGCTCAAATTTATGCTGAGACGATTGTATCAGACGTCATCGTTCCTCTACAAGTGCAAATCGGTCCCTTATTTCAGTTAATGCATGATAATGCACGACCGCACACCGCAAGAGTTGTAAGACAGACTCTCGCCGCAGCTAACATCAATGTCCTGCCCTGGCCTGCTCAGTCGCCAGACTTGAACCCGATTGAGCATGCATGGGATATGCTACAGAGAAGAGCTCTGCCGAATATGGAGGGTATCCAGTCGCAAGACCTTTTTTTGTTGTTGCAACGAACATGGGCGGCCATTCCACAGCGTGATTTGGATGAACTCATTTTGAGTATGCCAAACCGATGTTCTTGTGTTGTTAGTGTTCGCGGTAGAAACACGGATTATTAATTGTTTAAGTTACCCAATAAAATTTTAAAGAAAACTGTTATTTCAGTCTTTTTTTCGAACTTTAATGTTAGTGGTTCAAATGCAAAAATCCCTTTATTAGGAAAATGGCAAATTTCTTTATTAATGCAAAGGTGACTTGGTTTATCGTTACTGTGACAAACGAAAACACTTTATTTGATGAATCCTTAAAGAAAATTTTAATTAATATCAATCAGGAGAAAAGTTATTGCAAAAATATATGTTGATCCCTAGATACTTTTGATGTGTGTAGTTTCTCTTTATTCAATACTATCTCACAATCATTACTTTTAACATTCGGTAAAGCAAATCTTATGCATTTAGTCTTTTTTTCATTTAATACTATATTGTTTGCTGTCTTGCTGTTTTGCGTCATGTAGATTTTGGGCCCGTAAACTTATCTTAAAAATTAGGGAAGTGTCATCAGCAAATAAAACCATATTCTTAGGTTGGTTTTTCAATAAATATATACTAGAAAGAGGAAAGGACCCAATATTGAGCCTTACGGAACCCCCATTTTTACTTTTAAACCCTGTGAATTAACTCCATTTATTTGAACTTGCTGTTGCCTGTCACTCAAATAAGATTTTACCAAACAAGTGCAAGTTTACCTAGTCCGTAATGCTCTAATTTCAAAAGTAATGTATCGTGATTAACGCAATCAAATGCTTTGGGAGAGGTCACAAAATATTCCAATGGCGTCTTGGGACTCTTCCCACGCAGCAAACATGTGCTTTAATAAGGTTACACCGGCGTCAGTCGTACAACGTCCCTTGGTGAAACCATACTGTTGATCGTGTAAAATTTTGTTTGTGTTAAAGTGATTGAGCATTTGATTAAGCATTATCTTTTCAAACACCTTGCTAAAAACTGGCAATACGGATACAGGTCTATAATTATTAGTATCTTTACTGTCCCCGTATTTGAAAAGAGGTATGACTTTACTGTTTTTCATTAAATCAGGGAAAACTCCTTGGTCCACACATAAATTAAAAATTAAAGCTAAGTATGGTGCTATAGTCTCAACCATAGATGTACAGACTTTGATAGACAATACCCATAGATCTTCAGTCAGTTTTATTTTACCGGAAAGCTTTAATAACTGTCATAGGGTTTATGTGTTTAAATTTAAATTCAGCCGGGCAGCCAGACACGTTCGCCTTTAATAAAGCCACTGTGACTTCAGGTGAGGAATTTATGAGTGATGTCAGCATTACATTCTTGCTATAAAAATATACTAGGCCAGCTCCACATAACACGGAGATGCCGACGCGGTACATGCAGAGGTAAAATAACTGAAAAGTCTGTAGTGGTCATCATTGCACATTACATACATTCTCATCACACATATATACCCAATCTTTTAGTATCCCCGTGAACATAGCATTTTATCATATCTCTCTAATAGCTGCCAAACAAGAGGCATCGGAAGCCGCCACGCGCATTTCACAGAGCACGATGGAGAAGAAGCACGCGGAGAGCCGTCTGCAGGCTCTGGAGAGAGAGTTCAACAGAGATAGCGCGCAGTTCACAAAAGACCAGCAGGATATAGTACGCGCGCAGGCGCAACTGGACGCGTTGCAGGTCAGTACTACATCATCATCATTATTAGTCTAGCAATCCATTGGTGGACATAGGCCTCTCCAATAACACGTCTGATGGTGCTGGTGTAATTAAAAAAACTTGTGAAAAAGTTGGAATGTAGTGTGGCATAGAACTATGTCTATGGTTGTATGTGTAAGTAGTCTATATATTGAATGGTTTGCTAATAAAGAGTGGTATTATACATAAATTCGTGTACTCAATTACACCTATCCTTACAGGAACTTTGACCCCCAATGTCTCCGTAACTACAAGGTCCCTAGGCATGGTCTTGATCACAAATAATTGTCATAACGGGGAGAAAAAGTGCCTTGCGGCTTCGTTAAGGGTATTTTTACATCCATTAGGTACACTTTGTGTAACGATGTGTGATGTTATGTTCATAATCCTTGGTGTGAATATCGGGCAGCGTGTCCAGTCCGCGGGTTAATTGAGTGGCGTGTGAGCAGGCGGAGCTGTCGGGCATGAGCTTCAGCGCGGAGCGGCAGGCCGAGCTGGCTGCGCGCGTGCGCGCGCTGGCGGCGGGGCTGCGCGCGCGCCGCGACGCGGCCGACGCGCTGGCGGCGCGCACGCAGCGCTGCCACTTCCGCTACCAGCCGCCCGGCGCAGACTTCGATAGCAGCAGGGTGGCGGGTATGTGTCTGCCAGGGAACCATTGCAGCTACACGACAGTGGTTTTAGGAGACTAGCCATCATTTTTATGAAATCTTGATCCCCATTCACAGCTTTTCAGAAAAATCAAGAAAATTACCATTTTACACAAAAAAAATTATTGATGCCAATAAGTCCTGTTTCTAATACTAAACAAAAACTTCTATTGGACTAACCCAGGTTGGAGTTAGGTTAAGTTTTGATAATTTAAAAAAAGAAGATATATAATTTCTAGATATTTTTGGTATGTGTAAAATTTGTAGTTAGCAGTCGTCTTTTATTTTATTTTTTGTATTTCAGTTTCACAAAATCTTTCTTAGGACCTGCAATGATTTCATAAGAAATGTATGAGAAAAGTATTTTTTGCGAATTCTGTCTTAGTTCATGCTACTCCGTGTAGCATCCTTGTCCCGTCCGCGTCTTGGTTCCTATAAATCGAGCAAACACAGGCGTGGCTTGTGGCAGTGACAATTTGGCATAATACTTCACTTATTTGGCACCAATCACATTCAATCTAGAAAATCTAGATCAATAATTTAGTACACTATCTTGTTTCAGGACCAATTTGTAAATTGATAGACGTGTGTGATCCAATTTACTGCACGGCTTTGGAGACCGCTGCGGGAGGAAGGGTTCGTTACCACTATTTTAATTTTAATTGTTATAAAGGCCAAATTAAATTAACTGTCGAAATATCAAATACGTGATGGAATTCGAACTTATGATCTCGATTACAGATACCCATTTCGTCACGTTTAAGAACTAGCGGTTTATAGAGTTCCGCCTATCTGCATGTAAACGCGAGTTAAATCGCTGGAGACATGACTTAATTTAGCCGCTGTTCCAGCTGTACAACGTAGTGGTAGACACCGAGGTGACGAGTAAGCTGCTGCTCCAGCGCGGACAGCTGCAGACGCGCACCACCATCATCCCGCTCAACAAGATCAGCGGACACGTCATCGACAGGGACTGTGTGCGACTCGCGCAGCAGATTGTGAGTACCTTGTCAAAGTATCCCTTACCCAACCTTCTATTTCTAAAACTTTTTTGCAAAAATAAACAGACTTCCAAAAAAAAACACTAAAAAAAACTTTTTTGCAAAAAAAACCGACTTCCAAAAAAAACACTAAAAAAGTGGAAAATAACATTACTTTCGGAAGTCGGTGACTATGGTTTGTTTCATTGACTTTTTTGGCACCGACTTCCGAAAGTAATGTTATTTTCCACTTTTTTAGTGTTTTTTTTGGAAGTCGGTTTTTTTTTGCAAAAAAGTTTTTATTTTACCCTTTTTAGTAATAGTATCACACACAAATCCTTGTCAAGTATCAATTTCGCAATTTCTTTTACTTGGATGAAATTTTTTCCAGCTATTTTGATTTCAAAACCAAACTGCTGAACCGATTTTGATGAAATTTCTATGGGACCAATCGGGAAGTAGATCCATTCAGATAAAAGAAGAATTTTTCAAATCGGTTCATAAATGACGGAGATATGAGGTAACAAACACAAAAAAAAAAACATACAACCGAATTGAGAACCTCCTCCTTTTTTAGAAGTCGGTTAAAAATACACCTAAATGATATTCTCCTATCAACATTAACCTTAATCAATTTCGTCGCACTACTAATTTAGGTAACTACGGAGCAATGTGTGCGTGTGAGCGTCGCTGACGATCGTAGTGTGCGTTGTCCGGCAGAGCAGCGGGAGCAAACAATCTTGGTCCGTAACCGTAATAGGCAAATAAATTTGCATTTATGCTGCATATTTTTTTAAAGTTATACAACGTGGAAGGGACACCGACGCTAAAACGGTAGCCACGTATTCAGTACAACATTGTGAGCAGCCGCCCCACGTAGAAATTTTTCATCGGTTATCAATAAAAAAGACAGAGGTTTCCTACAAAACTGCAATACCTACATGGTCAAAATGTATGGAACAACTGATTTTATTTCTAATAACCGATAGAAATTTCTATGTGGGGTGTTTTTATAATGATGAACTGACACATACAGATTACTGAATGCGTGGTTACCGTTTTAGCGTCGGTGTCCCTTCCACCCCGTATACATTGTCAAAAAAAATTGCAATAGGAATGCTAAGAATACAAGAAAGCAAACAATATAATAGGTAATAAAATATGTGTAAAAGGTTCAGTCAAAAGTAAGTAAGTTTTTCACAAAATACATACTAGGACAAGTACAGAAGATTCTCTCCGCAAAATCATTTAAATAAATTGCGACTTTTGCCACGACACAATAAAGTGCAATTCAGGCCGCACAGCGCTAATTACCTAGTTATATTCACCTACAAGTTGCCATTCTTTCTATCGCGTAACTCTTATACCTTCTAACTACGTTAGGCTTGTCTTTTAAATCATGATTAATCTGAATATTTAATCACCAGTTAGATCCTATAAGGTACTGTACTTTTGTGAAAAAATGATGTTTCAAATAAACCTAGGCTCAGTGCTTACTTAGTAGTATGTAGATCAAAAAACTATTTTATTTTACAATGACTGAATGAGTAGGTACTTTAGCCCATGATAGGCATACGGCATAAGTTAGTTTACACCAACACTGTCTATGAAATTAAATATCTCTCTTAGGTGTTTAGGTAGATAAGTACATGCGTATCAAATCTGGATGATTTACGACGCGAACAAGATAGTCCAGCCAACACCCAAAAATGATAGTGTTGGTTCTCAGCTATGTTGATTAGCGCAGACTATAATACGTACGCGCGGGCTGCCAGTACGCATTCACCTTAAGAGGGAAGCACCAGGGCAGCCCACGAAATTCAATTTTTTCTTAGGTTTTTTTTTTTTGCAATTTGCAGGACAGTGTCAGGCGGTATGTTAAAAAATATATAATTTGCGATCGTATCACGTATTTAGTTACAGAATTATGATGATTAAAATCATCAATACAACCCTCTTAGTTAATTGAATCCCATTCAATGACTATTTCATGCAAAAGTCATTCAATGATTGAATGATTGTAACTCGACGTTCGACGTTGCTTGTCGAGCGGTGTGAGCATTTTCGGTACACAGCGCGCGCAAAAACAATTTAATTCTTCGGTCGGCCAGACCGATTTTTTCGAATTTTCGGACGTTTTCTTGGGTCAGTACCGTGACAGGGCGGCCCGGGCTAGGGCCGTCTTCACAGCTCTCTCGTCCTTGTTGAAATAGGCGGGCCCATTTTTTCACCATCGTATATGAAGGCACAGAATCCTGAAGAGCCGATGACATCTCTTCAAAAATGTGTTTTGGTGTATTTCCCTTCTTTACGAGGAATTTTATCACGGCGCGGTGTTCAAAATTCCGAGAATTTCCAGATTCCGCTGACATGGTGAT
The DNA here is from genome assembly GCA_964057025.1 of Standfussiana lucernea. Classification (NCBI taxonomy): domain Eukaryota; kingdom Metazoa; phylum Arthropoda; class Insecta; order Lepidoptera; family Noctuidae; genus Standfussiana; species Standfussiana lucernea. The sequence goes on along the minus strand of OZ059806.1, from coordinate 14,933,827 downwards.
GTTTGTAGTTCGATAAATAATTGAACTATGAGTGCAAACTTAATTAGTGATTGCTTTTATAATACTACTGAGTGTCGCAACTAGTGACATGAGTAACAAGCTAATTACTCATCGTTAAGTACCCTAGGCCGCGAACTTTTCAGCCGCCCTTGGTACTTTCCGACCTATACTTATCATATCTAAACTTGACCATGTAAACATAACTTGTAAGTACCTACCTAACTATACTGTAATAATGAATATTCTAACTACGTAAATATGTAAGAATAACATTTTTTTTTCATTATTTTGTACGGGAATATTTAAAAATGTAAAAAATAAGAGAAAAATAAATAAAGGACATTAACAAATCATAAATATTATCATTAAGCATAAGTTTAAAAAAAAAAACATTGTATCAAAACTAGTCAGACGTAGTACAAAATCACGCGCGATTCGTAAGTCCTTTACGTCGGGAGCGGCAGTCACAGCGACATAGGTCCGTCATCGAGTAGCCCTCGGGCGCGATTGAAGTGCGACTGAATGCCACGAGCAAGCGCATCGGCTTTTAAGGCATTATTTCAATATTTTATTAGAATTCATTAAGTAGTCAAAAAAATAATAAAAAAATTGAATTGGTTAGACAAACCCCTTAGTTTTATAATATTTCAAACTTATTGATATTTTCAACAAATTACGAGTAGACGACGGTTTTGCGCATCATTTTATTGGTTTTTTTCAGTGTGAAGTACATTTTTTTTAGGGTACAAATTCAATTAATTATAAAATAAAAATCGTAGACTTACTAATAAACTGTAAGCCCAGTGTATGATGTATGATTTTTCTCAGATTATAATTCATTACCAGTTAGCCAAAAAAGCGATTGAATAACCAGGTGTTTCGTGCTTACGTAAAAACGTATGTTTGATTTATGTTGAATAGTTATCAAAATTATAATGGCGCAATTTCATTAGTCGATAGGGCCCGCATGCCGGGTGCGAGAGATTTCTGGAACGCGTGCCACAGGGGTTGTTATCTCATGCCATTGGTTGTTATCTCGCCTGCGGAGACTCCCCGTATGCTGTATACCGAACGAGTTAACGACCAATGAAATTGCGCCATAATTCGTCCACTTACAGGATATATAGGTGATGTATCACTGTGTATTAAAAAAATATACCAGATATCTTATTTTTATTGAGAAATATGCGTTGAAAAAGTCGTTTTATTTTTATTTTTAGGCCGCGAAATTGATATGGACTCTTAAACATAACATAAAAACATATCCATGCGTCATGTTCGTGAACGGACGCTGTCAGTTGTGACTGGTCATCTCGCAGCTGCCATGGATTATTGTATTTTTGAATTGTTAATTTTATCTTTTTTATTCTGGACGCTCTTACTCGCACGTCTTTCTACATCGTTCTCACATGTATGTTTAATCTCGACATGAATGATGTAACCGAGACTTTGTAACAACATAATGATTTAAAAGAGTGTCCATGGAGTTTCTTGCCCATTCTTCTCCATAGAGATCTACGCTTTCGAATGGGCAACTACAGTACTTTCACAAGTTATTATGCCCTGTGACTGGGACTGTAGCTTAGTTTATTTTTTTTGTGTTTTGACATTCAAAAGTGCCTGTAATGGTCTAATTGAAATAAATGCTTTGAGTTTGAGTTTGAGTAACTAGCCGAATGTGTGTTACCGATAGTTCACCTCTCCCTAACCTTCAGCAATTATATTATCTCGTCATTAACCTCGTGGTATCTCGTCGTCGTTGTTTTTGAGTCAATTTTCCAAACTTTTTTATGTATTTTGACATGACCACATACATACGTGGGACACTCAGAAAGTTTTGCGACACTAAAAAAAATTGTTCTACAGGTACATATATTTTTATTAAATCTTTTCAAAGTACTCTCCACCAGCCTCTATACAAAGATTCATGCGTCTGAACCAGTTTTCAAAACACTTTTTCCAGTTCGCCGCAGACACCTCGTTTACAGCCTGCTCGAACGCAGCCAGCGCATCTTCCGGCGACGAAAATTGTATCCCCTTGAGCTGATTTTTTATTTTTGGAAATAAAAAGAAGTCGCACGGTGCTAGATCAGGGCTGTAAGGAGGGTGACCCAGGAGTTTGACTGGTGTACTGTCCAGGAAGTCCCTCGTTTTGAGCGCGGTGTGTGCAGGCGCATTGTCGTGGTGGAGCAGTAGTCCGCGGAGCCCTGTGTTTGGTCGCTTGTTGCTCACAACAGAAAAAACTTGGTAAACATTTGGTAGTATACCATTCGGCGTTGATGCTTCTTTGATCTCGTAAGGGAATTGAGGCCAAGTGGCCAGTCAAATTAAAAAAGCTGGCGATCAAAATCTTCCCCCCGCTTCGAGATCGCTTCACTTTGGTAGGCGTTGGTTCATTTTGAAACACCCAAACTGTCGACTGGCGCTTGGTTTCTGGATCGTATTGATAAATCCAGGACTCATCACCTGTTACGATGTCGTAAACACGCCGAGACGAGCCTGCTTCAAATTTGTTCAGCATATCACGGCACCATTCCACCCGGGCCTGCTTCTGAGCGTCGGTGAGGTAGTGCGGCACCCAGCGCGATACTATCCTCCTCACGCGAAGATGCCCGTGTAGAATCTCGTGAACGCTTCCCGATCCAATCTTTAATATGTGCTGAATCTCCTGATATGTAATTCGCCTATTATCTTGGATTAAATTTTTCACTGATAGCACGTTTTCTTCCGTAATAGCCGTCAAAGGGCGACCGCTTCTTTCTTCATCCCCCAAGGTTGGTCGACCGCGCCTAAATTCGTTATACCAACGATACACGGTTGCCTTGGAGGGGCCTTCATCCATAAATGCCAATTGAAGTCTATCGAACGATTCAACCGGTTTCAGGCGACACTTGAAATCGTAAAAAATCATAGCTCTAAAATGTTCCCGGCGCAGATCCATTTTTCAGTAAGACACGATATTTTGAATTGACTCGCAAAAAATGTGGAGGGAAATTTTGAAAATGGAACACACATATTTTTACTTACAAGTAATCATATTTTCGAAAAAGATTCTAACTGGCCAGTCTTCCATATATAAAAACTATTTATCGCAATACTTTCTGAGTGGCCTGGTAATATGTCCTCGTCACTAAAAAGTTAGTTTGCCTTTGACACTTTAGTTCAGTCAGCGCTCTGTTGGATTTTCAACGCGCGGCTCTTTCTCTGAGAGTTTAAATTCCAATAATTCATCTTTGGTATGGCCGGAACGTGGATCTGCGTAATCCCGTTATACTGCCGGAACGCGGATCCACGAAAAAATCAACATCAAGCGTTTTTTTACATGACTAGTTCGCGAATCCACGTTCTGGCATACCAAAAGTTAACTGCGCGCGTACCGTTGTTATAGTTAATAGTATTATTTGTCTGTTTACCCCTAGGGCGGTGGTCCGGAGAACGTGCAGCTAGCGCTGGAGCTGATCTCGTACGCGCCGCCGCTGCGGGCCGCCATGGCGTGGGCGTTCGGCGGCACGCTGGTGTGCCGCGACCTGCGCACGGCCAAGCGCGTCACGTTCCACGCGGCCGTGCGGCGCCGCAGCGTGACGCTGGACGGCGACGTGTTCGACCCGGCCGGCACGCTCTCCGGAGGCGCACGGCTCAAGGTTGCTCTACTAACTACGTGCCTAATTACATATTACATTATAAACAATCTTAGTTTTTCTTTCCTGTTACTTCCCATCAAGCCTCATCTAATGGGACACAAAATAATCTTGTAACGAAATTTTTTATTGATATGGCTAGTATGTATAACATTTACACTCCAACATCATTTGGAAGTAGGCACGGCACGAAATATTAAATGTCAAAGAAGAGCAACGAATTCATGATTTCTTTTTTTATTTCAGGGAGGCTCGATACTCGTCCAGTTACAAGAGCTCAAGCAATTGGAACAGGATCTCAATACGGCTCAGGCACAGCTCTCGCAGTACACTGCCGAACTGCAGTCAATGAAACACGCTGGGGAAAAGTACGCCACTACACAGCAAAAGTAAGTCCTTTTGTACAAATATTAATATGTTCAAGATATTAATAGGTTGTAAACCCCATATTTATGAGAAACAAGTTACACAACCTTGTTTCATAAAAATGATTATTGTGTTGCATGAAATATGTTTATTCAATTTGACTGTAAAACATATTGCCAGCAACACAAATTGATGTTCTTGCAACTATGTACGCTACTTTGTTTACCATATTATTAAATTGTATTTTTTAATTTAATTTTTTAGTGTAAACCAACACTGAAACTGAAATAAGTCAATGAAAAGGGTATTAGTTTTTCGTTCTGACGCTTTCGCTTTGTCTGGCAGGTTCGAGATAATGTCCCACGAGCTGAACATCGTGAAGGCGCGGCTGGCGACCACGTCACACGCGCAGACACACGCCGAGATAGAGGGCTTGAGGGCACAGGTACGTTTTAATACAATCATTTGGTTCTAAAATAAGAGGCTAAGTACGTGGATAGTTTTTAAACTGACATGATCACTAACACTATTATTAATACATAAAACGGGATAATTACCATGTTTACTATTCATTTCAAGTTCCCGATATTTCGGGGCTGTTGCAAGCACCATGATCACGGATCAGACAAATCGTTCTATCCTCTTGTTCGTTTTTTTGCGTTCGATACCGTTACCACTGTCACTTTAAACTCGATTGTGTTCCCGACACACGAAACTCACTGTGCCCACTCGCGAACTTTTTTCGGCACTATTTTAAAACAAAACTAAATTCGGCCCAATATTTTATTATGATCTAGGTAGCAGAGCTGACGGCAGCTGTTGAGCGAGACAAACTGACGCAACAACAAACTGCCGCGCGGGCGAGGGAGCTGGAGGATAAGGTGCGAGACATCAAGGGACACAGGGAGAGGTCAGTGCTACCATATTATATTCCCCAAATTATTGAATAGACTACTGTTGGCGTTTTTTATGTCATGACAATTATTTACCGATGAAATAACACGATAACAGTAATTGAATAAGTGATATCTAATAAGTTAGCCACATGATATGCCATTTGTTTAGTATCGTATCGTAATCGTACACTATAACATGTAACATTATGAATATTTTACCATAAAACACATTTTGTTTCTACTTAAATAATCCACATTGTTGTATAGTAGGGAAAGAAAATGAGTGTATGTCTTTTGGGGTCATTGTAATAACTGCGACTTCTGCAGTAATACATGACCAGTATAGCTATTCACAACCACTCGATTGGCTGTCATATCCAATCGATCGACAGTCCTATCGAAAAAGTCCTCTAATCGCTATTCACAAAACCGAAACCGAGTATTCGATTCGATTGTGATTCGATATGAAGACATCAATACTGCCGACAGCTATTTGCTGTCTTATGTGCAATCGAACCAAAATTAAAAGTGCTGTTAACATGATTTTTCGTGGTGCATGTTACTTTTACATTAGTACAAGTCTTTGATTTGAATTATTTGTGTAGATGGTGTACCGGGCTCTACCATTCAGGGACCGTCAGCGTACCGCATATCAACAGAAGCAGGAGAAATTGTCTCTTCATCAAATACTACTCCGTGGATATTATAGCGCGTGGCCATAGTTGGAACTACGACGCCATCTTGTACTATACCATAAACCAGAGTCGTTGCGGATCCATTTATTAATAATATCATTGTTAATTGTATTTTAAATATATTTATAGTTAGGTACTCGACGGATATTCAGTATAATCTGCAGTAAAACTTAGAAATACTTATTAAAGATAAAATCTATATTCCACATTAAATTTTCTACCACAAATGTTCATTTTCTAGCATGCTGATCGGATCTGTGAATAGCTTTTTGCCAGTCATTCGATTAGAAATTCAGATAATCGAACAAGTGTCTATGATCGATTCGGTTTCGATTCGATTGTTTGTGAATAGCTATGCAGAAGAATCTATTCTATTACTCATGATTAGCCTGACAGAATATTGATTACTTTTCTATCTTGTTACCAGAGAGTTCAAAAAAGCTGAAGAAGCGTTGAAGAAAGCAAAGAAAGACGCGGAACTGCACGGCAGCTCGTGGAAGCAGCGGGAGCAGGAACTAGAGACGTTGAAGCTTGAGGTGTCAGAACTACAAAACGCCGTGAACACCAGCAAGCAGCAGCTGGCCGAGACCAAGACGGCTGCAGAACTGCTGCAGCAGAGTCTGGACCAAGCCAAGCAGGAACATGCCGCCGCTACTGTACGTTACTATAGTTTTCTCTAACTGGTCCAATGGGGGCTCAGTGGCCCCGGACTTAGTGGTAGTCGCAGTCGCAGGCCTAACAAGCAGGTGCTGTGGAAAATCATTTTATGCCACAACACAAACATACAAATACATTACCCTAATTAGTATGGTCAACTGAAAGAAAACTTCTCTTTATTTATAGAATTGAAGTGTTTTTTGTTATCTGAACCAATAAACCAATCTTTTTGTTTTTTAGGAAGCCGTAAAAGAGATGCAGTCCCGCATTAAACGCCAGAAAGCGGAGATAGCGACGCGCAACACGGAGATATCGCGCATCGCGCAGAAGAAGGAACAGCTGCGCAAGAGCTCCAGCGAGCTCGAGCTGCAGATCAAGGAGCTCGACTACGCCATCAAGGAGCTGCAGACTGAGGCCACCGAGTTGCAGGCCAAGGTACGCACACGGCCACTGTCAGTTAACCTGCGTCATCTCACTAGTAGGCAGTGGCATCTCCGCCTGACTTCGTTCTGTCTTTTGATAAGAGTTTGTCTTAACACCTGTCGAGAGGACCCCGACGCGCCGGGACCTGAGCGCGGCACTGCGGCATCGCCCGCGCTACTGAGCGGGCGCATACCAACATTCATTCTCGCCAATTCTATTCTATTCGACCGTTTGTTTATCTTTTGTAAAATCTTATAATTCAGTCCACTATTATCAAGTTACCATGTTTAGTCCCCGTACCACCTGAACAATATTACCCATTCTTGTTTAACACCCGATTATAATTTCACTAGATCATATCAATGGAAGACGAGAACCCGTGGATAACGACAGACCGCCAGTACTTCGGCGGTGCGGGTGGCGTGTATGACTTCAGAGAGGCCAACGTGGCCGGAGCTAGGCTGGCGCAGCTCAAAGAGAGGAAGGACAAACTGGCCCGAGGACTCAACGCTCGGGCACACACCCTGCTGGGCAAGGAGGAGGAACAGGTATGAACACAACGTGGCCGGAGCCAGGCTGGCCCAGCTGGAGCCAGGCTGGAAGGACAAACTGGCGCGAGGACTCAACGCTCGGGCACATACCTGCTGCACAGTACAACATTGAGTGGGTATCGGTGAGGTCCTTGCTGCTGTCAAAACAATTTGACAGCTGCGAATCTAGGGCACACACCGGCGACTTGGTTTTCTTGTGCATAGGCAAACGAGGTAAACGTGGTCTAAGTTGAGGCGGTGTAGAACGGTACTCCCTGAATGCATCCTCCAAAGCGCTCCTCAATTGTGCGTTGCACTGGGTACTCACGGATATAACTTCCTCATCATCCTCCTCACCACCGTGATTGGATCGCGGCGAAGCACTGAAATAATACATTTTGCAGCTGCACCGCGATCATTGGCGAAGCAGGCGTAATTGGGTTACTCCGTGAGTCGAGCCGTAGTCGATCAAGTACGGTGTCATACAACATATCGTTACGCTGTATGACCCGCACCTGATCCGACAGCCGTTGCGTCGACACGTTGACAGCTGGCTCAAGCACCTGCAACAGAGAGAGCATCCGACCACGGTACGCAGTCAAGTTGCTTCCCCCTCAGTAGCCCCATAATATGCGCGCATAACATTCTCATTTATGGACTGAGTCCATCGCATGCGTGACACATTTCCACCGGCAGCTGGGACCGTGTTCGGGGCCCGTTGGCCTCGAGGTCCCAAGCCCGCTGACGGCCGCCCTGTCCCTCGTGGCCGCGGTGGCGGCAGTGCCGGCTGCGAGGCGGAGCTGCGCGCGGCGCCCGGAGATGGTGGGTGTGCCTCCTGTAATTTGGCTCGGTGTCTCGTCAGCATCGGTGACAAATTTATGACATATTACGTATTGATTGTATTTTTCATTTTCTATGTAGTTTATTCCAGTTTTCTGTATGTTGATACCGTTTTTTTTCTTTTCATTATTTCTGTATGCGTATTATTTTTATTAGAGTAATTTGCTAAAATTATTAAATAAAAATCAGCTTGAAAAAAAATATGTCACGTCAATTTGACACCGAGCCACACTTCTTATTTTTTTTTTCATTCTTATTTTTACATTTTTAATATTCGCACATAAAAAAAAAAACATTTAAAAATATAAAAAATGTAGTAGCCCACCGGTATCGGGAACAGGGTCCAAGCTACCGACGGTCAGGGCTCCAGAGAGAGGAACCTCCTAACAATACGAGCCGTGTCCAGGAGTACCGCTTTCTGAATCAAGCCCTTGATCCAGCTGCCTAACGAGAGCCTCCTCAGGTATTGGTCGAGGCTCTTGGCAATTAAGCCATTAGCTGAAACGACTATCGGCACAATGATCGCCGAGTCCACTTCCCACATGTCGACAACCTCGCGAGCCATGTCAAGATACTTGATTTGCTTATCTTTCTCGGCTTTCACGAGGTTCCCGTCATGCCGGACCGTTTTGTCAACAATCATTGCGCGCCGCTCTGATCGATCCACCACCACTATATCAGGCTTGTTGGTCATAATAGTCCTGTCACAATAGTCCTGTCAGTGATGATGGATTGATCCCAGTACAGTGTGATATTGCCATTTTCGAGAACTGGGTCAGGCCCATACCTATAGTACGGCACTTCCGATTTCACAAGGATGTATTTCAGAGCAAGTTGCTGATGGATAATCCTAGCTACAAGGTTGTGTCTATGCAAGTACTCTCCGTTAGCTAGAAAAAAACGAAAACTAATAAAAGTAAACTAGTAAAACTAAAGTTAGTATTGACAACAAAATTAAATTACGACATGAAGCCGCACCCACCTTTGAAGAATGGGGAACTACCACCGATCAGTAAAAACACCCAGTATAGTGTTGGTACACGAACGCAATACGCTTTAAAAAGCGTGATTTTAACAGAATTCGTACACCGTAGAAACCTGCGGGCCAGCATGTTACAACGGACAGCCAGCGACCTGCGTTCCCTTTCTATGTCCACATTATCACTTAAACATACACACATACATTATGATGTTTTGCGAATGCCATATTTTGCTAGTATGATGTTTTGCGAAAGTCTTATTTTGCCAATTTGATGTTTTGCGAATATCGTATTATGCTTTTATGGTATTCAGCAATTGAGCGATTGCCGTCAACTGTGCACAAAATCAGACCCCGGTCTGAGATAACCCAAGAACACTGCCCGATCTGATAATCAAACCCAGGACTTCATTCTCAGCAGTTGCCCTTGCGATCCCTAGTTGAACAAGACAGCAATAAAATAATAAATGATCTGTATTTTCTCGTTGGGACGCAGCGGCTGGCTGAGTTCATGGAAGCGGTAAGACCGAAACACTGAAGTTTATTTGCCAACAGTACAACCAGAACGCAGTTGATTAATCGAATTAAATTTTCCAGTCGAATTGAGATCGAAATATTAATTGGTATACTCGTTAAAATAAGATAACTACTAGGAGTTGATCTAAAATAATACAGATTTTTGTACACAATATGGATATGATTTTGCGAGCATAAAGTTATCTAACGAACCTTTTAGTGGAAAGACTTCCTTTAACGGTACATTTTGTTAGCCGGAACTAACGATCAAGTAATGAAAACTTACAAATCTTGCAAAACACATCATCATTATCCACAACCTGAATTCACTCTGCTGGGTATAGGTTCTTTTCTTGTGCCAATCTCCACGTTCCTGTGAACAGCCTTATCCAGGATTTTTCCTCCGATGGCAACTGTCGTCTGCCCATCTCGCCGCCGGACGACCCACATTTCTTTTCCCAGTTCGTGGACGCTTTGGTTCGGTGACAGCCTTAATCCACCTGTCATCACTGCCTTGCTAGGTGTCCTGCCCAACCCCATTTGAATTCGGTAACACGATTTCCAATATCGAAAACCTTTGTACGTCTTCGGATTTCGGCGTTAGGAACTCGATCTACCATTATTAATTTATGCCGAGCATGGAACGCTCCTTAGCTCTCTATGCATCTCTCAGTCTGTACATAGCCTGCTGCATCAGCGTCAATGTTTCAGAACTGTTCGTCATTGTGGGCAGAACAAACTGGTTATACGAGCGGGGTGTTAGACATAGCGGAATTTAGGCTGATTTCAAAATGTCAGATTTGCTAAACGCGGCCCACCCAAGCTGTATTCTTCGGGGTGTCCTTTTCTTGATGCTCTTTGCCAAGAATGAAAGCATGTGGCCAAGAAAGACATACTGGTCATCTCCAACTCTTCATTTCCAACGTTGAAAGAAGGATTGAATAGCTGTTGATGTTTGCCATAATCTTCATCTTGACCATATTCGTCCTACTTAAAAAGAACTATCGTATAGGTCTTGAAGCATATTTTGAAGATCCCCAAAGTTAGCCAGTTTCGAAGCATCGCCTTTTTGTGAACGATGATGTGTCAATGGCGTTCTTCTATGGTTCTGGAGTACGGACATCATACACGACCTTATTAACCTTTTGACCGCCACGGTCGGCTATAGCCGACAAATGAAAAAGTGTCCAACACGCCTCCGTCGGCTATAGCCGACAATAAAACGAAAATTTTCAAGTAGTTTTCATCTGTCGGCTATAGCCGACTGTGGCGGTCAAAAGGTTAAAGAATTCCACTAGAATCTTTTGGACTGTTTGTCAATTTTAGCAATTGACATTGAAAGCGCCTACAATGTCACAGAAGAATGGTTAGCCTTACTAATTCGCTGGTCAGACGTAGAATTCCTTGGAACAGGTTAAGGATACCGTTTATTTATGTTACAGGATGTATGTTAGGGTCATAGCAGGTGGCGTCAACTTGTTTCTGCCTCATTTAGATAAAGTTGAGAGTTAATGTACGAACGTTTGTTACAGTACCAAGACGTGATGCGCAAAAAGCAGATAGTGGAAGCGGACCGCGCCAAGCTGGTGCAAGTGATGGCCGAGCTGGACGAGAAGAAGAAGAGGACGCTCATCACGGCGTGCGAGCAGGTCAACCGCGACTTCGGCTCCATCTTCTCCACTCTGCTGCCCGGCGCCCAGGCCGAGCTGCGCCCGCCCGACGGGCTGACCGTGCTGGCGGGACTTGAGGTAGCGCTCGTATTATGTACATGCTAATGATACATATACATATTATATTTAAATTTTCATCGACATGCTAAGAAGACGATACGATAAAAATACCGAACATAATTCAACGATTGTAGATGCCGAACGGATGTTACCGATCGGTTTAACAATAAAGTGTGCGCACATTGTGAAGTACCTTTAGGATGTAAACTGTTTGATATTAAGGCCAGACCTTATCGTCCAGGTGAAAGTGGGTTTCAACAATACATGGAAGGAGTCGCTGGGCGAGCTGTCGGGCGGGCAGCGGTCGCTGGTGGCGCTGTCGCTGGTGCTGGCCATGCTGCTGTTCAAGCCGGCGCCGCTCTACGTGCTGGACGAGGTGGACGCCGCGCTCGACCTCAGCCACACGCAGAACATCGGCCAGATGCTGCGCGACCACTTCCGCCACTCGCAGGTACCTGCCTACCTGCCTACCCACCCACCTACCCACCTACCCACCTGCTGCCCGACACATTGAGCGCTTGATGTATGGGGACGACCTGGCTCTGGAGGCTCGATTGGCAGCCCACTGACCAAATCCGTCTAAGACAGAATCGAGCGCATTCAACTTCCGCAACAGAAACTCAAACCGGGCCCTTGACATCATCACGTGGCGTGGTGGAACTAAGGTTGAACATTACTCGAACCCAAAGTACCTAGGGGTAACGTTAGATAGGGCACTAATATACATAATATAAATCACACTGTTTCAAATCCAAACAGAATGTCTTGACCTTTAACGTGCGGCATCATTTTTGTAATAACGTCCTGCGCACGAGTGTTTTGTCTCGTACTCCCGAGTGCAGCGGGCCACTCGCCCCGGGCAAATAGATACTGCCTTATTAGACCTGTCGGATTATATAGGACTGCTTAGGACCGCTTGCGTACGGCATTTCATAAAAAAAATTCAAGTCCTTATTTTTCGATATGACTGAACCGATTATAATGAAACTTCATACCCATAAGCAGGATACATAAGTCTAAAAAGTTAGTTTAAATTTTCGCAATAATGTGTTACAGTAAATTGAAACTGATTTTAAATTTTCCACAGCAGCAGAAATTTCCAATTTTCTTTTTTAAATACTTATTTTGAAAAAGTATTCTACAAACTTTTTAGACCTATGTTTTCTGCTGATGTGTCTGAAGTTTCATTAAAATCGATTCAGTCGTTTCGAAAAATGAAGAATTGATAATTTTAATGAAATGCCGTACGGCGTACACGGTCTTAAAACCGACTCCTCTTAATAAACTCTACCCATTAGCAGAAATCGCACCACCTACGTAGGGGTACGTAGGGAAATGGCATGCGCGATGGAAAAAAAGAACCAAGTTCAAATTTTTATTACTTATTTTCCTAATTCGTACACGCCGTCATATTTATTAACTCTATATTTTATGTTTCAGTTCATAATAGTGTCTCTAAAAGACGGGATGTTCAACAACGCTAACGTCCTGTTCCGGACACGGTTCGTGGACGGCATGTCATCGGTACAACGAACCGTCAACTCGCGCCGGTAAATGGCACAATCGTACAAGACAAAGGATACAAACTTATACATGTGCACATAGGGAACAAAACACGTTGTGAATGTGCTATCTATACAAACTGTATATATTGAAGTGTATGGCTGCATAGAAAGGTGCCATATGTACCGAGGCCCTTGATTCGCTGCAAGAAAACACGTAAATAAGTTACATACATAAATCATATCTATTTCTGTAAATTGGTTTAAAAAAAAACTTAATATAGCTGTACAAGGGTTTTTCGGCGTGTTGTCAAAATTGGAACTAATGCTGTCATCTTGTTTTACGAAACAATACCACAAATGTATACCAACATGGAACACCGCCTTATCAAAATCATTCGAGCGCCGAAAGAACTTTGTAGCACTGTACAGGACGGTCGGGGAAGTGACGTCTAAAGGTAAAATTTGGATGCTTTTTATTGCGGGGCATCCGAATCACCCCCATGTATGTTCAGCGATTATCAGTAGTTAACGAGACAGATTTTTTTGATAATATTTTTATAATTTTCACCCAGCATCGGTTTTGATATTTTTTTTTCTCTTTCTGTTGAACGTTGCTGGATGTTTGTTTCTGTGATAGTTCATCACCATAAAGTCAAGTAACAGGTTTACTAGGGCCTTATGGCCTTAACTTCTGCGGCCACCCTGTATAGTACTCACGTGTTTTGTGTTAGTAAATCAAGACTCGGTAGATCTTTACAATTTCGTCGCCTCGTATGGATATGATGAGATATAGTAAGAAGATATTATTCATTAAGATTGTCAAAAGGAGTGAGTGCCAAAGCCTGGCACCGTTTACTATTGTAAAGAAAGAAAACTCCTTTGAATAATAAATTAGGTTATTTAGTCTGTAATTTATATCTTAAACCGATCTCACATGTGTTCAGTTGCATGTGTATACAACGAGGGCTTAATATGTGTTACAAAGACAAAACAGTATAATAGGACTGTTTGTTGCGTCTCTATAATAAAATTGTCATTAAATGCCGAAAGAAGACATCGTTAATGTAAAGATACTGGCTCTGGCAATGGCCGCCGTTGTACTAATAGAATTAGCAATTATACAAAATAGCTGTGTAACAATTTTTGTGTACAATAAAGTATATACTATCCGTTTAAGTAATTACTTTAGAAGTATATAAATTTAAAATATCACCTGTTTCTCTTCTTTTTGAAGTTAGGTGTCTTTTTGGCAGCGGGCGCCGTTACTTGTTCCGGCGGCGTCTTACCGTTGAGTCTGGTAGCGTATGTAAAACGAATTCCAAACGCGCTATTCGTATTAAAAGTGGTGTCACTTAATTTAGTTGTAACATTGTAAGTAGTTTAATATTCATATGCAAGCAGCGATCTCGATGCTTATATTTTGAATTAAGTGGCAAGTCACTAGCCTTTGCGCAGAGGAATTTTGTCGTTTGTCTAATCACTTTTTCTGACTAGTTTCTGTTGAGCGCAGGGTCGCATTGATTGTGTAACTGTATTGATATCACGTTACTTGAGTCCTAGTGCGGAATTTCTTTTTAGCCTCATTACAGCTCGGTTAGATGCGATGCGCTTAACAAATATCAGGATGTGCATGTAAAAAAGACCCTCGCATTACGTTGTCGCGCATTGTTCCTGTACAACCGCCTAGCGTAGGTAATTCACATTCCTTAAGGGTAAGGCAGATGACAGGATTTTTCTGTAACAACTTAGGTCCGGTGACAACAAAGCCAAAGGAACATAGCAAACGGAAAGTTGTGTAAATAACCAATTGGGTATCGTTATTTCCCCCTTATCGTTAGCGAGCTTCAGTGTGCAAAATTCGAGCTGGGAAGAGAGATGTCTTAGGGTTGGGCCTCATCTGGCAGCGCGGGATTGCACTTTGCATTTGTGCGGCAGCATCGACGATGCGATCGGCATTACGCTCTGTTCTCGCTCTAACAAGTGACAGTTGTAAGTGACAGAAAGGGATAGGAGCATGGAGAAGCGCGATTCCGTGCTGTCAGACGAGGTTCAAAGTGCTTGTGCCTTATGCAGCGCACTAAATGTTTATGAACGTTAGTGCGACGTGCTTTTTTTGCCTTATTTACTGTAAAATTGAAAATGTTGAGGGTCAAAGTAAACTGTGGATTGTTTGTTGTCATTACAAGTAGTAAATGACCTGGCCATGTTATCACGATGAAGTTGTCTGTTTTTCTTGTCTCGTGTCAGCTAATTGTCAGTGTAAATATAAATCTAAACATAGTCGTGCGAAAAAGCATTACTACTTACAAACATATCTTGCATTGCATATAGCCTAATCACTACTTTAAAAAAAAGATCAAGAACATTTAACCTTCCAAATAATTGTTATAGTAAATATTAAAAAAAAAAACCTAGATGCACAGTTCCTTGCATATGTCGCAACAGGAAGTGTCATCGATAAATACAATAAAAAAAAACACAAGTTTGAAATGCCTAAAAAACAAATAAATAAAAGTTCGAACTTACGCCGACCACATAAAGTTCTTTTTTAAACGCGAGCAACTCACGTTATGTCACCTTTTTAATTCAACTCCCGAAAAACAACGGCTGTCGCAAGCAGTGAAAAGTGCGCACATTTCGAAATGTGCATATTTTTCTTCGGACGTATTTGAGACGCTTAATTTGTTTTTTTTTTTACTATCATCCAAGCAAATAATTTTAGTTTGAACCAAAATTATTTCGATGAATTATTTTAGTTTGAAATAAATTATTTCGATGAACTTTTTCCGTAAGATTTTTGGTTTAGTGTAGTTTTACAAGATGCCAGCCAAGACTGATGGTCTTCTTACTATACATAAAGTCCTGGAATCGAGTATTTTTATGGCATTTTAATAAAAAAAGACAAAAAATAAAAAATATATAACGAGTATGACCTCCCCTTGCAGCGATTACGGCATGTAATCGTCTTGGCATGCTTCCCACCAGGCTTTTGATGGTGTCCTATGGAATGTGTTCCCACTCAGCCAAGATCACGCGTTTAAGCTCCCAGATGTTTTTTGGAAGTGGTTGGACAGATCGTACTCGCCTTTTAAGGAGGTCCCAGACGTGCTCAATGGGGTTAAGGTCGGGGCTCTGCGCTGGCCAATCCAAACGACGAATACCTACCTCTTGCATATAAGCATCTACGTCGCCAGAACGGTGGGCCCGAGAATTATCGTTCATGTAAATGGCATCTTAACCAATTACAGTCAGTGCGGGTTGTGCATGTTGTACCTTTGCGCATTTAGTGAGCCATTTTCAATGAATACTATTTCGATACGATAGCTGGAAGTTACGACCGCCCAAAACATAACGGACCCTCCACCATAAGGGGTCATTTTTTCAAAACACACGTCGGCATAGCGTTCACCTGGTCTTCGTAACACTCGCCGATGTCGGTCCTCACTATTCAGACAAATTCGAGCCCTCATCGGAGAAGAGTACGCTACTCCAGTTACATAGTGTCCAAGATAGGTAATTTCTAGCGAACCTCAATCGAGTAATCCGGTGCTCACGGAGTAACTTGGGGGCCCGCGCTAGTCGTTGACTGCGTATATCAGCCGCTAAGTCTCCTCCTCACTGTCGATAGGCTAACTTGTGCTCCTCGTACCTCTTCAAGGTTTCTTTTGAGGTCTACGTAACTGCATTTGCGGTTCCTTAGCGCCTGAGTCACTAAAAAGCGGTCGTCTCATGGTTGTGTGCAACGTATTCTCCCAGAACCTTGCCTTCCCTGAACGGAACCTGTCTCTTGGTATCGAGTCCAGGTTCTTTGGACGGTTGAACGACTCACGTTTAACCGCTGTGAGACGTAACATTGGCTACACCCCTCTTCCAGCAGCGCTATAATTTTACTAGCTCATATTGCTTTTTCTGCCGTTACAATCGACATAAAGATATCTGTTTTAAGTCACAATAAGGCAGGATTATGCGACAAACATAAATTATTCTACTAAAAATAACGAGAAGTTAGTTTTAGTTGCCTGATAACCTTTTAACCGCAAACCCGCGAAAAGTAATTAAAAAGTCACAAACTGAAAAAGAGTTTATAATTTAGATATAATTTTAAAACGAAAGTTTTAAATTTTAAATTAATTTTTTTTACACCCAGACTCTTTATTAAGTGCCAATAACATAGTTTGGCTATTAAAACCTCTTTAGAACTAATGAACTAAGATTACCAATAATGTTGAAAAATCAAAACCGCCCGTTTTTTTTTGCAAAGGAGGTTTTTTAAGTTAAAGATAATAATTAAAAGTTGTCTTAAGTTAATTGTGTGTATTTGTGTAATGTTCTAGAATAATTAATGTTCTTAGTTCTAAATGAATTGTTTTATTTAAAAAAATCTATCAACACCTGATTAGGTAGGTACCTCCTGTTACATACTTGCATATTCCTGCGCCTGTGATCAAATGTTTCATACTAATCTAAACATTACGCTGTCAGAATAAGGTTCATTATCTTATGAGAAGCTATGGCCCTAAAGGTCTTTATTGTATCTTCTTAATAAAAATCTTTTTAATAAAAATCTTTTTAATATGATGACAAATACAGGATTCCCAATATCGGCAACCCCATCTCAATTAGCACACGTAGAATGCCTAGGAATCTACAATAATTGAGAGTCAAGCTCCAGTGTTGATGCTGGTGGTCTCCACTAAATGAAACTGCTGCTTTTCGATATGAAGACTGTATCTGGGGGCACGGCAGTGACCCCGCCAAGTCGAGCAGAAAAAAAGGCACTGCCGTACCATCCTTTTCTCGAAGCCATTCAGGACATTTCCGACCCCCCCCCCATAACTTCGTTGTGGATAAGCCGGAAGTCTGAATTTTCATTTCAGTGACCTCAATTACATACAATTTGAACCTGTAGTTTATGAACTATTGCAAGTCAAAGTTCCTTGATTTTGTCACTGTCTCACTCACCGATCATCATAATTCTAAGGTACTTGTAGCAGACACACAAACTTCAAGTTTTGAACACAATTAGTGTTTAGCCTACAAATCAAGGAAAAACTAAAATATACTGCAATTTCAGTCCAGTTTTCTAGACATACGAACTGCATAAGTAACTTTGTAATCCTATATAAATAATCCCATCAAAAACAACATGTACAAAAACGCAAGTTTCAACAGCAACACAGTTTTACCGTAAAAAGTTGTGAGATCTAACTATATGTTTTTGATAGGATTATATTGACTGGGTGGATTACAAATAAAAATGGCCAATGTAGGCGCACGGTAAGTCGAACGGTGAGTCGACGAGTGTCTCCCGGTATGGCCGAGGGCTTAGCGTAAGGTCGATCGACACGTATAAACAATAAACCCAAAAAGCTTATAAGTCCGAGCACAACCACGGCCAAAGTTAGTTTAAAATAACAACAACGAAAAGTATTATAATCCATTTACCATACGAGGCAGTTATTTAGTGCGTCCTAATGATCAGTTAATACCTTACACGGGCGGCCATGTTCTATCGCAGCGCCATCTGTTGCCGCACGCCGCAGGCCCACACCGCGGTCCTTCTCGTGACTGTTTACGGGAAAGGACCGCAGTTAGCTACATCGTTTGGTTTATTGTCGATGTAGATATAAATGGGAGGTATGTTTTTATTAGTTAATATTTCGTTGGTCTAGTGGTTTAGCGTGAAGTCCTGAGTTCAATGCTGACGTTTAAGTGAGAGAGAGTTATTTGATTTTTCTCAGTAGCACCAGAGGTTGCATCTTATTTCATTATATTTAATAACTTAAAATATATCTTGGTGCATAATACCGTCTTCTATTGCCACTACCTGCAGAGTAGGATCGATGCAGTAAAATAATATTCGAGCATCGAGTTACAAAGATGTTGCGCTCTCTGCATCAGAACCTACCTATCCTACTGTATGTAGGTTTGTAGTAAAGAAAGATGTCTTTTTACCTACTGCGTAAAAAGGACAGAATGTCTTTTACAGCTACAACTGGGGATGCAAATGATGCAATGTACTTATGTAACATAAATATAAGTTTTCAGAAGGTACAGGTTAAGTGTGTACAACACGAATGCGACTGTTGAATATGAAAGTAATGCACTTATCATATTCCGCGAGTTCATAGATGCGCGAGCCACGCTGCGTCGTAAATACTTTACGCTGATATTATGTAAAATATCGCGAACACTCCCAGACTGACATTATAGAGAGGCGCCTCGAGAATACCGAAAATGAGAACAACTCTACTCAAGTTACTAGCAACATTCATCGTCGGGTAAAAATTCTATTACCTACGTGCGCATTCCTCACCAGACGCAACTCGCGGGAAATAAAACTTTTACAATTCGAAGCGGCTTTAATATCTGGAATTGATCGTGTGCTACGGACGCCCGACGCGACCAACCCTTATGTGATATTATATTATACTTAAGGTCACCGGGTAAGCGTTGGGTCACTTTTTTGACGGCTTGTATGTCAAAACTTATCAGTGAGATTGGCTTAAAATTTATTTTGATAAATTGTTTATTTACTCAGCTTTCAAAATATTACTAAATTATTGACTTCCAATAACGGAAAACAGAGTAAAAAAGATGTTTTTTTTAAAAGAGCAGTTTTGACCCACTACGACAAAACACATCAATTGATATTTTTTTTTCAGTATCATTTCAGCCCTGCAGACTCTGCAGCTGATCCTCACTATGAATACCTATTTTACTTTTCATTTTTTATCTCCCCCTTCTGTAACAAAATAATTATACTTAATTGTTTTCACAATAAAATGTGATTAATCCTAGAATAACAATGCGTAATTGAAAGAAAGATAAAAAAGAAGAAGTATTTATTTGTCTCGCACAGTACAAAACAAAATTACTTATTAAATTAACAATAAAACAAAATTTATAAAAGGTAAACATATGAAAAAAAAATAAGATATACAATAAACTAAATAGGTCCTTGTCACAGCGCTGGTATTCTGATAGGATCCAAAGTGATGCCACGGTCAGATACGAAGAAAAATTTAAAACAAAAAACAATAGTAAACCGTATCGCTCCGACACTTCACATTCACCAACCCGCCGATTTTGTCCCCATTTCTTTGCAACAGACCATCTCCATACTGACAACCAAGTAATCGAGAAATATAACGAAGTTAACAAGCCGCTTTACTTGGCTTTTGTGGATTATGCCAAGGCATTCGACAGTATACACCATAACTCAGTCATTAATGCCTTGGAGTCTCAAAATGTACCACACACCTGCATTGCCCTTATAGACACCATTTATCGAAGTAGATCTGCTATCATAAAGTTGCACATTTCTGGTCCAAATTTCAACATAGAAAAAGGTGTCAAAGAGGGTGATCTACTCTCACTCAAGCTGTTCACGAGCGCTTTGCAGGAGGTTTTTTACAAGCTGTCCGATTCGTGGCAGTCACGAGGTATAAATGTTAGCAGCCAACACCTAACAAACCTCTGCTTTGCCGATGACATTGTGCTATTCTCCACATCAGCTTTAGAACTCGAAGAAATGCTCCAAGATCTGAGCACAGCAAGTCTTGAGGTTGGACTTTCAATGAATAAATTTAAGACCCAGATCATGACCAACAGCACGAAACGTAGGGTCGAGGTAGACGGGAATGCGTTGCAATATTTCGACGAGTATACCTATTTGGATCAGATAGTGTCGTTCAAAAACAGGCAAGACAGAAGTCGAAATACGAGTCCAAAATGCTTGGAAGACCTCCAGATTTGCCAATGAGCAATGGAGCGGAGCATAATAGGTGTTAAGCGAATAGATCGCGTTAGAAACACCACCCTGCGCTCTATAACTCAAGTAGCTGATGTTGGAAAAAAACAGCCAGGCTAAAGTGGAAGCGGGTAGAGATCGTCACACACTGATTGGACGCCTGAGGAAGGACAGCGCCGTAGAGCTCGGCCGCGGCAAAGGTGGCGTGACGATGTGATCATGTTTGCGGGGCTAACATGGCCAGAGATAGCACAGGATAGAGGTATGGTAGGAGAAAGGGGACGCCTTTGAGGCCTATTAAAGCTTTCCGGCAAATTAAAATCAAACTGACCGAAGATCTATGGGGAATGTCTAGCAAAGTCTGTACATCCATAGTTGAGACTATAGCACCATACTTAGCTTTAATTTTTAATTTATGTGTGGACCAAGGAGTTTTCCCTGATTTAATGAAATACAGTAAAGTCATACCACTTTTCAAATCCGGGGACAGTAAAGATACTAATAATTATAGACCTGTATCCGTGTTGCCAGTTTTTAGCAAGGTGTTTGAAAAGGTAATGCTTAATCAAATGCTCAATCATTTTAACACAAACAAAATTTTACACGATCAACAGTATGGTTTCACCAAGGGACGTTGTACGACTGACGCCGGTGTAACCTTATTAAAGCACATTTTTGCTGCGTGGGAAGAGTCCCAAGACGCAATTGGAATATTTTGTGACCTCTCCAAAGCATTTGATTGCGTTAATCACGATACATTACTTTTGAAACTAGAGCATTACGGACTAGGTAAACTTGCACTTGGTTTGGTAAAATCTTATTTGAGTGACAGGCAACA
Organism: Standfussiana lucernea; assembly: GCA_964057025.1. Classification (NCBI taxonomy): domain Eukaryota; kingdom Metazoa; phylum Arthropoda; class Insecta; order Lepidoptera; family Noctuidae; genus Standfussiana; species Standfussiana lucernea. The sequence continues at coordinate 14,912,461 of OZ059806.1, read as the reverse complement.
GCAAGTTCAAATAAATGGAGTTAATTCACAGGGTTTAAAAGTAAAGATGGGGGTTCCGCAAGGCTCAATATTGGGTCCTTTCCTCTTTCTAGTATATATAAATGATCTACCCTATTTATTGAAAAACCAACCTAATAATATGGTGTTATTTGCTGATGACACTTCCCTAATTTTTAAGATAAGTAGACGGGCCCAAAATCTAGATGACGTTGTGACTGTCTGTCACGTATTCCTAATTATTAAGCGAATATCTTAGTCCATATTTATTTCAACATCATCACACGGTATCGGGACACTTACAAGCATATTAAACCTTTATTTTATGGCTTGACAGCCTGACAAGTTACTGTAATTAATAACAAAACGTTCCGTCCCTTCTTAGAATTGTAAAATAATATTAGCCACTCGTAAGCGCATAAATTCTCTATTTAATGGGAAGCGAGTTAGGGATGAATGCCGGGCTGACAGGTCAAAACTAATATTTCCACAAATTCCCAAGAAACGATAAAAAATATTCGGTTTGTAAGTGCATTCTTCAATATTAGTGCACATCTGGGTACCACGTTATGGGCTGGACCGAAGTGAACCTTTAAAACAATGGCAAAAAAGGGCGTTAGGCGAGCGTGGTATTTTTAGAAGTTTGGGGATGAAGAAAGAGAGCTCGAGGCAGTTGGTCTTGGACCGCTACAGGGTTCGGTCGAAAAAAGCGAATAAAGTTAAGTTAGTTTTAGATCACGGACGGGGTCAGACCTTAGAGGAGTCGAAATAAGTCAAGGTGGTGGATTGAAGACCACGAAGTTCTAGGACGTCCTAGGTTAGGCTAGTGAAATTAGCATAGTCTTGGTACCAAGAAGCACATGTCCCAGTGGACTGTTGTAAGAGAGCGATTAATATTTTATAAGTTAAATATAAGTAGTAGTAATAAATCTAGTTAAAATCAGTGTATGAAAGTGGAAGGAGATAAGGTGTGGCGGAGGCAAAACTGGTAATGTGTGCAGTATTCTGTAAGTGAATTGTGACTAGTTTCAATGAACACATGGTAAGTGTTAATTGTATTTAACTAATAGCTCATAGTAGCAGTCTGACGGTAGTGTAGAAGAACTGTTAATAATCATTCATTCCAGCGGACGGAGCAGCTTCTATATTGTATCACAATGTATACTATTATCTCATGTGTTATATATCCACTTTCCGTACCTTTGGCAAATATCCATCATTTGCGTTTGGTTATAGGGAACCGGCGAAAACCTCCCACTACTCTACATTCACCTCAATGCATACATTACACTGTACAATAATACACCCGACTATTGACGATGAGACGTTTATCTGACAAAACACAAATGGGAGGCAGAACCGTAATATTCACAGTTCGATTAATACAAACTTTTGATAGTCAGACTATAATGCTGACTTGTAGTACAAACCAACCGAACGCTGCTGATGAATACTGCTTCCTATAAAGGTCTAGCTCAGAGACATTGCGTAGAGATTGTTGACGCGCATTTCCGGGAGTGGGGTTAGGCTTCACGAATTATCCCAAACTGATCTGATAACACCGTTCTAAGGAACGCTAGGGACTAACTGTGTCTCGTTAAAATAAACCCAGGCATATGGTACGCCAATTACTGAATCGACACTATTTAGCGAGACACGCAACCAACGACATGGGGAAGAGTAAGGAAATGTGAAGTGACGATAGAACTACCACTTCGGCGTTCACCAATAACAATCGCAATATGTTCTGCTACAGACTGAGTCTGCGGTGCGCTTGTGCAAGTTGTGTGTTATCATATTGATGGGGTAGACTGCCGTAAGGGTGTACTAACGTGAATACGCGTGTAGGAAAAACTATTTAAACATACCTTCCTCAATGGCAGCTGGACTTCTCAGAACTCTGCCTTAGGATTGAGAAAGACATGTGAAGAATGCTTAGGGAGCGTGTTCTGTTAGAATTCGTAGCAGTGTCCTTAGTGGACCTATGCGCTTAGGTCTAACAGTCACGTACTGGGGCAATTATTGTACCGGATTACATGCCATAGAAATGGGTTCGTAGTACATTAGAAATAATAAAGTTAACGTAACTGTATATAATGAATTTCTTAAGCGCAAGCGTAACGTTCCTATTACCACCTTTACTACAATATATCATATTTTGCGCCCTCTCGTCTTATTAGAGTCACATTTTATTATTGTTTGGTCTTATATGATTTGATATTATTCATGTATGTGTCTTAACAGTGAATTCCCAATACTAACTTCACCTTGTGTCCCCTCCCTGTCCCCTAGCTTTCAAAGTCGGGACAGGGCAGCCCCAAATTGGGAATTCAGTCCACTTTCTTATACCGGTGGGGAGGAAATCCAGTCAGGCGGACGAACCTCACAGGGGCGCGCGGAAGGCGGGGCGCGTCCCTTTCCCCCTCAGGGAAACCGACTTTCATACTAATATTACCATGAATTAGGAAAAACGAAAATTTTATCAGCCTAGGGTAATTTAGGAACAGTCACAACGTGAATGATGCCCTACTTCAGGTCCATAATTGGTTCACAGCAAACAATTTAGTATTAAATGAAAAAAAGACTAAATGCATAAGATTTGCTTTACCGAATGTTAAAAGTAATGATTGTGAGATAGTATTGAATAAAGAGAAACTAGATTTCGTCGATAAAACGGTTTTCCTGGGGATTACGCTGGATTCGAGGCTACAATGGGGTTCTCATTTAACATCCCTTGCGGGGCGATTGAGTTCGGCAGCATATGCTGTTAGAAAAATTCGTCAATTCACTGATGTAGATACCGCAAGACTGGTCTATTTTAGTTACTTCCATAGTATAATGTCTTACGGCATTTTGTTATGGGGACGGGCTGCAGACATCGAGTCTATTTTTATTCTGCAAAAAAGAGCCATCAGAGCCATATACGGCCTCCGTAGGCGCGATTCTCTAAGGGAACTGTTTAAAGACATTAACATTATGACGGTACATAGCCAATATATTTATGAAAACATAATGTACGTTAGAAAAAATCTGCATCTTTTTAAAAAAAGAGGTGACAGACACAATTACGATACTAGAAATAGGGACCAATTAGTTCAGCCAGGCTTTAGACTCGCTAAAGTAGACTCATCTTTCATGGGGTACTGTTTGAGATGCTATAATAAAATTCCACAAAGTATTCTTGAACTTAATGAGACGAAATTTAAAACATGCATTAAACGCACACTGTGTAAGCAAGCTTATTACAAGTTGGGCGATTATATCGCTGATAATAATGCTTGGCTCAATGCTGGTCCTGCTCCACAAGGACAGGGGCGCATAAATTGATAGCATTAAATAGTATTGTTGGGGCTGCTGAAGATTGTTCAACTGTCTTTGCATTGTATAAATTCAATCTTTTTAGTATTATATAGCCGCATAGCCTATATTGTGTGAGTACTATGTACTTGAAAGCTATCAGTCACAGGAAACCTACTTTTTTACTTTTTCTCGACTTGAATGTGCCCTGGCGGTTAAGAGTATGTCATGCTCACTCAAATGTCTCGCTGATGGTGGCGTGTGTGTCGGGTCATTTAGTTCCCTTCAAAATGGTTGAGTTGAATGATGGCTGATCCATGCGTCATGTTCGTGAACGGGCGCTGTCAGTTGTGACTGGTCATCTCTTGGTTGCCACGGTTTATTTGAACTAATTATTTTGTTTTTTTAATTGCCTTTTTTTTGTACTGTGGACACTTTTAACATGCACGTCTTGCTACATCGTTCTCACATAATGTACCATCTCTACAAGAATGATGTATCCAAGATTTTTTGTAAAAACATTATGATTTAAAAGAGTGTCCATGGAGTTTCTTGCCCATTCTTCTCCATAGAGATCTACGCTTTGGAATGGGCAACTACAGTACTTTCACAGTTATTATGTCTTGTGACTGGGACTGTAGCTTCATTTTTTATTGCTGTCTTTGTTTCGACAATTCAAAAGTGCCTGTAATTGGCCTACTTGAAATAAATGCTTTGATTTTTTTTTTTTTTTTTTTCTTTGCCCAGCAGTGAGACACGAGGTAGGCTAGCAAAAAAAAAAAATTAAGGTGTATAAACGAGTAAGCCAATATAAATATGTAATCTATACATATAATAAATCTGTAGACGTGGCGTTTCTGTACATTGAAAATATAAAAAAAAAGTAGAGGTATTAAAGGATAACAAACAGAACCCATTTCTACTATTTTAGAATTTATTTTTGTCTGTTTGTCTGTATGTCTGCAGTTTGTGAGTCTTCGGCTATGTTTGTTTGCTTAAGTATCACGTGGAAATTACAAAACCAATGTGGTTAGTTTCAGTACACAAGTATTGTTCGTAACTTAGAGAAGGTATTACTTTGTTTCATTGCAATCCGTGCTCTTAATCAAAAGATAAGTATATGAATTTAAAGTATTCAAGAAGCAATCATCATCATTACATAAGATACATGCAACGACATCTATTGAACTACTAATGAATAAATTAGTACCATTTTGGTTCAAGAACGACCCTCGCCGGGTAAACTGCATCGATGTCGGTTGTTAAGTGTCTTTCATTTCATATTGTAAAAGTATTTGGTTTTATATTTGTTATATATTGGTGTATATTTATATATATATAGACCGTTAAAATTTGATCGTTTTAATCCGTTAGACAGGTGGTTTAACATACAAAATACTATTCATCAACAAGTTCACGGCATTGTATCTCTTATAATTAAAAAAAAAGGAAGTGATAACGTAATATTTGCAAAATGCATGCAACCAATAGTAACGCCACGAGTTTACTTACCTAAAATGGCTCGTGCGTCGCCGCGTCAGTGCGTACCTACTAAGGTCATTGACTGTTCAGCTGATGTTCATGTTAGCAAATTGAATGATTCTAAATTTTCCTTCATACTTTTACGGGCTCATGACCGTCATAATTGTTTTGTGCTTAGGTTTCGCGACCTAATAGAATTTAAAGAATTAAGTATGCTAAAAGCGGTAAATGTAAAAATAAGTCCCTACAAGCGGATTAGGTAGTTATAGCGTATTTAAAAATGTCGAATCAAAACTATTTACAAAGATTTGAAAAGAATAAATTCTAATTAAACGATTTAAAAGATTTCTGTTACAATCCTAATAATTATTCACCTCTGATTTATTTAACACTTTGGTTCGCTGTAGAGACGGCGAGTCGCGATCGCGTATAATTGCACCATTAACAAATAAACACAAACTAAAACACAGCAACAAACTCCAGGTAATCTGTGTTCCAGGTTGGAGTACACGTTATTACGAGACCACATTATTTTCGCGCGACAAGGAAACAACGATACACCGATGACGTCTTAGAGAAACTGATTTGCAGCACTTAGCCCAGGGCGCGCGGAGCATTCAGCTTTCACATTGCCAATCAAATGGGGTTTGGGGATGGAGTCGCCAGACTCGGCATTGGCAAATTTTTGTGAGTCACCGTGGACTGCGCGCGCGCATCATTGGTGAAATGGGTCGTGTTAGTTGTGTTGTTGATGTTGTTTCTTTGAATGTAATCTACCACACACACACATCATATGGTACAAAATGAGTTTCGAATGATACCTAACATTCCTACCAATGGTTCGCATTGATATTTCACTAATGCGAGAATTGATTCGAGGTTACAAGGAAAAGTTTTTTTTTAAATTTTATCTTACAAATCGATAGTGTTTCATGCACTGGATCGACCCTCCACGGGATTACAACGATCAAAATTGAACGGTGTATATAGGCCTAAAACTGTGGTCTAAAATAGTTAAATAGTTGTTGTAAAAGTATTTGGTTTCATATGTATCTATACTAATATTATAAAACTGAAGAGTTTGTTTGTTTGAACGCGTTAATCTCAGAAACTACTGGTTCGAATTGAAACATCATTTTAGAGTTGGATAGCCCATTTATCGAGGAAGGCTATATAGCATCACGCTGCGACCAATCGGAGCGGAGTATTAATCAAAAATGTAACGCAGACGAAGTTGCGCGAGTCAGCTAGTATATAATAAATACGAATTTAAGAAGATGAAAATAATATATCTACACCCAACGCGACGTAACCACAATGTCTGTCTATGCCATAAGTGTTAGTGGCAACTGACAAACAAAGGGACGTGGGCGCATTGCACATAGCTTTTGCAACAAGTACACATGGAATTGCGATTTCTGTATACTTACAGAGGGATTCAGACCGACCGTTGACCATAATATGCCGATTTTAAATACAAATAAGAGCCAACATGTTTAGAACAAAATTAAATAGCAAGTCAATTATTTATGTTATATATTACATTTTACTAACAAGGTCAAAGTGTGATAATACAATTTTTCATCCCACCATCTCGGAAAGAGTATTTTTAATCTTCAATATCTGAGTGGAAAAGCCGTTTTTATTCTCTAGAGGATAAAGTAAATTGAATTTAGAACATCGTGTGCACTAAGTTTGTGAATTAAAAAAAACATTAAACCTATTTACTGCTACCTCTATGGTGCCGAATATATCATACAACTTTTTTTTAATTTGTTAAAAACTCAGACTCGGAACCTTCTTGGTGTTCTTTTTTCAATTTGCTTTGTACGCGGTTCTTTACGCGGCATTTTTTCACGTCATTGTTAAACCTTATATTAAAAACAAGAAACTTGAAAACAAATGAAAAAACTAAAATGAGTGATTCTAGCGACGAGTTAGTTTGCTTGACGCCAACAGAATTGACTGAAACTGTTAATAATGCGCAAATGAGCTTTCTCCCTCAACAATCACGCGAGAAGTATTTAAAACAGTACGATATGTTCAACACGTGGCGACTAGCAAAAGGAGCCAAAACTTTCTCAGAAAACGTTTTGCTGGCATATTTTATAGAATTATCCGAGAACAAGAAAGCAAGCACTCTATGGAGTACGTATTCGATGCTAAAAGCAACAATAAAGATGAAAAAAGACAAACATATCGATACCTATCCTAAATTAGTGGCATTTTTAAAAAGAGCCTCATCTGGTCATCAACCAAAAAAATCTAAGGTTTTCACAGTATCCGATATTGAAAAGTTTCATAACGAAGCACCCGATTCCGTATATTTGGCGGCAAAAGTAAGTCAGTTGCACATTCAGTATCTACTTAAGTATATTAATCTCAATTAAATAGTATACTTAGTAGATGTTGATAGGCATAATTATGCGTTCATATCAATTTTATTCATTTATCTACTACAATACTCTTTACGTTACAGGTTGTTCTTATTATTGGAATAAACGGAGCATGTCGAACTAATGAACTAACACAACTTAATGTCAAAAACATTGAGAAACATTCAGATGACTTACTATTAATTAATTTACCTAATACAAAGACAAAAAGAGACCGCAACTTCGTCATTCGCAAGGAATACGTAACGATTGTTGAGAAATATCAAGCCTTACGCCCGCCTAACACTCCAATCAATCGATTTTTTCTACAGTATCGCAATGGAAAGTGTGTTAGACAGCCTATGGGTACTAATAAAATTGGCAGTATCCCACGAGAAATAGCAACATTTCTTGAACTTCCAGAACCCCTGTTGTACACGGGTCATTGTTTCCGACGAACTTCAGCCACACTTTTGGCTGATTCCGGAGCTGATCTCCTGTCCCTTAAGCGCCACGGAGGCTGGAAGTCCAATGCAGTTGTAGAGGGATACATAGAGGATTCCATCCAAAATAAGTCTAAAATATGTGAAGGCATCGTAGGAGCCATTACACTGAAAGAGCCTCAATCGGATCCTTGGACTGGCCCTTCTACATCAAAAATAAGCCGTTATGAAACACCTAACCATCTCCCTCTCTCTCCAACATTCACGCCAAGGGAATCCGATGAATCGGTACAACTATTAAGTATGACAGATAGTTTACCGAAAAACAGTACACAAGTGACTAACACCAATATTACAGTACCAAACAAAAATATTACACTCAATTTAAATAACTGTAGCAACGTTACTTTAAAATTTTCTTAATTATACCTTAGTATTATTTTGTTATAATTTAAAGATTATTCTGTAATACTTACCTGTCATAATGTAGTAATTAATACCTAAACTGAAATAAAAGTGTACCTATCTTGTGATTGTAAACGTTTTTTTTTTGCATTTAGTCATTTCCTCGCTGAGGTGGAATGAAAAGTTACGTGTTGCACTCGAGTGCAAAGATTTTTCACCTCGTGCTCTTTTGATTCCCTCGCTAACGCTCAGGATTCTAATTTTGAATCACTCGCTGCGCTCGTGATTCAATTTTAGAATCCTTCGCTTGCTCGGTCATCAAAATTGAACACGCGGTTAAAAAGCAACTTTGCACTCTTGTATAACAAATAACTATTATCTAGGTATATAAGGTGCCATCCTTTAATCACGTGAGGTTTTTTAGGCCACTTTTATATCCCCTTCCTCCTCCGTGACACGTGGTCAGGTTTATTTCTACCCCTCCTCCCCTCTCCCAGCATCACGTGTATTCTTGAATAATGAAAAGGTCAGATTGTTTCAGATAAAAAAATTCGCTACCTACATTGGTTTCGTAAATATATGCGATACCCACTGTACCCAACTGACCCACCGTTTACCCGGTGACCTATGCTATTTTATTTTAGTGTTACCTACCTACTCCAATAAAGCTGCTTCGCTGAACATTACCGTTGTAAGAATTCATAGCGGGTCTGACTGTAGCGGAGTAACAGCTCCAATCTCCAAGTTAAACGTTTATTCAAGAGATACTTTTATGTCCCGTGGGTTCGCCCGCGCCGCTGGTTCAACTCCGCAGATGAATACTTACGAAGTTGTCGCAGCGTTGTTTGCGGCGGCGGCGTCGAGGGGCGGAGGTGCCCGCCTTGAATATCAAGAACTTGATTAGTATTGTAAACAAAGTAGGTACATCTGAAGATTATTTACTTTTACCGATTAAATTAATTCGGGACTGGATATTGTTAGAAATATTTCGTATTTATTTCGCTCTCATTTATGCTGTGGCTCACAGCAAAAGCCAAAACTTTGGGTTCAATTAGCCGTTGAATCTCGGCGGAGTTCCAACACGACTGCAGTGGTATTATGGAATCGGTTCAGTTCGATTAAAACTCATCTCATAGATACCTCATACCCAAAAAAGCCCAAAAAAGGAGTGTTATGTTTTCAGGGGGGTTGCAGGTAAGAGATAGCGCTAGACAGCTGTCCTGCGTTGTCACTTTCCCACTCTAGGAATAGTCCTAAAACATTCCTTCTTTAACAGATCAGGGTAACCCCCCTTGGCTCATGTATGTATGTTTGAGTTTTTACTGGTTAAGTATAATTCCGTTGAAGGTTGCAAATGCTTTTTATACTCGTACTAAATAAGCAGTAGCACTAGTTGTTGGTTGGTTGGTCAACCGAATGAAACAGGACAAACAAAAGTCAGCTTTTCAGTTTAGCAATGTAAAAGATTTCAGAGAGGATTTAATATTTTTATATTTTTCATTTTTTATACGATTTGTCATTTCGAATAATCAACTTAAGATTGTTATAGGTAGACCCTGACTGGTCATTTGAAATGATATGAGAAACAGGTACTTTTACCTGGAAAGCGTTCCGAAGTTAATGGAATTTTGCGAAACACTAAAACTTTTTTGCAAAAAATTACCGACTTCCAAAAAAAACAAACAACGGTCGGCAGCTACAGGTCTCCTCCCACCTCTGTAACGAGAGCAAGGCGCGGCACGTCGCACGCGGCACACTTGGCCAGCGCATGCCGCGCCGTGTCCTCCGGACAGTGGATGATGATGATGGCACCGAGCGTCCGGCTCCCTGCTAAGATACGGTACGGTACTTATGGTACCTGGGTCAAGTATGGCCACCTTAAGATTTACTGTTTATTTTGACCCGACTACGGCTTATTGATAGTTTTCAAGATTGTAAGTCACAGTATAGCTCCCTCCCATCCCGCAGCAGACGCACCGGGCGTCGGCAGAGCTCGAACAACGCCCTCTTCCGGCCCCCCTAAACTGGTCCAGAGCCGATGGATTCGGGGACATCCGACGCCCCCATCACACTGGACCCGAGACGGCGGCGCGTAGTGTTCCACGCGCGCCTCTCTTAGACGTAACGGGGGGAGTTTTACTCCTCACTCTCTCCCGGGGCGAGGTCCGCAGGTCAAACGGGCTGGCACTAGTCCGGGGCAGCGGAAGTTGCATTAGTTCCCGCTGCTCCCTGACGCAAGCGTGCGAGGGAACACCGGTGTGTTAGTCAGTACGAGTCTGACAGGCTCACAGGCCCCTCCGCTCTCGCTCCAGGGCGGAGGACATCCATTAAAGATTTCCACATCGTGAAAAAAAAGAAAAAAGGTAAGTACCATAAGGAGGGTAAGACTACGTTGTTATATATAACAAAAAAAAAATGAACAGGATTCTTTGTTCTATTTCTTTTAGGCCGTCCGTTTCGACTACAAAATGGACTGTACAAAAACATTAACTCAAAATCAGCAATTTCGTAAGATCTTTGACTTGCGAAGGGTACAGAACTACAGACGTGTTGCTGCGTGCTCACTACACGACACGAATATCTCCCAGTGATCAGTAGTGAGTAGGGACAAAAGTGCCGAGCGAGCGGTCTGTCCGCCCGCCCGCGCCCGTCTGAATCTTTGACGCGATAAAAATGCGTGAAATGCTGCGCGACGTAATGAAATTTATTGCTGGGTTTGGGGGCATTGCACAGTACACTTAGGTCTCTATTAGCTTATGAAGTTATGTGTCCTTTTAGATTAGGTGTGCAATCTAAATTGATGTTTTGAGGCTTTTACAACCTCAGCCAGGTTAGCAGGCAAAAAACCATTTGAGTAATAGTACCTCAGTACTTACAAAAATCTCAATATTATCGTACCCAACATTCACATTTCACATTTCGACAATAGCATCTAGGTATCTATCTAATAACCCTCATTATAGGTTTCGCCACAGTCGCGTAGGTACAAAGCCCATACCGCAAAAAGACCCATTTTAAAAGTCAGTGTCCTCAAAAATCCTCGCCGCGGTTTCGGTATCAGCCGCGCCTTCCGCGACGCTAAGTTTGATTGATGCGGGCTTGTCCCGCACTATCTACGCCTGATGACCGCTCCAGACACTTTTTATGATTTACGTTAGTATAATTTTGGCTGGAGTATTATGGAACGTGATTTATTGGACTGACGATTGCCTGCGGGTTTGCGCGGAGAATTGAATAAGTACGTGAAATTGAGAGCTTATGTACGGGGTGTGTTACGTTGCAGTGCCGCAATTTATGGGTAGGTAGGTACCTACTAAGGTTAAAATATCCTAAAAATGGGTTAAGTAGGTAACCTATATTTTAGGACTATTTACTTTTTTATTTATTTTTTGTTTAAAACATTTAAAATGATAAAAATGTGCATAAAAGATGAATTAAGATAATATTATGTGATCACAAGACTGACTTTAATTAATACTAAATAGGTACAAAGAGAGTAAATTAAGAAAAATACTGTTGTTTTAACCTATGTTTACAAATGAATAAATGATTATGATTATGATTATTATGATTACTATTGATTTGATTGTTTTTTATGTTTTCATGTTTGAGGAGTGAGAACCTAGTTTCTTTGTTAACCGATGTAACGTGTTTTTAAAACCGTTACATGCTTTTCACATATTAGTCGATTTCGGAACGATTTTTATACTGTCTTTTATTATCCGCGATGGTTTTGTTCGGCAACTGTCATTTTGAAGTTTCACTTTACGACCTGTTTTCGTCATGTTAACATAACGCACCAATTTAATTTTACAAATCCGGTATAATCTCGGATATTTTAGGCCAAATGATGTCATAATTGCTGCCTTAAACACCCAGGACGAGGTGTTCTGAAGGAGGGATCCTTAATTTCTTCGGTAAGATTTCTTTCTACCAGACCAATATGTGGTCATCATTTTAGGTTCGTGTTTTAAGTCAAATTGATGTTTCAGAATTTCAATATTGGACGATGCTCTAGTGTGATTGTCACTTACTTTGGAATTATCGGTGCACACGGGAAAAGTCATTTATTAACGGGAAAAACGGTAAGTTTCTTCTTAGGACGCCATGCTCCCCACGTGTTGAAATTCCAACAGACTTGTGCATTCACCCTTTAAAATGTTGTTACAGCTCTGCTGTGGCGTTTTTTTCGTAAGATTATAATTTTTGATTTCATCTGGATTCTCTCTCCTTCAACGCTGAAATCTTGAAGTCTAATTTAACATTTTTTATGCCAGACATCTGGCCCGAATTTAATTTACTTTCTTTACAAAAAGATGCAATAATAATCTCAAATTAATCATAAAACATTAATACGAAAATAGTAATTTAATATTTAAAGTAAAATAAGGAAGCTACTGACAAAATAAACAAGGTATTAACAAAGGTATTTCCATTGTTTCTATTATCCTAGTTTAGTCACCCCCGGTAGATTAAAGGTCTGACTCTTCGAAGCGTTCTATCTGGAAAGTTTTTTTTAAATGCAGTGTGCATCTCCACGGCGCCCGAAATTCTTTTATTATTACACATACATCTTTTTTTTAATAGGAGAACCCACATCTTTTTTTTGCTCTTGTATAGTTTCCTCACCCCCGGCAAGTTACACCGATTATACAACGATTTCGAAGACGTTTGTTACAGAGTTAATTTTCAAACACATGAATTGAATAAAGCTAAATTAAATGTTGATTACCATATCATAGTTTCATTGGGAAACCAAATACACAGTCCTTAACAGAAGAACAGTAAGTTAACAATATTTACGAGAATAAGACGATATTAAAGTAGGTAGGTAGTTTAGTATTCCCCTACCTATTATCATCATCATTTGCACCCTAAACACCCGTAGAATAAAATGATAAGTAAAGAGTGCAATATTTAGTTCTGGTCAGGCTGTACGGAGACTAAAATGATAATCGACATTATAGAACTTAGACGATGATTGATTTTGACTGACTTCTTATTTTTTATATCACATCTCTATACTCGTATAAACCCTCTATTTAACACCAAAAGTAGTTTGACGTTCATCTGATAAGTATATCCCTTCTTTTTTAGTGGTTATATTAATTCTAGTGATTTCTGTCTTTTGTTTTCTATTGTCTAAATAGGATTTAATTAAATTAAGCACATTACCTCTTATACCATATACTTCAAGTTTTTTATTAAAACGTCGATGATATGACTGAAGCATAATTTGACTGCATTTGCAGAAGATAGCACAAACTGGTATATTTTTGCCAACTTTTATGAATAGGTACACTTTATAAAAAGTAGTAGATCGCCATATAATTTATAGTCTTATTTTCGCGAAACCCCTTTTGCTCATTACATAATAATATAAAAAAAATATATATATATAATAATATTTTTTCTCTATCTAACCGTTTAATTCAGAAGATAGGACTCAAAGAAATAGGCCTGTAGAATTCCATCAGCTCTCTATCTTCTTTCTTAAATACTGGCTTAACGATCGCTATCTTTAGTGTGTCAGGAAAATTGCCAGCTACAATACATAGATTTATAATATGATACAAATGGTCGCATATTTCAGATGCTACAGCTTTTACTACTTTGGTTGCTATGCCATCGTACCCCACGCTATTTGTGTTTTAAGTATATAAATTATTTGTTACCTAAGTAATCCCTACCTTCGTACCAAAGCGAAAAATGCTGATCAAGGCACCAAACAAAAAGCTCAGAGAGCCGTTGTTTTTAAGAAAAAGAAACATTACAGTGATCACTAATGGACATACCGTGTTTGTCCACTTTTTGTATATCCCGCTTGTTCCCCGTTCTGGCGATAGAGAGTAGGGGAAATTAGCGACCGACTTGAAACTGGCCTGAATTCAAAGGAAGCTTCATGTAAAAAAAAAAGGAAATGAATTGGTATTACGTCATTACGTGTAATGTGCTACGTAATTAATTGGATATTCATAAGAATAATAATTATTTTAGGAGACAAATTGGATTCATTGGTTTTCGAACGATTCATTTGTTAATGAGCCATCAGAATAATATCAGTAAAATTCTTTTAAAAATCTTTTATCGGTTTCTCCAAAACAAACCAGTTTGGACCCCAAGTTATCGGTGTCAAAATTGTTGCAAATTAGGTTTTGTATCACCCGTTTCAAAGAATGCACCTAATCATCAATCACCCTGTAGGTATATGTTTCCCGAAGCGCCTACCAACCCTAGCCCAAGCAGGCCGGTTGACCATGTAGCTCTATAGTATTATCGAGCTCTATTATTGACTCGTTGGTCTAATGGTCGCAATTGCGACTGCTGAGCATAAGGTCCTGCTCCTGAGTTCGATTCCCGGGTCAGGCAATTTTTGGGTTTTTCCATCAGGAATTTCTTAGTAGCAGCCACGGAGTCTGGATTTTTGCCTGGTTGATGGCAATAGGTTCGCCCCCTAATATACGCCCCCACATTTCGCCAGTTATGTTTAAGTTCATAGGTGTACTATTAGGTACATCTCTGCCTTACCCTTCGAGGATTTCAGGCGTGTTTTTATGTTATGTAGGTATTAATATCTACCTAAACATGTACAAGCCACAAAAAATAACCCAGCTGCCTGATTGCAAAAACGCTGACAGTAAAACACAACAACATGATTTAACTAGACAAACTCACGAAAATGTTGGTGTCAGTGAGTCAATAAAGATAATTTGTGTGTCACAAAGTGTGTAGGTATATAAGTGAATGCAATTTGTCATGTGTGAACACAACGGAGCGGGGTGAATTTGAAAAGGCGGGGGAAAAATTATTCCGGCGGAGAATCTCGGGCGATATATCACGGGACGCGGGACGCGGGACGCGGGACGCGTGCAGACGAATTACAAGCCAGCGACTTTGTTAAGAATTATGATATGAGTTCGGTGAGTTATGTTCATCTTTGTCGTTTTAATTTAATGACCGTTGTGCGCCTGCTGCAACACCTGCGCTACTGCTCCGACACTGTTTGTCGCCGTTATGTTGATGAATAGAACTGTTTATATTAAGCCTGCGCTGTTATTCTTTCTTACTTTTGATACCTTCATTGTTCTTACTCTCATACTTATCTTATCTTAGTTTGAGTTATCGAAGGAAAATAATTACTCTGCGAGCATTCAGGGAACGTTCAGGGTGCTCCGGGGTTTTGGTATCGCAATACTATATATTTAACTCCACTAGGTGACGTTCCTTTCATGCACCCCCAAAAAAAGGCCTAGACACGTATTTTCGGAGGGGCTAAAAAAAAACTGACGGAAGCTCCGGAAAATGGCCGGATGGGGCACACCGACGGCGACGCGAGAGGGCGGCGCGGGGCCTTTGATACAATACTGTACGGGATCAGACCGTATTAGTGATAAACTTGTTGCAATGTTATACAGATCCTTAGTTCGTCACAACGGGTCAGGAGTGCCACAGGGAAGTATCCTTGGGCCTCTTCTCTTCCTCTTATACATCAACGACTTACCAAATATAACAAACTTTAAGGCGTAGGTAAATTATAAACAGAACCCACCAATAATTAATTTAGAACACAATAACGAAATAAGTTATAGCGAAAATAGCATACAATTTTTAGGATTAACACTAGATCAAAATTGTAATTGGGAAATCCATATTGACAACCTATATGTAAAAAAATTAACAGATTTGTATACGCGCTAAAAGAGCTAAGCAAGATAGCAAATGAAGAAGCCGCACTCAACACCTATTATGGCTATGTAGCGTCTGTACCTACTGAGATACAGCTTACTATGGGGTAACACGACACATGTCCAAAGAGCATTCATAGCGCAAAAAAAATGCTTGAAAGCAATAACTGGTACGCCTCCAAATGAGAGCTGCAGACCAGTTTTTAAAAAGTTTAAGGTATTAACTCTAGCCTGTATTAATATTTTAGAAATAGGAATATTTGTTAAAAAAAAATCACTATTTTTCTCCACATTATCTGAAAACAATAGATTCACAAAAAGGGACCCAACTAAGCTAAAAAACCAATTTTACAACAGTGCGCTTCATTATAAAAACAGTTACCTAATTAATGTCCATTAAAATTTACAACCACATTCCGAAAACTATAAGAGAGTCAGCACTGCATTTTTCAAACAGAAGTTAAAATTGTGGCTACTTCAAAAGACTTTTACTCAGTTAAAGAATTTCTTGAAGATATTAAACATAAATAGGTACCTACTAGATATTATTAAGCAATTGTTTTTTTTTTTAATTAAACCTAGGTTTAAGATATTAATGTTGTGCCATATATTATATTACAGAGTTTGTACATTTAAGTTTTGTTTTATTAGAGTGTATAAAGTTAGCTCTGATTTAGGTATATGTAAAATTAAAAAGGGTTAATATTTTAATGTAACCAATGTAAATATGTATTCGTATGCCGCGTCTAGCGGCGGATATGTCCTGAACATAATATTTTATTTAAAAACTTTGTGCTTACGGTAGGCACAAAGTTGTTTATCCTACGAATAAATGGTTTTGGCTTTGTCATAAGAAACAGAAATAAATCTATATAAATTATGCTTGCAAGCATAATAAAAAATATGGGTTGTAAAAAAGTGGGTTAGGATGTACATAAGTACATACTTATACACGAAAACAAAAATTCAAATCAAAAGGATGAAAGTGGAAACGGGGTGATGACAGTGCATTGATGCATGCGTGAGATGTGTGTGTGTGCGCGAATGTTTGAGTGTTAGACGTGTGTAATTGTGTAGGTGTGAGTGGTAAGGCACAGGTTTAAGTAAATTTTCTATCGAAGCGTAGTCAAGGCTTATCACGTGCGCATTTTTTTTATTAATAGTTTTAGTATTTGTGTAAAATTGTAAATAGATACCTACTTACTTTATTTTTAATTGAATTATAAATAAAAGTGCCGAAACATTTTGGGAAAAATTAGTGTTAAAACGGATGATTGGACAAGCATTTGCCGATCTTCCATTTTGAGTAAGGAAAATATTTGAAGTTTCTATTTTAATACCTACTAGGCTGTTTTGCGGCTTTATGCACATATTCTGTTTTACCTTCAAACTGCGAAGACAAAGCGCGGGGAAAAAGCAAATTATTATTATCCATTTATTTCGGACAGAATCCATATACCCAGTGTTACTAACAGTTTTCTTAAGAGCTACATACATATGTTAGTAAGTAGGTACATAATCTATTAAACATAAAAACATAACAATAATTTTAAGAGTTACAATCTTCCCGTAACTATTCCCACCCAGTAAGCTTGTATGGGACAGTCATGGCGGGATGCAATCATTTGCAAAATGCTGTTGGTGCTACCGCGCAATCTTTCGAATAATGATGCCGTTTCTTACGCACTATAGCTTGGAAACCGTCACCGCGCGCATTTGCGAATTCCGCGGCAACCCCAACAGCATTCTGAAAGCATTATTATACTGAATACGCAGGACGTTGTAGGCTCATTGCGTACACCGAACCCACAGGCCGCTCGAGTAAAAAGATTGGCAATATGCCCTAAAAAGTGTTTGTTATCTTAACTTCATTAGTAGGTACATCAAGCAAACCTACGGGCCAGCATAAATAAAAATTGCCAGCATAAATTAAATAGTTAAACAAATATATAGTTTCCTAGTGATTAATGACAAAAATATTACTTAAAGTTCTGTTGTTTTTTTTCTTTGTAAGTGTATTGAAAAACGTCGTTTATTACACGTTGGCATTTGTCACTGCAGTTGTCAGCTCCATAACACCATTTAGTTATTTCCGCCTCAGCTGCAATGAAAAAGTTTGCTCACTTGTATCAAAATGAACTATTTTAATTTTGTGTGCTTCAAAAATGATAGTCGATTCATTAGATTAATAAGTAAAGTAAACTTAAAATACATTTCATTAGTACGATATGCAAACTGTCAGACTTACAGGTGTTATAATTATTTTCAATTAAGAATCTATAATGAAGACATTACGCTGCAAAATATATTTACATAAGATTTACTTGGGTTTTAAGCAAATAGGCCTGTTCCTGAGGCAAATCATTATTATTCCGTGATGTGCGTTAGCGTTGTTTCGCAAATTACACACTTATGTTATGCTTACGTGATTAGTTACTCGAGTATTTACCGGCACGCATTAAGCGGATCTCGACAAAGCTCTAGAAAATTTACACTCGCCTCGGAATACAACTCATAGTGCGGATTGAAATAAATTATTAGTTGTGTGTGCCGCCACGCGCCATACCACGCGCGGCGAAAGTTCCTATTTATTCATTCGCCATACTTTTAAATAGGAACTTTAGGTCCTGTTTAAGACTTTTTGTAAGTAGGATTATCTACTTAATGAATAAAACAAAGTGATAACAAAAGATTTCTGCCATCCTATAGAACAGTATCGCCATCAAATTTTCAGCCCAGAAGCATTTCATGGTATGGCCTCCTTTGAGCCTTACCCTTTTGCGATTTTTACTCACTAAGCCCCGTATCTATAAACAATTCAAAGTGTTTACTTGAGTAAATGTCATTTTTTAAAAGACGGTTTTTAGTATGTAGAATTGCTTAAAGTTAAAACTGTAAAAAGTTAAAATTCTTAGCACTGCTTTCTTTGACGCCTCTTAGTTTTTTTAATTCTAGTCTATTGCATACAAAAAATTGCAGAAGTATTACTTATGCTCAAGTAATTACTTTAACTTGACTATGGATACCGGTGTAAGTGTTTCCCGAGAGTTTGGTGATATACCGACATCCTATTCCTTCGACATCAATATTATAGATTTCAGATCCGGATCCCTGGCCGACAATCGGCCGTAAAACTTAAAAATAATTCCGTGAACCTGTTGCCATATCAATAATTTCTTATTCAGAATTTAGTGTTTAGTTCTGGGATTTTGAGTTCTTTTAAAAGCTTCCGTTACCTTTTTTTAAGAACAAAATAATGCCATTTATAATTTATTCAATACGAAAATTACGCATTAGCTGAAGAGGTGTTTTCGTATTCCGAGCATGCTTAGATGTACCTCAATGCGACAATTTATAATCTACATAGACATTTTCCAACTCGGAGATACTCACCTGTTCGGGTCGGATTCCAGTCTAACCGGATAAAGCCGATTACTAGCATTTTACATAGCCACCTACAGCAGTGACTGCCTAACTGAGCTCAGGAAGACAAATTAAAGGGTTCCATGCGACATGTGTGAGGTAGATCCGCGTTTCGAACGTCTCCCAGAACTACAATGGCACTAGTCGGCAAGGCTTGAGATTGACGAGTGTGATGTAACGTCGATGCGGCTCGCTCGTGTGCCAGCCGCCGCCGTCTCGGTCGCATAACTATCAATTAACTCCACAACATTACTTTGACACTAAAATATTTTAGTTCTGAAAACACAACTAGCTATGAATTACATTTGTAAATCCATAATTCCATTTATTTTTTGCATATGCAGGTAAAAAAATGTAAGGTGTTTGTACAGATGCAAAAATTTTTAACGGAATTATAGATTTAGCGTAATGGATAATAATTTAAGTTTTTTTGCTTTTTTCTTATTAATCAGTAAGTATTATTAGTGTGTAAGCATCATTATCTCAGTCTTTCTCCTTGATTCATTTGCTCTCTGCTGAGCGTCGTGTTTCCGTAAACGCGCTTCAAAATCTGATTGAAATTAAAAAGTTATTGGAAAAATGGAAGGCAAGAGTCCCAAGCGTGTAGTTAATCCCTTCACCATAGTTTGAACGAGTGGAGCAACACCTAGAGAAGGGTCTCCACCGCACGCTACAGGTCGTCCTAGATGGAAGGGGATCGTCAAAAAGTTTAGTAAACCACATCGTGAGCCTCAGCCATGTGTAAATGATTGAAGGAACTAGAGCCCGTATTTGAAAAGCTGGGCAAACCAGGCCTAAATGCCATTGGTGGTCCGTTCTTTGTGTTTTGTGTTTTCCAAAAAATCCTGGAAGTTACGATGTATTCAGCAGTAGCGCAGCCACCACTGAAGAGAATAAAATAGTTATTTATTTAAAAGATGTGTTGTTGAGCTGCAATACAAATACAATGAAAACACCTACGTTTAATGGTGGAATCAAATGTTACATTCTGATACTTGGGAATCTTTAGACGAATCTAAATGTATGGTGAAATCACCAGGAATGATAGAATAGAGTAGAATATACTTTATTGCACACCAACATTGAAACAACGGTTTTACAATATTGTTAGCTTTATGGTTACAATGACGGTCTTATCGCTGATAGCGATATCTTCCAGACAACTTTTGGATGGACTGTACGAACATGAAATAGAAAAAGGTGGTTTACATACAAAATTCAAAATTGATTCTTGAACGCTAACCAAATGATCTCCATTGTTCAGCGGTGGTGCTGCCCTTGAGCGCGAAAGTCACTCCAGCCGGACATGGGGTCAAGAAAAGGGCACAAAACCTTTGTGTAGAGGGTAAATG
This sequence comes from Standfussiana lucernea, assembly GCA_964057025.1. Lineage (NCBI taxonomy): Eukaryota > Metazoa > Arthropoda > Insecta > Lepidoptera > Noctuidae > Standfussiana > Standfussiana lucernea. The sequence continues at coordinate 14,892,002 of OZ059806.1, read as the reverse complement.
GATCAAAGTGGGAAGTTTTCGATTCTGGAAACGATCAGAATGTGTAAAGCGAAGGTACTGTACAAGATTTTTAATTTTCATAAATAACTAGTGTGACTGTCCTAAATTACATAACCTAGGCTGATAAAATTTTAGTTTTTTCCTAAATCATATTATTCTTAGTATTAAGGTCGGTTTCCCGGAAGGGGAAAGGGCCGCGCCTCGTCATCCGCGTCGCACCTGTAAGGTTCGTCCCAGACTGGTCGCCTTTCCACTGACTTCAGAGGACTGAATTCCCGATTTGGGGCTGCCCTGTCCCGACTTTGAAAGCTAGGGGACAGGGAGGGGATACTAGGTGAAGTTAGTATTAGGAATTCACTGTTGTGTATGTTAAGACATATACATGAATAATATCAAATCATATAAGACAAAACAATAATAGATGTGATTCTAATAAGACGAGAGGGCGCAAAGATATGATATATGATGAAAAGGTCGGTAAAGGAAACGTTACGCTTGCGCTTAGAAATTTATTATATACAGTTACGTTAACTTTATTATTTATAATGTACTACGAACCCATCTCTATGGCATGTAATCCGGTACAATAATTGCCCCAGTACGTGACTGTTAGACCTAAGCGCATAGGTCCACTAAGGACACTGCTACGAATTCTAACAGAACACGCCCCCTAAGCATTCTTCACATGTTTTTCTCAATCCTAAGGCAAGAAGAGAAGTCCAGCTGCCATTGAGGAAGGCATGTTTAAATAGTTCTCCCTACACGCGTACTTAGTAACACCCTTATGGTAGTCTACCCCTTCAATATGATATCACATAACTTGCACAAGCGCACCGCGGACTCAATCTGTAGCAGAACAAATTGCTAATATTGTTATTGGTGGACGTCGAAGTAGTAGATTTATCGTCACTTTACATTTCCTTACAGCCCGTTCACACGACGACGTATCGTTTTTTTTTGACGTATCGACTTTTTTCCCGATCCGTATATTTTAATGTCGGTGGCAATGCTTTTTAAATGGTATTGTCTTGTTTTCCATAAAATAATTTGTACCATTATTGTTTTCCATAATCGTCCCCCTCATAATATTTACTTGCACTATTATCATTTATACTAATAACACTTGTCATATCAACTTATTAGTCATAACCCCGTCATAACTTTTATTTACCATAAAATAAGTTTCCATAATAACATGTGTTATATAATCATTAGTTTCTCTAAGCAACACATTACATAATCGATACTTGACATAAGCAACATTTAATATAATTTAGAAACGTTTATTGTTTTGTCCAAAAAATAATGTCATGAAGGCGTTTGGCAGGTACTGTTAAACTGTTAGTCAAAATCGAAACGGCTAGGTTAGGTTAGGTTAGAACTGTCACCACGCAATGCGCGACGGCGAGCGTGCGGAGCAAAGACTATCACTTGACTGCGCATACAGTGCCCCGATGCTCGAAAACTATTTGTGTTTTGTCGCCTATATATAGGCTACGGTACTAGTAACCATTTCAGTTGTGACCAAGTATTAGACCTGTGTGCACGCTAAATTATTTCAATTTTTTAAACATTTTATGTAATTATAACGCATCAAAATGCCTTCATGCGCGGTGAAGTGGTGTAGGAAACATTCCAAAACATCTAGTTACAAAAAGGATGGCATGACTTTTCACCGGTAAGTAAACAGTAAGAAAATTATTTTTGATTTAATCAGATCATAAGCGACCGTAGAGGTCTCGTTAAAATGGTGGTTGGGTGAAAGAGCACACGATTTGATTTCCGCGTTGATGTCTTTTGGAAATGTCTCGTTCTTTCATTAGACAATTCTAATTCTTTTATCCCTTTCTTTCCCTTTGTGTGTTTATAGTAGAAACCCGTGCTGTTGCCTTTACTATCCGAAATTGATATCGACAATAATACAATTTAAATTAATAAAAATGTTATTCAATTCAAAAACTGCAATAAAATACCTATCTACTCTTAACCGACTTAAAAAGAAGGTGCAATTTATACGTTTAGGACCCTAAAACTTGAATTCGAAAAACATTTACCAAATTAATTCATTTAAAAATCAATAATAACAGGATACATGTTTTTTGTAATCGATTGTGTTTGATTAAATATCATTATTTTTATACGATTTGAATTGAGTATTTTTCATAATGTTAAAATCCATTTTATCGATATCGACTGTTTTCCCTTAATGAAATAGATCAGCCCTAACTATATGCATACCTATGCAAGTTTTCCTTGAACTGACCAATTGCAGGCGCGCGTTCTTCCTCGTCCCCCGGCCCGCAGTAGTGAGTCGTGTACTTAGAAGAAATCGGCCTATAAGCTCTCTAGTGGTTATATACTCTATGGTGCGTAGCGAGCATGCCGCGGCAGCGGCCGGCCGCCGAGCGCCAGATCTCTTTTGCAAAGCAAGCATGCATGGTAGATTACGTTTATTTTTAGGTTTCCTTGTGAATAAAAAAATCTGTATCGTATCATCATATATAAATCAATATAATTCAAGTAATGTAACAATTTTCATGAAAAACAATATTATTTTAAATTTATCATGATTATAACATCAAAATTGCAGGCGCTTGTACTGAACTAGGAAATGAATATTATGGTGAATAAATGTTAAGGAAAACGACATTATTGAAAATTAAAAATATGTATAGCAAATTTTATGAATTAAAATTTGCTATAATCAAAATAATTAAAATAAAATAATAGAATTAATATATTATTAATAATTATTAACATAATATGTCGGGCATGCCACCGTCCGGGAGAATCGATCCGACACATTATTTCTGGGTGTTCTCGTCTGGCTAACGGAGAGTACTTGCACAGACACAACCTCGTTGCTAGGATTATCCACCAGCAACTTGCTTTGAAGTACAACCTTGTGGAATCAGAAGTGCCATACTATAAGTATGCGCCCGACCCAGTTCTCGATGATGGTAATATCACGTTGTATTGGGATCGACCTATCGTCACTGACAGGACTATTGTTGCTAATAAGCCTGACATTGTGGTGATAGATCGATTGGAGCATCGCGCAATGATCGTTGATATAACGGTCCCGCATGACGAGAACCTCGTGAAAGCAGAGAAAGATAAGCAATTCAAGTATCTAGATCTTGCTCGCGAGGTTGTCGACATGTGGGACGTGAATACAGCAGTCATTGTGCCGATAGTCGTATCAGCCAATGGTTTAATAGCCAAGAGCCTCGACCAACATCTGAAGAGGCTCTCGCTTGGCGGCTGGATCAAGGGCTTGATTCAGAAAGCAGTACTTCTGGACACGGCACGTATTGTTAGGAGGTTCCTCTCTCAAGAGCCCTGACCACCGGTAGCTCGGACCCTGTTCCCGGTGCTGGTGGGCTACTATTTTATATATTTTTAAATGTTTTTTTTTATATTGATTTTGTATAGGGGATATTTAAAAATATTAAAATAAGTTAGAAAAATAAATAAAGGATAAATAGAATTAAAATAATTATTATGACACTTGATTGATTATGCCCAGTGAAATTAGTGAAAATGATTTTATGTAATTTCACGATTATGGCTATTGAAGCGTTATTTCTATGAAATTATGGCAAATACAATTAGTATGGTATATAAAATTATTGCAATTTAAATTATGGCAAACATTAGTAAACCTTTTTAATGCCCGTGTTCACACGCATCACGAATCGTGAAAAATTACGGACACGTCTTAAATCACGTAACGTCTTTTAATCAGGTACGTCAAAAAACACGGATCGTGATTTTTTGTGACGGATTCGCGGATGTGTTCGTCCCGAAAAATCACGGAACTAATGCGAACACCAATTCGTTTTTATTTTGCTGGATCTTGTTAAAACACGACGCGGGCTGTTACTCTTCTCACCACTCTCACCAAATAGTGTCGATTTAGTAATAGGCCTACAAATAGCCAGGTTTGGTTTTAGCGAGACACTGTTAGTCCCTAGCGCTCCTTAGAACGATGTTATCAAATCACTTTGGGATAATTCGTGGAGCCTCCCCCCACTCCCAGAAATGCGCGCTTCTGCCTTCCATTTGTGTTTCGTCAGACAAAAGTCACATCGTCAATAGTCGGGTGTATTAGTGTACAGTGTACATGTCGTATGCATGAGATGAGCGTAGAGTGTAGCGGAAGGCTTTCTCCGTGTCTCTCGAACCAAACTTAGATGACGGATATTTTATTTAAGATTCGGATTAGGAGGTGGACACATAACACATGAGATAATAGTATACATTGTGATAATATATAGAAGCTGCTCCGTCAAGCTAAAATAAATGATTATACAGCTCCTCTGCACTGCTGCCAGACTGCTGCTATGAGTTAAGAAATAGTTATAGTTAACACTTACCACGTGTTCATTGTAGGAGATTATTCTAAGGTTCTAAGCTACAATTTATGATGATTTGTTTAAGATTTATGAAGATCTGTTGAAGATGATCAGCTTATTTAATACTAAATTAAAGTTAAAGGGCCAAATTTTAAAATTTCCTCTCCAATGTTACCCCACACGCTAATATGCGTTGATAATATTATAGATTTACGAGTATAAGTCAGTACGTAACATGTGTTTCCTAATTTCACGACACTTAGCGGTTCACTAAACTTTAACTCAAACCTCAAAGCGACTGCTTCCCGCCGACCAACTGGACAGACAGCCAGGCCAACTGCTTTACGCCACATAGGTGCGTTAAGTGCCTAGGTGACCACATCACGGCCGACTGCCCCCGTACCAAGGACATCTCCCTATGTACAAAGCTACCTAGCTGTGCTGTGTGGACAGTCAGCTCACCCGGCTGACTACCACGGCTGGCCTAAAACCCCTAAAGCGTCCTCTACCAAGCTGGCAAACCGTGCAGACGTCTGCCAACAGAGAGAAAGCACCTCTGTGATGATTCCCTAAGAGGCTCGCCCATATAATAATGGCGCTAACGAACTTTATATGTCCGTGCAGACAGACGACGCCTGGCGGCCCTTGGCGCCGTGACCGCCGTCAGGAGGGGTGGGGGGTTAATGGTGAGCAATATTTTGGAGCTATGTATGATTAATATTATTATTTATAGCCCGTATTGTCCCACTGCTGGGCAAGAGGGTTAAAGATCGGGCCTTGGCAATTTGGCTAAGGGCCGATCTTTATTAAAGGAGTCCAGCTTATCCTGCTTGCGGCACAGTTAGCCACTGGCTTGTGACTTTCCCTATCGATAGACTATCAAGCTTAACACGTGTCCTGCTCAATTCCATTTAGCGTGGCAGCTTTCTGAGTGACATTCGTTATTTTATTGATAGGATTGGATTGTTATACAATATATAAACGGATATATTTAAAGAATATAAGTTTACGGTGCACTGCCTCGTTGGTCTTTTTGTCGCAAGCTCTATTGCTGAGCATGAGGTTCTGGGCTCGATTCTCAGGTAGGGCAAAGTGTTATAGGATTTTTCTATTATATTTCAAGATTCCAGAGCCACCAGACATTACTTATGTCTGGCGTCCCCGGGATCTCGCTCTATTCTTGAATTTCTCAGTCGTAGCTCGGAGTTATTAGGATTCCGTAGCTAAATGACTAAAACGGAACCATTATAGAATCACCATGTCCGTCTGTCTGTTTGACCGTCCTTATGGCACAGCCATTTTACTCCGTGACTGTTAGCAACACCGAGACAGCATCTCCAACATGTGACCAATACTCACAACCAATTAACACTAGTCAATTGTTTCTATTGATACGGTTAAACCTCCGGACTCAGAAAAAAGTTATTTGAGGAGTTTAAACATTTTAATATAGAGCCTGGCCTGCCTGCGGCGGATAGTTGTGCACAATTTCATATTATCTTTGTATCTTTTAAGCAATAGCTGGCAGAAATACAATCAAATTATCTAATTTATAAGACAACACTTTCTAAGGGCACCTTTTTTTGAGACGAATTTGGTCACTCCAACCCAACGCGTTCGCTGCCACTCCTGTCTATAGGCTGTGTTGTTACAGCAAAAAACGCTATATTTATTTGGCAATTACAGTTTTAAATTACAACAGCCAAGAGACAATAACTTCTATTTTCTTTTTTCATAAATCCCACGAGGAAGAAGGCCGTATGTATTGCACGTACCATTTCCAATATTCACATATTGCGTGGCCACACATAAACAATCGATTCGACCTGGCAACCTCCTTATTGTGATTGATGATGATGATTTTAAAAGAGTAACCATGGAGTTTCTTGCCAGTTCTTCTCCATAGGAAACGACCAACCCGAACCGTGCAACTTTTCTCGACGTTTTATAAGTGCCCGTGTAGGTCTATGTGAAATAAAATATTTTGATTTTCATTTTTGTGTGCGTTGGTTAACGGACTACCATATTAACTGCGACACTGTTTACCCAGGGTCCACGTTTGAGCCATCGACCATCGACTTCGACTTGCTACTACCGAGCATAGAAGGCGGGCCGGAGCGAAACAAGACCTACAATCCCAACTACGGCCACGAGCCCTACTGGGTGAATGGTGACTGGGTGTTCGACAAGGACCCTTACAAAAAGGATTCAGCGCGCTACATGTGTGGAATCCGGTGCCCCACGATGTATACAGAGTCAGTATACGGATGAGAATCTTTATTATTTAGGAACAAAATATTGATGTGCTCTTTATGTCCTTTACTATTTATGTACGATACAGTAGTATTATTATTTGACTACATAGGTACTACTTCTTTCATCATTACCGCCGCTCTCTATTACTATTTCGGTAGGAACCATCTAAGTATGGTTAAAACTGTCTTGTGTGGTTTTTGGGCCTCAAAAGGGATATGTAAATGAAAGGCAGCTGCATGCAGGTGAGATTAGAATGCTAAGAAGGAAGTTAGGTGTTAGAATGAACCTGAGTGTAACAGAGACCTTGAAACTGGCGCCAGTCACCGAAAAGTCGTGCGCAAATCGGCTGTAATTGTGACTGTTCCTAAATTACCCTAGGCTGATAAAATTTTCGTGTTTCTAAAATCGTGGTAATATTAGTATGAACGTCGGTTTCCCTAAGGGGGAAAGGGCCGCGTCCCTCCATCCGCGCGGCACCTGTAAGGTTCGTCCCAGACTGGTCGCCTTTCCACCGATTTAAGAGGGCTGAATTCCCAATTTGGGGCTGCCCTGTCCCGACTTTGAAAGCTAGGGGACAGGGAGGGGATACAAGGTGAAGTTAGTATTGGGAACTCTGTTAAGACATAATATACAACATTAGTTTTAGTATATGCGAAACCCGAGACAGGTGTCTAGTATTTTTATGTAAAGAATCTATGTACAAATTTCTTAACTGTATCATGAAAAATCACAAAGTTATAAGCTTGTTATGTTACCTGGTTGTCCATACAAAACCATGCTCACCACGCGCCTCCAGCGTCGTCGCGCGCTCATTGATAGTAATTCGGCAGTAGGTACCTAACCGTACGGCGATTGTAATTGTAATCAACTGGTGATAACATTAATTTCCATCACAATTGCAGGCTTTGGACTGTCGTAATGGTCAAGTGTAGGTAGATATTATTATGTACTTTATTTGAAAATGCAGCCGTAACTGATAAAATGTAGTCAATGCGATTTATTGCACCTTATGCCAACCACTTAAAGTTCAAAGTAGATGAAAACTGTTAAACATCGTATGACTTAATTAACCACAGCCTGCTGTAGGTACAAAGGTACCGTAGTCCTTACATCTTTGTGTGGTGGAAAGCATTGTGTTCCACAATACTCTGATGTCGCATTGCTCCTAATACCGCCTCGCTGCCAGGAATATGTTATCACCACAAACCGCTAGTGTATGTACACTGGACGTTTGTGTAAAAGAAAGACATGGGTTCACATTTTACATACAATCAACCGAAACACAACTGTAAAGCCCAAGGCGGCCGCACGCTCGCGATCGCGTCGATCCAGGCGACTGAAGGGGTTTTACCCCCGCCCCGCCACGCTATGCGCCCGCGCCTAAATAATGCCTGTGTTGTGCGCGTATGATTGCGGGTAGGTACTTAATGTCGCTCGGTGTCCAACTCGTAACCTTTTTTAAATATTTTTGGAACAAAATATAACATGGTGGAATAATTATTATTTACATTTGTTTTTTTTTTATATTTTGTATTGTGTACTTATGGCGTGTGCCAATAAACGTTTTTCTTTCTTTCTTTTCGTGTGGAATATTTTCAATAAACACAAATATTGATGGCTATAATATGAGAGTACTTATAGAGGAATACACGATGTATGGATTGTGTGGAAGGTACCATGGCTATTGGCTAGCGAGTGGTGACTACGGGGCTGTAGTCTGATGGCGATATAATATGGATGTATCAGACATACTGCACCATCCGTAATCATTAGACATAGGCGCAGGATAAGGTTGAGAACAGGCTGGTAGTCTATTTGAGGCTGGAGGCACTTAGGTAGTCCGATGCAATTCGCCATACCTATTAGGTTAAAAGGTAATTAAAAAATCAGACGCGACAGTAAAAAATTAAACATGATAATGTATTTTTGTTTCAGGTTTGGGAAGATATGCGGAAGAAACAAATTTTTTAAATACGAAACCTTTGTAAACTACTGCCAGCTCAAAAATCACGACTGCAGCAACGTCGAACGTAACTATATTTTCACAATCACAAAATAAGCCAAGCAAGAGGAGCTCGTGGCTATATAAATTACCGCCACACGGGTTTATCGAAGGTCATGCTAGTAGATGGGTTTCATCCTTGCATCCATTTCCATCCCTCGGTGCCTCAGAGCGCATGTTAATCCGTTAGTTACAGCTGCCATTCGCAGATCTTAGAAAGGACAACTTTGTCAGAAGCCCGAAAGACTGACAGGTTAAAGCTTGCACGTCATTACTGCGACAAGCAGGTTAGGGTTACCACTTAGCATGATGTAGAGGTTGGATAGACAGCCGTTCCGTGTAAAATATTAGTACTCAGCTGCATCGGCATAGAGTGGAAGCCGACTTCAACTTAGTTGGGCAAGGTTACATAAAGAAGTCAGCCTCCATGCCTGTCAAAAGATCCATTACAAAGCTGTCACCTATGTATTCTTTACATCAGAGAAAACAAGTTTAAGTATCATTGTACATAAATAATTGCTGAGAAACGACTTTTTACCGCTTTCGAAAAAAAGAAGATTATGTATTCGGCGTATACTTTTTTTTTATCATGTACTCGTACAGTGGGCTCCAAAAGCTAGTTGACATTTTTCACATCAAAATATGTTTTGTTGCATTCATTTAGAATCTCAGTTTTGGTTGTTGGAACTGTAAATGATTTTATTTAAAATATGTCCGGGGAGGATGGAATTTCCACCAAAGCACTCATTATCGGCTCCACCACCTTGTTGCCTCACCTTACAAACCTGTTCAACACTATTCTGAAGTCGGGAAAGTTCCTAAGAAAATGTGCCATTCTAATATAATACTTCTGCATAAAGAGGCGATAAAAGCGTTTTCGGCAATTACCGTCTAATCAGGCTAACAAAGGCACATTTACATAGCATTTATTAAAGTTATAAATAATCGTATTGACGGAAAGCTGGACAAACATCAACCACCAGAAAAAGGAGGATTTCACCTTGGGTTTTCTACAACTGACCACCTTCAGACACTAAACCAGATTTTAGAAAAAAAAAAACTCAAACTCAAAGTTCAATAAACCACTATATTTGGCCTTCGTTGATTATACAAAAGCATTTGACAGAATAAAACACCCCGAAATCTTCAGATCCTTGCAAAACCAGGAACTTGAAACATACTACATAATTATATCGATCTTCTTCAAAACATATACTATACATACATACATATACGATAGCTCCGCCAACATTTAACTGAATTCTGCAGGACCTTCTTTTGGAATACAAAGAGGGTGACCCGCTCTCTACCAAATTGTTTACGAGCACACTCGAGAAAAAATTTTAGACACTGGCAGTCCCATGGAACATCAAGAGCGTTGAAGTCGACAGTAGCTGGGAAAGCTACTGAGATCTGCCGATCTTACTGAAGCGCAAACTCAGCGATATGTATATTCTGCCTGTCCTAACCTACGGTGTTGGTCACTCACCTAATCACACAAGTTCCGCTTTGGAGTTTGCCAAAGAGCAATGAAGTGCAGCATTCTGAGTGTAAAGAGAACAGATAAAATACGGAACACTACGCTGCGCTCTAAAAAAGGATTTACAGACGTAGGGCTGCTAGGCTCAAATGGGATTGGGCGGGTCACGTGAACCTCATGCATAACGACCGCTGGGCGAAGGTCTCAACATGATGGGTACCTGAGGATGGACGGCGCCGTCGAGGCCGGCCTAGAAAGTGGTGGCGAGATGATCTAGACGCGCATCACGAAGGCTGGTTCGAAGTGGCGCAGGAGCAGAGTCCTTGGAAGGATATGGAGGAGGCCTTTCCCAGCAGTGGGACATAAACGGCTATTACAACAAATATGACAAGAATTAGTGGGATGTCACAACTAAAGCAAAATCGTAGCGAAGTCAAAACTGTACCTAAATATTAAATATTAAAAAAAAAATAGTATCTTCACACAATTCGTAACACCTTCTGTTGTGTAATAAATATTATTATTCTACGAGGTGTGAAATATTATTATTATTCTGTGGCTGGGATGGGCAAATATTGCTTTATTACGTATTCTAAAAAAGTTTAGAGCAATATTTTAATTAGACTAGAATAAATGTTATAATATTACATGCGAATTTAATGTCATCACGCTATACTTATGAGAAGCTAAGCAGTCAAGGATGACGTGTATACGGTATGGCTGGTACCTATATTTTAACGACCATCTTTGTCGTTAAAATATACCGGCGTTTTTATACAACCAACTTGGAGAACACTATAAACTATGACTTACTTTTTGTGGCAACGAAAAACTGGTTATCAAATACAAAAAAATGTCATGAAAATCCTCAATATACCTAGATAGTAATTGGTTGGTTCATAAAAAAGTAATAATGCACAGTTTAAACATTTGAAACTAAGATTTCAGATAAAATTGCGAGGCTGAAGTAACTAATTTCAAGTAACTTTAGGAAGGCACTGTACTTATACGAGGTTGAATAACTGTCCGCGCGCTTCCTTCGGCTAATTATCAAGAAGCATCTAGGCTGACCAGTGCCCCGCTGACTACGGTTAGTGAACGAGAGCTAATCGTTCACCGTTCGAGAGAAAACTGCCATCTTTCTTTAGTATCCACTCTTAACAATAACATTGCATTTAAAAATTACCTTTTTTGTTTGATAAAACGCCAACACTTATTTTTCAGGTTGGCATGTGCTGTATAGGGGTAATTGCTATCGAAGATTATGGCCATATAGCCGAAATTTGGTCGTAAATAAAGTAAAAGAATTTATCAAAAACTTCATGAAAAATTATCCCGACCATAACACAAAGACGGTTGGCTTCTGTAAAACCTGTCCAAAGAAATTCTTGGAACAAAGAATGACAACGATACGGTGATATTCTAGTCGCTGACTCACCTCAAGTCAAGCTGGACGCCCTAAATTCACCTTATTAGACACATTGACAGCTATAGTTGGTTTATAAATTGACAGAAACTCCCAGAATGGAGAATTTTCAAGAATCATCTTTCAAAGGTCATGGCCTATATCTGACCCGGTTGGTACTTCTGTTTCTGGGTTTCGTATAAAAATCACATAATTTTAAATTTTGGCCTTATTGTAACCCACTTTTTTATTTTATGTTAACATTTTATTGAAAATAAATGGGTGAACACGTAAAAAAAAAATGAAAAGATTTCATACTAACCATTTTTAAATGATCTAAACCAGCATAGTTGACTTTCAGCCAAATAAATATCGTACACTCCTCCGCATTTTTTTTACCTGGCCACTCGCAGTTCAACTCGATAAGGTTGCAATACTGCTCAACCGGACTTGTCTGTGGTGATCTGAAATGAATTTAAGGCCCCCAGACAGGGCTTATAAACTAAATTACAAGTTAAAACTCATCTGTAAACTCTGCGTGGTCAGTTATATATTATATAGCAGCATCGACATGCTACCTCTGTATGTGTTCCATAGAGTATAAAACCACTAGAGAGCTTATAGGCCGATTTCTTCTAAGTACACGACTCACTACCGCGGGCCGGGGGACGAGGAAGAACGCGCGCCTGCAATTGGTCAGTTCAAGGTCAACTTGCATAGGTATGCATAACGTTAGGGCTGATCTATTTCATAAGGGGAAAACAGTCGATATCGATAAAATGGATTTTAACATTATGAAAAATACTCAATTCAAATCGTATAAAAATAATGATATTTAATCAAAAACAATCAATTACAAAAAACATGTATCCTGTTATTATTGATTTTTAAAATGAATTAATTTGGTAAATTTTTTCGAATTCAAGTTTTAGGGTCCTGAACGTATAAATTGCACCTTTTTTTAAGTCGGTTAAGAGTAGATAGGTATTTTATTGCAGTATTTGAATTGAATAACATTTTTATTAATTAAAATTTTATTATTGTCGATATCGATTTCGGATAGTAAAGGCAACAGCACGGGTTTCTACTATAAACACACAAAGGGAAAGAAAGGGATATAAGAATTAGAATTGTCTAATGAAAGAACGAGACATTTCCAAAAGACATCAACGCGGAAATCAAAACGTGTGCTCTTTCACCCAACCACCATGTTAACGAGACCTCTACGGTTGCTCATGATCTGATTAAATCAAAAATAATTTTGTTACTGTTTACTTACCGGTGAAAAGTCATGCCATCCTTTTTGTAACTAGATGTTTTGGAATGTTTCCCACACCACTTCACCGCGCATGAAGGCATTTTGATGCGTTATAATTGCATAAAAAGTTTAAAAAATTGGGAAAATTTAGCGTGCACACAGGTCTAATACTTGGTCACAACTAAAATGGTTACTAGTACCGTAGCCTAAATGTAGGCGACAAAACACTAATACTTAGTTTTCGAGCATCGGGGCACTGTATGCCCAGTCAAAGTCTTTGATGTGTTCACTTCACCCCGCGCCCCGCGCCCCTCGTAGTCCTTCGTGATTTGTCGTTGACTCGCGGCGATCTGGGCGTTTACCGAGCTATTACTGCTTGTTTTTTTACTTTGGCGTGATACTGTTTAACAAAACTGTTGAATTTGGAATTATTAGCAACCAAAAATTTAGCACGGCGAAGTGAATTTCACCAACGAAAAAGGAAACTAAAAACCGAAAAATACTTACATATATACTAAAACTTTTGAACCGACGAAAACCGGAACTGAAAAACGAAAAATAAAAAAAACTTTAAGTCTAGCTAAGCTTCAAAAATACAGTAAGTAATTAATTTTTGAGGCGGCGCCAACAAACAATGAGCGAAGATCAATCAAGCTGCCATCATTTCACGCTTTACGTAATTTTTTTCTTTCACTTATCTGCTCTGTCCCACAGCTGCTGTACACTGTTGCTGACCTCTTGCAACTGCCTTCTGTATCCATCGTCAGACCTTCGATGACAGTCATACTTCAGCTAGCTCTAAAGTACTCATCAAGGTGCATGAAATGAGCCCAAACGCGATATTATTATATTATTATTATTATAAAGCTTTATTAATTCCACACAATCAAATAACACTTTCAATTATAAAATAACCTTAAATTATAAAATCAACAAATATATTACATTAAATTTAAAAAAACATTCATTATTGTTTACATTTTAAAAATTACTTAAGTTTATTGAGGTTAATTTGATATAATTGTAAATTAAAATATATGTAGTAATTTTGTGTTCCGATATTTTCATTTAAAAAAAAGTATAAAATAATCTTAATTTGTGGACCCCCTTCGGGTAAAAGCCTCCTCCAAAGAATTCCACTTTTCTCTGTCCGAAGCTGTGGCTAGCCAGTCTCGTCCAGCACTTGCAACAATCTCGTCCTGCCAACGGGCGCACGGCCGGCCTCTGCTTCTGGTACCCTGTGGGCCTTTCCATTTAGTTGCCCTGATAGTCCAACGATCATCGGGGTACCTCGCAACATGCCCGGCCCACCTCCATTTTTGGCTTTGCGAAAATTTGAGAGCGTCCGTCACTTTAGTTCTATGGCGAATGTCAGTATGTCTTATTTTATCGCTTAGTTTGATACTAAGGCAGCTTCTCTCCATAGATCTCTGCGTGGTTTGGATCTTGTTTCTCGCCTTGATGTCATATATCCAAGTCTGGCAGCCATAAGTGAGACAAGGTAAAATTGTAGAGTCTAGTATTATCTTTTTCATCCTGATTGGGAGCGTTGATTTGAATATCTCTTTGTGAGCCCAATATTTTTTCCAGGTAATAGCTACTCGTCGATCTATTTCTTCGATATTCCTATTTTTCCTGAAGGAAATTTGCTTACCCAGGTATATGTACTCCTGGACGTATTCGAGCGGCATGTCGTTAACCAAAATAGGAGTCATTTCGTTGTTGGTCATGACTTTTGTTTTGCTAAGGTTCATCTCTAAGCCCACATATTCACTCGCTTCTTGTAGTTCTTTAATCATAATGTTTAGTTCCAAAGGGTTTTCCGATAGCACAACAATGTCGTCAGCAAAACGTAAATGGCTCAGATGTTTTCCATTCACATTAATGCCCCTCTTCGACCAAGGTAGATCATCATCATCTGTCATTATGTTCTGTAAGACAGCTATGAACAATTTCGGTGAGATCGGGTCACCTTGCCTGACTCCTCTGTTGATATTGATTACAGGCCCAGCTCTATCCAACTTGACTCGACTTGTACTTTGAGAGTAAATATTTTTTATAATATTTATATATTTGGAATTTACCGATTGGTTACTTAGTGCCACCCAAATGCTGCGATGCGAGATAGAGTCAAAAGCTTTTTTATAATCAATAAAAGCTATGTAGAGCGGCCTTCGATGTTCCTGGTATTTTTCGATGACTTGATCTAATACGTGTATATGATCTGAAGTGCTGAATCCTTTTCTGAAACCTGCCTGTTCCATAGGTTGGAATGTGTCTAATTCCGAAGATATTCTGTCGAGAAGGCATGATGAAAATAACTTATAAAAGCATGACATTAGACTTATCGGACGGTAATTGCCTATATCTGCTGGGTCGCCTTTTTTGTATAGTAAAATTATTGCTGATTCATTCCACTGCTCAGGCACCACCTCCTCTACTAGGATCTTGTTGAATAAGAGTGTAAGAGGTGTTACTAGAAGAGCTCGGGCGTGTTTAATACAATCGTTTGCGATACCGTCTGGTCCCGGACATTTCTCTGATTTTAATCTTAGTATTTGTTTAAATATTTCTGGTTCGCAAAACATTTCTACAGCCGACGTATTCTTTAGTTGGTTTGCCGTGTCTATGTTTTGTATTGAGTTTAGCTCACTATACAAGCTTGCGTAGAAATTCGTAGCTAATTTTATAATTTCACTACGTGATTTACTATTTGTTGAACCATGTTTAAGAGAAGGAATCCATGTTTTTATTCCGTCTAGTTCTTTAAATGCTTTTTTAGCTGATCTTGTGTTTGCTATGTGTCTTTTTATAGTGGCCATTCTGTGTGTTTCGTAACATTGTTTTATTTCTTTGTTTGTTTGTTTATATAGGTTCTTCAGGTCTTCTCTGTCTTTTTTGTCCAGGAAAGGTTTGTTCTGTAAGGCGCCTCTTTTCTTCATTAATTCTATTGCCTGTTCTGTTAAAATTGTTGGTTTCTTGGATCTTGATTTGTCTTTCAGGCTTGTTTTTAAAGCAGATTCTATCATCTGGTAGTATTCTTTGGCTGTATGGTTAGCATGTGTTTCTAGTAATTTTGGTACGTGTTCGCTTAGACTTTTTATGTATGATTCTCTATCTTCCGAATTTTTTAGTGTGTTTGTGCTGCCGGTGAAGTTGCGCCTACTCTTTCTTATTGGTGTCAGGATAAGAGTCGCTCTGAGCAATCTGTGATCTGTTCCAAAGGATAAGGAATTTATTACCTCGAATTTTGTAACTAAATGCGGTTTGGTAGTTGTTATATAGTCGATTTCGTTTCTTGTTTTCTTATCTGGAGAAATCCATGTCCATCTATTTTTGTCTTTTAATTTAAACATAGTATTTATTATTTTTAGATTATGTTGATGTACATATTGGATGAGTTTTTCTCCTCTTTGGCTTCTATTACCGTAACCGTATTTACCCATCACTTTGTGCGTTGAAGTCGCCCATAGTTATAACGTACTGTGTAGAGATCATTTCATGGGCCATTTCCAGGTTTTCAAACGCGATATAGCTGCTGTAAACTGTTGAGGACTTCTTGCAACTGCCTTTCGTCTCCATCATCAAAATAAATAAAATAAGATAAAATCCAGAACTCTGTTATATATTGTAATGTCATCAGAACTTCATATGTGTGGTAACAGAGAAGCAGGACTTCTTTCCCATTTTAATAGTGCTGATTCAAACAGTTGGACGCTGTCCGTTAATATTTCAACGGGACAACCGAACCAATAGATTCAACCGCTCACTAAATCTTTGGCCACTATTTCTGCTGTTATGTCCGATGTTGGCATCACCTCAGGCCAACGTGTAATCCGATCCATGGCTATAAGGCCTTAACGATAACCTTGTGACAGCGGCAGTGGGTCGATTAGTTCAATGTGGATGTGGTTAAATCTAGCCCTTGGTGGCTTAAAAGTTTCCAATGGTGATGAGTTATGACGGGTCAACTTTGAGCGCTGATATGCTAAGCAGGAACGGTACCATTCTCTGCAGTCTGTTTTAACTGTTAGCCAAACGTATCGTTCTGTAACTATTTTGGTTGTTGCTTTAAGTCGAGCTTTGTTTGTGCTGGACTCAGCTTGCAAGAGAAATGCTAATGGCTCTCCGTGTTTACACTGCTGCAACACAGCACCTAACGCCATAACTGAAGCGTCCGTCACTAATGCTAGCTTGGCTTCACAGTCGGGATAGGCAAGCATTGCCGCTTTGCAAAGGCTTTCTTTGCAGGCGTTGAAGATTTCCATTTCTTGGTTTGCGAAATGAGAGCCTTTGACAGACCATCTTACTTTAAGATCAATATGTACCAATACTTATTGCAAATAAATGATTACGATTATGATCTATACCAACAAAGCATTCCAGGGAGCCTGGTGTTGGGCTGGCATACCCAAAAATCTGCGAAGTTCTCGTACTGTTTTGAGTACTTTGTGATGGCTTCCATCTTCTCTGGCAGCGAACTGGTGCCAGCAGAAAAAAATCTTATATCCTAGGAAAGTTACCTCCTATATTCCGAAAACATGTCATAATTTAGCAATATTGATCACCATCCTATATTTCTGAAGCCGGGTGAAAAGTTGACGTAGGTGGTCCTCGTGGGTCTCCTGGCTTTCGAAAAAAAAAAACGGGTTCACAGGTCGATCTGTATGCGGACAAGCCACTTTCCAGGCGTCCTCCGCGTTGGTCACGCACGGCACTTCAGAGTCAACCAGGGAGTCAGTTAAAATTTTCCTGGTTAGCTTTTGAGTGGTGTGGACAGAGGATGGAACGCCGCGATTTAACCGACTTACAAAAGATTTTCAATTCGTCTGATTGTTTTTTTTTTTATTTGTGTTTATTCAGCGATAATTCTGAACCACATCGGCCGTTTTCAAAGATTCTTCTCCCATATTAATTTGGTCAAGTTCTAAAAAGATTTTTTTGAGGTGCCCTCTATAGTGCGTACTTAATCTACTACGCTTATGATGATGATGTTTTGATACCATTATTTGTTGATTTGTACAATAATCCCATAAATAGAATTTGTGTAAATAGATTATTTGGAAGAGTACTCTTCCGAGGCATTTCCATTTAAGTTTTGTGAAGATCTGATGTAGACCATCGGAGATGATGAATGAAATTCTTCAATAAACGACAGCAGTTTGTGCCGTGATTGATGCAATCACATGTACGAGTATACTGCCACCAACTTAGTTGTTCCGGTGGAAAAAAATTGGACCTACAGCCGCCATTTTGAGAACTGTCACTGTCATTCCGATATCAGTGTCAAATTCTAACCTTACCGATGTTACTGAATTGAATATTATTGAAAATGCATTCCGCAAAATCACACAGGCGGAGTGAAAACCATAGCAATTGAAGAGAGAAAGTGAAAGCTATTCGAATGACTCAGAAGTTGAATTAATGTGGCAATCAGCAGATGGCTCGGGAACATATGTACATAGATTACGACTGGAATTTCTTTAGTGCGGCCGCTCGAACTTAAATATATCAACATCCAATTATTTCGCATTTTTGTTTTATTTATTTATAACATAACATCACGCTTGTAATCCCCAATGGGTTAGGCAGAAGTGTACCTTATGGTACATTCACATTTCGCCAATTTGGTTTAAGCCCCACGTAGTAGGGGGTCAGGGCGAGAGGTCACAAATCCAGACTTCGTAGCTGCTACTGATAATTTTCTGGTGGAAAAACTCAATAACACTTTGTCCGACCCGGGAATCTAACCCAGGGCCTGATGCTCGCTTCCAACCACTATACCAACAATTACTATAAAAGCTATTTGAGGCATCAATCTTTTATCATTTTGCAAATCTATCATAAAAAAATTTAAACTATCTACATTAACAGGGCTTCTCATAATCCAGGCATTGGTATTAAGGTACCTCTTATTTGTTTATAGCATACGAATTACATTCAAAATGCTTAAAAATAACAGCAACAAAAAATCCATGGAATAATATAAAATGAAAAAAAAAAATTAATAGGAGTGGCCCTCCATACATGCAACTGAGGGTTGAAAAGATAAAAAACCAGCCAAATGCGAGTCGTACTCGCACACACAGGGTTTCCTAGCAGCAAACAATTTCACAACAATATTGTTAACGCTCATTGAAAGAGAAAGGTATGCCTGGGAAGTATGTAGAGTTAATTCGTGCTACAATATGTACAGTCAATCTTGTAACTACGTTCGGTCAGCTGCTGGCAACACCGACGAGTTCAGTGTGGTTGTAGGCATGCATCAAGGCTCAGCTTTGAGTCCTTATCTCTTCCTGTTGATTATGGATTTGACGTCGGACATACTGGAAGAGGCACCCTGGTGCATGCTGTTCGTCGAAGACATTGTTCTTGTCGGTGAAGATTGACCTGAGATCCAGAGCACACTGTGTAAGCAAGCATAATATTACAAGTTGGGCGATTATATCGCTGATAATAATGCTTGGCTCAATGCTGGTCCTGCTCCACAAGGACAGGGACGCATAAATTGATAGCATTAAATAGTATTGTGGGGCTGCTGAAGATTGTTCAACTGTCTTGGCATTGTATAAATTGAATCTTTTTAGTATTATATAGTCGCATAGCCTATATTGTGTGAGTACTATGTACTAGAACGCTATCATTCACAGGAAACCTACTTTTTTTTTCTCGACTTGAATGTGCCCTGGCGGTTGAGAATATGTCATGCTCACTCAAATGTCTCGCTGATGGTGGCGTGTGTGTCGGGTCATTTAGTTCCCTTCAAAATGGTTGAGTTGAATGATGACTGATTCATGCGTCATGTTCGTGAACGGGCGCTGTCAGTTGTGACTGGTCATCTCTTAGTTGCCACGGTTTATTTGAACTAATTATTTTGTTTTTTAATTGCCTTTTTTTGTACTGTGGACACATTTAACGTGCACGTCTTGGTACATCATTCTCACATAAGTTACCATCTCTACAAGAATGATGTATCCAAGATTTTTGTAAAAACATTATGATTTAAAAGAGTGTCCCTGGAGATCTACGCTTTGAAATGGGCAACTACAATACTTTCACAGTTATTATATCTTGTGACTGGGACTGTAGCTTCATTTTTTATTGCTGTCTTTGTTTCGACAATTCAAAAGTGCCTGTAATTGGCCTACTTGAAATAAATGCTTTGATTTTGATTTTGAGAGATGGCAACAGAAGTTGGGGATTTTTGGCTTGAAAATCAGCAAAACTAAAACCGGGTACATGTTCTGCGATTTTGGCTCTCTCTCCAGTTCTGGAGTCATAGCGCTAGATGGCGCGTTTCTTCCGGCCTCCTCCGACTTTCGGTATCTCGGTTCACTCGTGCAAAGCGATGGCGAAATACACACATCAAAAGTGTCTAGGGATCAAGCATTTTTATGCGGATTTCTTGAGATTGAGATGTGGCTTTGTAATAAATTTATGATTTTATAAATTTATATGGATCCTTTTTGGTGCATTTCATAATTTGAATCAGGAACTCTCAATCAAATTCGAGTAAAAGATGAAAATAAGCTGTCAATATTTTCCCTATAAAAACATACAACGCATTGAAGACATTATTAGTGCTACTGTTTCCCTACTACTGATTAAAACCAACGTTATTATGGAGCGGCGACGTCATTTAAGCAGGGAAGAAATGCGCAGAGCCGTGGGAATGATAGAAGCTGGTTCCCGGCAACGTACTGTGGCTTTAGATTAGATTAGATTAGATTAGATTAGATTTATTTATTTTGTAAAACATGAGTATGGTATAAAGGTCTTATAATTAATGAGGTAGCTACATGTTTTGCCATTTAAGGCGTACAAAATTAGTCGCACTAGACATACAATGCAAAAAATATATATATACGATAAACCAAAAATTACAATCTCAAAAATTAAATTAAAAATTACAATGTCAAAATTTAATTCTAAATCACAATGTCAAAATCCAATTCTTAATCCCAATGTCAAAATTTAAATTCATTTCAAAAATACAATGTCAAAATTTTAATTGAAATTGCATACACACTGATAATAAAACCAAATTATACGCTTTTTAAGAAATTCTAAACAGGGAAAACATCATTTAAAAATTCATCTACGCTGTAATAGCACTTCTCTAGTAATAACCCCTGAAGGGACTTTTTAAATTTGTTTAGAGGCATACATTTAATAATATGAGGTATTTTATTATAAATATTTGGAGCGATACCAAAGAAACTCTTTTTCAATAAAGCAGTTTTGCACTTGTTTGAACATAACAAATTCTCATATTGTGCTCGAATTGGGGTTCTCTTGACTGCTGAAAATTTTTGAAAGAATTGTTGATTTGCTTTTACAAATACTGCAGTTTCAAATATGTACAAGGATGGTAAGCTTAGTATTTTTAATTTTTTAAAATAAGGAACGCAACTATCCGTTGTTCTTAGACCACACATTGATCGTATACATCTTTTTTGCATCCTGAATACAAGTTCTCTGTTAGTTGACTGTCCCCAAAAAACAACACCATATCTTAAAATAGAAGCGACCAATCCATGGTATGCTGTTAATAGTGTGTCAGTATTTACTTTCTTTGATAATTGGAATAATAGATATGCAGATTTGCTCAGACGCTTGCAGATTTCCTCTAAGTGAGGTTTCCAGGTTAGTTTATTATCTATAGTTATACCTAAAAATTTTGCATTTGTAACTTCTTCTACTATACAGTTATTATATGCAATATTAACTAGTGGAGGCTTACGGCGCTGGTGGAAATGAATAATTTTTGTTTTATCTAAATTAATTACAAGATTATTTTTATCAAGCCAATTTATAATGTCACTCAGAGAATTATTTATGTCATTTTAATACTTATTAGGATTAGTATATTCCACAATAGCCGTGCTGTCATCTGCAAATAGTACCATTTTATGATCGATAGTTTTTGGGAGATCATTAATATATATTAAGAAAAGGGGTGGCCCCAGTACGCTACCTTGAGGTACACCATAATTTATGCGCCTTGGTTGAGATATGTATTTTATCTCCAATTTAGTAATAGGACAAATTCTGGTGATTTCTGTACATTGGGTTCGGTCACTCAAGTATGATTCTAGAAGTTTCAAGATGTTTCCTCTGATGCCATACCCATGTAATTTTTGCAGCAAAATTTTATGATCCACAAAGTCGAACGCTTTTGTCATATCTGTTAGTATAGCACACACAGGATTACCCTTATCTACAGATGTCATTACACTAGATAGCAGGTCAAATAGAGCCATATTAATATTTGTATTTTTTCTGAACCCTTTTTGTTCATTGCAAAAAAGTTTAAATTTTTCGAAATATGAATATATAGAAGCATAAATTACCTTCTCAATTATTTTTGAGAATACAGATATTTTTGCAATAGGTCTATAATTTTGAACATCACTTTTATCGTTTTTTTTATAAAGCGGTTTAATGATAACTTTTTTTAGGCTACTTGGGAATAAACCATCAGAAATGCAAAGATTAATAATATGTGATAGTAGAGGCGCTATAATTTCCTTTACGTATTTTATTACTTTGGTTGATATGCCGTCAAAACCTACCGTATTTGTATTTTTTAGGCTGATAATTATTTTAATTATATCAGAATCTGAAACAGGTAGCATAAATAGTGATTGCGAATTCGGATGTTCAATAATGCAAGTATTGGTTTTTCCTTTATTTTTAATATTATTTTCAATAACTTCTATAAAAAAGTTATTAAATTCATTTGCAATATTCATAGGATGTGTGAGAGTTAAATTATCTTTGTTTATTGACAGTATTGGTTCTTGTGGAAAGTTGAATTTTGATTTTTTTATGACTTGCCAAGCAGCTTTTGATTTATTTTTTGACGTATTAATGTAGTGGTTATTTTGGGCTTTCTGAGTTAATTTTATTATTTTTCTATAAATTGAAGAGTAGTTTTTAAACGAAAGTCTATTTTTTATATTAGGATTGAATCTATATGCCCAAAGCAACTGCCGTTGCTTTTGACTACAGATTTTTATTCCACGAGATATCCACTTATTTTTTTTATTAGTACATACAGTTACAATTTTATTTGGAAAGCATAATTTGTACAATAAAGAGAAATCATCCATAAAATGTTCATAGGATTCATTCGCATCTTTGGCTTTGAATACTTGTGAGAAAGATAGGCTTTCAAGATGATTTTTGAAAATTTCTAAGTTGTCTGCTGAGATGTCCTGTTTTTCAGTTTTCCAATATTTAAGTATACAAGTTTTTTTAATAGGAACCTGGAGTAGTTGAGACGTATGATCTGAGAGAACTAAGTCCATTACTTCAGCTTTACACTTTTTTCGGTAGGAGTGAGCAAAATTATCTATACAGGAGTTACTACTCAATCTAGTCGGTTTATGAAGTTCTAATTGCAGGTTATATTGCAAAAGAAACTGTTCGAATTCTAATGTTATTTTATTCCTTTTTAAAACATCTATATTAAAGTCTCCAGCCAATATAGTATATTTATTTCCGAATGAGCAAAATTTTCGTAAAATATAGTCTAGTCTCTCATAAAATATGTTATAATTATATTTAGGTATTCTGTATACACAAATAATGATAATACTATAAGATATCAGTTCTATACCACAACACTCAAAAACGCCTGTCACTGATTGTTTGGCAACATCCAATAATTCTCGATACTGCAGTCCTGCTCTAACATAAATGCAGGCGCCACCACGTTTAACATTTCTAGTGAAGAAAGCTGCTGGGCAGAAATTAGGTATATGTACTAGATTCTCGTAGCCTGTCTCAATAAAATGCTCCGTTATACAGATTACATCTATACTAGTTCCGTTACTACGAAGTTCTTCTAATTTTACAATCAGAGAATCCTTTTTAATCATGAGTCCTGCAATGTTTTGATGGAGAATATTAAGGTAATAACTATAGAAAAAACTGAGTGGTTTTTTGTGCCATTTCAGATTGTTCCTTCTGGGAACAATCAACTATGGGTTGCACGGTGTATAAGGTATCTAGGTCTAGGATGAGGTCTTGCAAGTCAGATATTACGATATTAAAGCCTTTGTTATTGAGATTACCATGCCAATGGTTGTAAGTATCATGTGTGTAAGGGAGATTTAGATTCGAGTCTAAGATAAACGCATAGTTGTATGTCTGAACGTCCATATAAATTAAATTGTTAAAAGTATCAATCCGGCTATTAAACATAATATTAGAATTATCCATGTATTTAAAAGTAGGTAGACATATAATGAAATTAGTGTGATTCAATTGTAATAGTTTCTCACGAATTAATGTCACAAGTTCTATATACTTATTTGTTTTTTTGAAGTCCTCTTCGCCAATAAAAATAATACAATAGTCTGAGTAGGTAAAATTACGAACTTTGTTTTCAATATTTCCAAAAATATGCTCAATTCCACATTTAGGCGTACGATAATGACACATGTTATAATTACTTAGATGAGTGCCTTCACTCATTGAATATATTCTATTTGACAATTCACTGCTTATGACACATATGTTACGTTTCAAAGGAGGGGATGATGTATTAGAACTCTTTTTGGTTTTACAATTTTGTGACGGGATGTCCTGAGTACTTCCAATATCAACATCAATTTGAGGTGAGCTTTGTATATTTTTTATATTTCCCAAAGTTGAAGAGGCTGTAGTCGGTTTAGATTTTGTGTGGTTCGTTGTTGTGTTCTTCCTTGGAGTTTTGATTTTGTTCCTGACTGGACTGCTATAAACGACTTTATAAGTTTTATTTAATTCTAATAATTCAGCATTACATTGCTTCAAGTTTCTATTCTCTAGAGACAATTTATCTATTTCTTCGTTTGCACTTTGTAATTTAGTTTTTAGACTTTCTATCTCTTTCTTTAATATGTTTAATTTTTCTTCATCTTCATCTTCAGACATATCTGGCAGGGAATTTGTTGTACAGTCCAACGTTTGGGAAATTACATCGTGATTATTGTCAACATTGGAATCCGACTGAGTGCGTGTTCGTCGGAATGTAATATTTTCCAAGAAGTTCATTGTTTATTATAATAATGAAATCAAAATAAATCCTAAAAGTATTTCACTTGGCAGGATTCGAACACTCCTCTCAACAGTTATAGGTGCAATTGTAGGCCGGCACCTAAACCGCGAAGCCAACTGTGTTTGATTTCTTACTTAGCAAAAATTGTGATCTCATTTATTTAGAGCCACATTAGTTCGTAGTATATAGATAATAGATGTCAGTTTCATCAATACTAAAGCAATTACAGCTAATTTAACAGTCTGACAACACCATTAGAAGTTTGGTAACACAAATTGTCTCGTTATTTAGATGATGTGTGCTAGATGGTGCTGTTCTCAATATTTTTCAAATGTTGTGATGAAAAAAAACGTTTTTTTTGCGATCAATGTTCGAAGAATATCACTCGCAGTTAATTATATTGCTAATTATTATCATTGTTATTGCACATAAACTTGGATATATGCACAGGGATCACATGTAACTCACTTGAGCTCTTGAGTGTTAAATGTCACAGTTTTGAAATTCACTATTCACTTAATTTTTAAGATGTGCTTTTTTTAGTAGTCTCTCAGTATAGCTTGCTTATAACATTGTCACTATTATTTTGCAAGACATGATTAATAATTATATACTGTTCACTGCGAAACACTTAGTTTTTATATTTTTAAATTTAATTTTAGTAGGAACACAACTTATCACAATGTTTACTTGACAGCGCCACCTGTCGGTTTTCAATACAAGTCAGAGTTAGCTCTGAATACAAGTCAGAGTGTTATCAGTCGACTTTGGACACGTTACCGAAGCACTGGTACCGTGGCTGAGCGCCATGGAGGACGGTATCGCTGCACCACACGGAGACAAGACCGATACATTCAAATCTTAACTCGAAGAGCTCCAACAATAACCGCCATGATGTTAGCCGTGAGGCTTCATCACTCTTCAGGGAACTTAATTAGCGACCAAACAGTCAGAAACCGCTTGCATGAAGTGAACCTTCATTCCCGAAGACCGCTAC
Source organism: Standfussiana lucernea (assembly GCA_964057025.1). NCBI lineage: Eukaryota > Metazoa > Arthropoda > Insecta > Lepidoptera > Noctuidae > Standfussiana > Standfussiana lucernea. The sequence continues at coordinate 14,866,197 of OZ059806.1, read as the reverse complement.
GGGTACCACCTATAGCAATGCACAATCGTAGGATTCGATATCAATGGGCTCTTGAACACAGAAATTGGGCAGAAGAACAATGGCGTTTCGTGTGCTTTTCTGATGAGTCTCGTTTTGGTATGAGACCGGATACAAGACGTATACGACACTGGAGAACCCCTGGACGCCAACAGCGATTAAAATCCTGCCAGGAAGTCCATCCTTATAGTGGTGGAACCATCATGGTATGGGCGGGTATTTGGATCGGCGGAAGAACTGAGTTGATTTGGATCAGAGGCAACCTCAACGCTCAAATTTATGCTGAGACGATTGTATCAGACGTCATCGTTCCTCTACAAGTGCAAATCGGTCCCTTATTTCAGTTAATGCATGATAATGCACGACCGCACACCGCAAGAATTGTAAGACAGACTCTCGCCGCAGCTAACATCAATGTCCTGCCCTGGCCTGCTCAGTCGCCAGACTTGAACCCGATTGAGCATGCATGGGATATGCTACAGAGAAGAGCTCTGCCGAATATGGAGGGTATCCAGTCGCAAGAAGACCTTTTTTTGTTGTTGCAACGAACATGGGCGGCCATTCCACAGCGTGATTTGGATGAACTCATTTTGAGTATGCCAAACCGATGTTCTTGTGTTGTTAGTGTTCGCGGTAGAAACACGGATTATTAATTGTTTAAGTTACCCAATAAAATTTTAAAGAAAACTGTTATTTCAGTCTTTTTTTCGAACTTTAATGTTAGTGGTTCAAATGTCAAAAATCCCTTTATTAGGAAAATGGCAAATTTCTTTATTAATGCAAAGGTGACTTGGTTTATCCTTACTGTGACAAACGAAAACACTTTATTTGATGAATCCTTAAAGAAAATTTTAATTAATATCAATCAGGAGAAAAGTTATTGCAAAAATATATGTTGATCCCTAGATACTTTTGATGTGTGTAGATCGTAGTGTTAAGAACAGAGTTAACACTGGGTGGATGAAATGGCGGCAGGTCACGGGTACAATCTGCGACTCCCGGAATCCTCTTAAACTTAAGGGAAAGATTTATATAACAATGGTAAGACCTGCTGTCTTGTATGGATCAGAATGTTGGGCCACAAAAGGGATGAATGAAAGGCATTTGCATGTGGCTGAGATGAGAATGCTAAGGGGGATGTGTGGTGTTACGCGAATAGATGAAATAAGAAATGAGTACATAAGAGGAAGTCTGAAAGTGGCGCCGGTGGCTGAAAAGTTGTGTAAGAATCGGTTGTCGTGGTATGGGGTATGTGATGCGGAGAATTTGGAAAATGCCGTGAGAAAAGTTTGAGTATGAATTTGGATGGGTATAAGAGTAGAAGAAGACCATAGAAACGATGGATGGACTTTGTGAAGGCTGATATGGCAAGAAAGGAGGTATCTGATGAGATGACAAGTAACAGAGAAGTATGGAAGAAGAAGAGGGCTGCGTCGACCCCAAATGAATTGGGATGAGGGCAGGAGAATGACGATTGTTAACACTCATTCATAATTATGTTAATTTACACTTAACAGCAAAACTACATTTGTTTTTCATAGTATGTTAATGAATAACAAAATTACTGCTGCAGTTTGATGGAAAAGTCCCATATTTCCAAAACGAAAAATCAAATCTTATTCAAACTAATTAATTAGACTGGTAAAAAATAAAAGTAGGAAAAAATTGAGGAGGTTGTCATAGAAGTCATAAATAATCAATATAGGTACCTGACGTTACCTGGTTAATAACAATAAACGTTGCTTTTTTTAGTTGTTTTAATTTGATACTATTTCAGAATGAAGCCCTTCTCAAAAGAAGAGAATCCCCTTTTATCGAATACGTCTGCGTCTGCGTTTGTTTGCGTGTGTGAAAGCGCGGTTATAGGGATAGTATTAGACGGGCCGCGTTTTAATACGGGTGGTGTATACTTACCAATTGAAAAAAATATAAAAAATGACCTACCCATTTTATTATTGATTCGGGTCGAGAATCATTAGCACAGATACCTTCTTGAATTTGACGAGGATGCACAACTATACCTTGTATAATACTAGCTGCGCATTCGCGTGGAAATTTTGATTTGTATAATATGTGAGACTGCCTCGTTGGCCGAGTGTTCGCAAGCGACTGTGAGTCTGGAGTTGTGCCCGGTTGATAGCAATAGGCTAGCCCCCTATTACATGGGACTTCAACATAACTGGCGAAAAGTGGATGTACGATTAGGTACACCTCTGCCTAACGCTTCGGGGATTACAGGCCTGATGTTATTATATTATGTGTGAGAACTGACAGCCTGATCAAAATGTGATAATATGGGTGACTACAAAAGGCGTCCTGTTTAGGTGCTGTATTTCTGGGCGGCAGAGGTCCGAACCAAAATTAAATGGCGTCGAGGATATGATATAGTTTAAAAACTGGAACATTATGGCGCTATACAACTTTTTTTTTTCAAAGTGTGCAATCAAACGCCTTGTTTGGCGCTATTAATTTATTTACTCCAAAACCGTTCTGAATACAAAATTAAATGAATTATTATTTTCCGTCAACACGTGCAAGTTTTGGCACTTGAAAAACCAACATATAATTAACCATGTGAGAAGCATGGAGTATCCGATTGAATGCCTGCCACTTTTAAGAGTCCCTATCAATTCGCGGTCTATAAATAGAAAATACGAGAATCAAATTCATATATTCAATAACGAGTTTTACATCCTGTCTGAATTCCTATAACTAAATATAAAAGTAACATCATACATGCAATCCATATTTAAATCATTAAAATCATCCAAATTACATGAAAATACCTATATATCCATCACCTATTTATATCCTGTAAGTGGAATTATAATTTTGGTAACTATTCAACATACATTAGGAAAAATATAAATCAAACATACGTTTTTACGTAATCACGAAATACCTGGTTTTTCAATCGCTTTTTTGGCTAACTGGTAATGAATATCTGAGGAAAATCATACATACTGGGCATACAGTATAATTATTAGTAAGTCTACGATTTTTTATTTTAAAATTAATTGAATTAGTACCTTGAAAAATATGTGCTTCACACTGAAAAAACCCAATAAAATGATGCGCAAAACCGTCGTCTACTCGTAAGAATTTGTTGAAAATATCAAGAATGAAATATTATAAAACTTAAGGTTTATCAGTCACGCCGCGCGCGCGCATGCGAACGGTCGGATATTGTGCGTGACGGTGTGGTATTCGGGGATTTGAAAATGTCCTCTGTGGTTAAATGTGCAAATTGCAATGTAGTGATCAACGAAGTTCTGGCTTTCGTCCATAACAAAATATCTGTGATGGACGATGAAAGTATAAGCAGAATCTGTGCGAGCGCTTTCTCTGAGAGTGAAATTGTAACGGCGAAGAAGTTGTTGTTCGAATCCTTGCCGACAAAAAAACGTAAGGTAACGAGGAGGAAGGCGGGGAAAACTGTTCGAGACATAGACGACATCATCTGTCTTATTCGCGATACCGACTCCGAGGACATCCCAGTCTTCGTGGCCCGCGATCTTGAGAAGTTACCCCCGGTTCTGTTCGATCATGTCGACGTGACGAGGCTACTGAAAGACATCGTTAAGCTGCGGCAGGATCTCGACATGATGAAAGAAGACTATGCTACAGTTAAGCAGATGGACCAGGTGAGAAGTGAGGTGCAATATCTGTCATCAGGATGGCGCAATGTAAACACCAAAAGAGGTGCATATGTCGCAAGACTCGCAAGCTATGAGTGCGATAGTGGTCCCATGGGATTGCCGTTAGAGTGCAATGAAGGCAGTAGTGAATGTTATCAACGACAATCTCCGTTAGAATCTACATTAAAATCCGTTATTATCAATAATCAAATATCGGAGGGTAGTAGTGAAGCTTCGTCGCAAAGTAATCAATACGATTCCACCGTCGAACTTCGAGAAACGGCTACGGTGACGCGCGTCGCGGGTCAGCTGATCGAGTCGCTCGCGGCTCCTCACGCGCAGTCCGCGCCCGTTCCCCCACCCGTGCACGGTGCGGACGCTGGTGCATCGCTGCCGCCGCCGTCCCCCGCGGCGACCGGTGGACGCGGTCCCCTGTCACCCGCCCCGCCGCCGATACTACCTAGTCCGACCGACTGTGCTGCGCTGCTACTACCACCAGTCGATAGAAATGGATCCGGCCCTATCGCACCTAAATCGTTGGCGGAGATTGTGCGACAAGGAAAATGGAAGACACAGGCCCCGAGTGACCAGTGGGTTCGTGTCCAAAACAAAAGATTACGAAACCGTTTCGTTGGGAAGCGAGGAAAAGCGGAGCCTGAGCCTGGAAGTAATTTTATGGCAGCGGAAACTAAGGTTCCCATGTACATTTATAATGTGGCGAAAGGCGTGTCCGTGTGTGACATCCATACCTACATAATGAAGAAGACTAACATTGATGTTAAAATTGAAAAAATGGACATGAAGTTGGCGAAGGATTACGAATCATACAAAATATTCGTACCTAAACATTCGTTAATAAATCTCCTGAGTGATGACTTCTGGCCAAAGGGGGTAGCCTATCGTCGATTTATAAACATTATCAGACGTGATAAGGGAAATGTCCGTGTGTCTAGCGAGAATTTTGGCAAATCTAACTTATGAATAACATCAACTTGATAAGTTTTAACTGCAAAAACGTGACGAGATCAGTGGAATGTGTGCGGCAGCTTTGTCGCTCGGCAGATGTTGTGGCGCTGCAGGAGACGTGGTTAATGCCGCACGACCTCGGGTACCTGGCCGCGATAGACAACGACTTCGCCTGCACGGGTACCTCTGCAGTGGATATAGCGGCAGGGGTCTTACGCGGTAGGCCTTACGGCGGAGTTGCCCTACTGTGGAGAAAAATTGCGTTTCCGACGGTAACCGTAGTGAAGTGCAATAGTGTGCGTCTCGCCGCAATAAAAATCGAGCTCAGTGATCGTTCCATCTTGATATTTTCTGTGTATATGCCTACCGAATCCAATGAAAACTTAGTGGAATTCACAGAGTGTCTCAGTGAAATGACAGCCATAATTGACAGTCACAATTTGCAGTCGGTGTTTATGTTAGGGGACTACAATGCGCACCCCGGTGAGTCATTTGCCACTGAACTTTTAACTTTTTGTGCGGAACAGTCGTGGTCCTGTGTAGACCTAGAACTTATGCCGTCGGACAGTCATACGTTTGTCAGTGATGCGCACGGCTGTCGGCGCTGGCTCGACCACTGTCTTGTGACAAGTGCCGCGCGACACTCCGTGTCCGCGGCCTGTGTGTTATATAATACTTATTGGTCTGATCATTACCCTGTATCTATACAATGTAATTTTAATTTGCTTAAGCCTAAGATTTGTATACCTACTGTTTGTGTAAATAGGATAGTCTGGGGTGAACGTGACTCGACTCAGATATCGAAATATAAAAGTGTATGTCACTCTAGACTTCGTGAAATTGATTTTCCTTCAGAATTAAGAAGCTGCTCAGATAATATGTGTTGTAACAAAAGTCATAAAATCCTGTTAGATAACATGTATGACGAGATTATTTGTATACTGTCGGAGGCCGCTCTAAGTAGTTATAATGTTACCGAGAAGCGTAGAGGTAAATACATTACTGGGTGGAATCGGCACGTCCGCGGCGCTCATGAGAGGGCTCGGCTATGTTTTCAGGCTTGGTTGTATGGGGTTAAGCCCGGGGCTGGCCGTCTTTATGATGATATGTGTGAAACTAGGCGCGCTTTTAAATCAAAATTAAAGTGGTGTCAAAATAATCAACAACAAATAAAAATGGATATTATTGCTGAACTTCACTCAAACAAGAAATTCGGTCAGTTCTGGAAAAACACCAATAAAATGAATCATAAGCCGGGCCTCCCCATCAGCGTGGCGGGAGTGCACGAGCCTGGTGAGATCGCCACTATGTTCTCCCACCATTTCAGGGTGGACTCGCCTCTGGGGCCAGCGCGGCAGGAGCCCGATGCTGAGGAAGGTAGTGAGCGTAGTGTCTATTTTACTACGAAGGAAGTGCGTGCGGTGATCAAAGGCATGGTGAGGGGTAAATCCCCGAGTCACGACAGCCTTAGCATCGAGCACCTGCAGCACGCAGGTGTACACCTACCCAGAGTGCTTGCTATGTTTTTTACCCTGTGTTTAGGCCACTCCCATCTGCCTGATAATCTAATGCGCACTATAGTTGTACCAATCATTAAAAATAAAACTGGTGATACATCGGATGTAAACAACTATAGACCGATCTCACTAGCCACAGTGGTCGCCAAAGTGCTGGACAGTCTGCTTGGTCAGCACCTGGATAAACACGTCTCGCTAAACGACGCGCAGTTCGGTTTCAGGCCCGGGCTTTCCACCGAGAGTGCTATCCTGTGCCTCAAGCAGACTGTACAGTATTATACGAGTAGAAAGACCCCAGTCTATGCATGCTACCTCGATTTATCGAAAGCATTCGATCTTGTATCGTACGATATTCTATGGCGTAAATTAAGGGATGAAACTTGTCTACCAAGGGAAATTGTGTTGTTATTTATGCATTGGTATAACAATCAAAAGAATTTTGTAAGATGGGCAGGCTCTCATTCGGGGGAGTATGGGCTGGAATGCGGGGTGAGGCAGGGGGGGCGAACCTCTCCCACGCTTTTCAGCCTGTACGTCAACCGGCTGATCGATGAGCTCAGCAGCACCAGCATAGGTTGTCATATAGATGGAGTGTGCGTGAATAACATCAGCTACGCAGACGATATGGTGCTGCTGAGCCCGTCGATTGGTGCCTTACGAAGGCTCCTGAAGATTTGTGAGTCCTACGCGGTGGCGCATGGGCTCAAATACAATGCGAAAAAGAGATTTTCAGGCCGGACAACAAGCGATACACATACGTTCCGAATTTCACTCTGAGTGGTACAGCTCTAAACAAAGTCGAGCAATTTAAGTATTTGGGCCACTGGATCACCGAAGACCTTAAGGACAGTGTGGATATGGAAAGAGAGCGCAGAGCGCTGTCTGTCCGATGCAACATGTTGGCCCGCAGGTTTTCACGGTGCACGGGGACTGTCAAAGTTGCGCTTTTTAAAGCGTACTGTCAGTCCTTTTACACCTGCAGCCTGTGGGTTAACTATACACAACGGACATACAGCGATCTGCGCGTTCAATACAATAACGCGTTCCGGGTGCTGATGGGGCTGCCGCGCCGCTGCAGCGCCTCCGCGATGTTCGCGGCGGCTGACACAGACGGCTTTGCGGCCATCATGCGCAAACGATGCGCATCTATCATGCGGCGCACGCGCGACAGCCCCAACAACATCCTGCGCGCGCTGGCGGATCGGTGGGATTCTCCGATCCTGGCGCGTTGGATACGGCTGCACACAGTTGTTTAGGTATCTGCCGCCATCATCGGGAAGTCCAACCGGTTCTGCCACTCACTTTCTTTCTTTTCTTTTTAATAAATGTTTAAAAAACCCATTGTTTATTACTAATACTAGTTTGTAAGCTCGCAATTTTACTAACAAATATGGATGTAATCTTAGGATGAATCTGAAATAAATGATTTATTTATTATTTATTTATCTAACCAATTCAATTTTTAATTTTTTTTTTCTGGACTACTAAATTAATTGTAATAAAATATTTAAATAATGCCTTAAAAGCCGATGCGCTTGCTCGTTGCAATTCAGTCGCACTTCAGTCGCGCCCACAGAACATAATTACCACCACCACCCCCACCACCCTAAAGGCCACCCTAAAGGGTGGTCGCGCCCGAGGGCTACTCGACGACGGACCTATGTCGCTGTGACTGCCGCTCCCGACATAAAGGACTTGCGAATCGCGCGTGATTTTGTACTACGTCTGACTAGTTTTGATACTATGTTTTTTTTTAACTTTTGTTAAATGATATTATTTATGATTTGTAAATGTTATTCTTACATATTTACGTAGTTAGAATATTCATTATTATAGTATAGTTAGGTACTGTACTTACAAGTTATGTTTACATGGTCAGGTTTAGATTTGAAAAGTATAGGTCGGAAAGTACCTATTTAAATTGTGTGAGTTTTTTTGGTGGGTAGTAGTAATAACTAAACATTATGGAGTCATATTTTGACAACAGGGTACTCGACGTAGAACATACTGTTTTATTAGCCCAATTACGCAAGTAAGTTATTACTAAGTAATAAATCATGGAGACTAATCAAATTAGAAATTAAAGTATTAAAACTATTATAGACCTCAAATACAAAAATTTCGCCTCGCTCTTGAGCCGAGGCGATATTTTTGTATTTGGGATTTGTTGATCGTCATAGTAAAAGCCAATGTTAAGGGAAAGTGCATCCTCTCAAATTGAAATGGCAAGTTATTTGGAATAATGGGTAAGCAGGGAATTAGAACGCTCTTTTTTTAGCAGATCCTCAAACTCAAACTCAAACTCAAAGCATTTATTTCAATTAAACCATTACAGGCACTTTTGAATGTCAAAACACAAAAAATAAACTAAGCTACAGTCCCAGTCACAGGGCATAATAACTTGTGAAAGTACTGTAGTTGCCCATTCGAAAGCGTAGATCTCTATGGAGAAGAATGGGCAAGAAACTCCATGGACACTCTTTTAAATCATTATGTTGTTACAAAGTCTCGGTTACATCATTCATGTCGAGATTAAACATACATGTGAGAACGATGTAGAAAGACGTGCGAGTAAGAGCGTCCAGAATAAAAAGATAAAATTAAAAATTCAAAAATACAATAATCCATGGCAGCTGCGAGATGACCAGTCACAACTGACAGCGCCCGTTCACGAACATGACGCATGGATCAGCCATCATTCAACTCAACCATTTTGGAGGGAACTAAACGACCCGACACACGCGCCACCATCAGCGAGACATTTGAGTGAGCATGACATTCTCTCAACCGCCAGGGCAAATTCGAGTCAGTAAAAGATGTAAATGGTAGCTTTATCGTACATAGAACTCACACATGTGCTATGCAATTATATAATACTAAGAGACTGAATCTATACAATGCAAAGATATGATTACAATCTTCTGCAGCTTCCACAATAACTTCACAAAGTAATCAATTAGTTTGCCCCTATGGTTGTGGAGCAGGACCAGCATTGAGCCAAGCATTTTTATCATCAATGTAATCTCCCAACTTATAGTATGCTTGCCTACATAGTGTGCGTTTTATACAAGATTTAAATTTCGTCTCATTCAGTTGTAGAATGCCGGGAGGAATTTTATTGTAACATTTTAAACAGTACCCCATGAAAGATGAGTCTACTTTAGCTAGCCTGAAACCTGGCTGAACTAGATGGTCCCTGGTTCTAGTATTATAGTGGTGTCTGTCGCCTCTTTTACTAAATAAATGCAGATTTTTCCTAACGTACATGATGTTTTCATAGATGTATTGGCAAGGTACTGTCATGATGTTAATTTCCTTAAACAGTTCTCTTAGAGAATCGCGCCTACATAGATTATATATGGCTCTGATGGCTCTTTTCTGCAGAATAAATATAGACTCGATGTCTGCAGCCCGTCCCCATAGTAAAATACCGTAAGACATAATACTATGAAAATAACTAAAATAGACTAGCCTCGCGGTATCTACATCAGTAAATTGACGGATTTTCCTAACAGCATATGCTGCTGAGCTCAGCCGTCCTGCAAGAGATGTTAAATGAGGACCCCATTGTAGCCTTGAGTCGAGCGTGATCCCTAAGAAAACAGTTTCATCGACGAATTCTAGTTTCTCTTGATTCAATACTATGTCACAATCACTAGTTTTGACATTTGGTAGGGCAAATCTTATGCACTTAGTTTTTTTCCCATTTAATACTAAATTATTCGCGGTAAACCAATTATGGACTTGCAGTAGGGCGCTATTTACGTCGTCAAGAATTGTGGCACGTCTGTTTATCTTAAATATCAAAGAAGTATCGTCGGCAAACAACACCATTTGAGGTTGGTTTTTAAATAAATGGGGTAGATCATTAATATAGACTAGAAAGAGGAAAGGACCCAATATAGAGCCTTGTGGTACACCCATCCTTACTTTTAAACCCATTGAATTGACACCATTTATTTGTACTTGCTGATGTCTATCGTTCAAATACGATTTCACTAAACTGAGTGCAAGTTTCCCCAAACCGTAATGCTCAAGTTTAAAGAGTAGGGTTTCGTGGCTTACGCAATCAAATGCTTTCGAGAGGTCACAGAAGATTCCTATGGCATCTTGTGCCTCTTCCCACGCAGTGAATATGTGTTTTAATAATGTGACACCGGCGTCAGTCGTACAACGTCCTTTGGTGAAACCATACTGTTTCTCATGTAAGATCTTATTGGTATTAAAGTGGTTAAGCATCTGATTAAGCATTACCTTTTCAAACACCTTGCTGAAAACCGGCAATACGGATACGGGTCTATAATTATTCGTATCTTTACTGTCCCCGGATTTGAAAAGTGGTATTACCTTGCTGTATTTCATAAGGTCCGGGAAGACGCCTTGGTCCACACACAAATTAAATATTAAAGCCAAGTACGGTGCTATAGTCTCAATAATAGCTTGACAAACTTTAATAGACATTCCCCATAGATCTTCTGTTAATTTGATTTTGATTTCCTTAAAGGCTTTAATGACAGCTATGGGGTTTATATGTTTAAATTGAAACTCAACCGGACAGGCTGAAACATTTGCTCTTAATAAATCAATAGAAAGCAAGGGTGAGGAATTTAAGGTTTCGGTAGTTTTAAGTGGGATACTGGTGAAGAAATCTACAAATTCTTGAGCAACTTCATTTTTAGAGCTTAGAAGACCACGTGAGGTTTCTAATGTGATATCATTATTGTATTTTTTATTTCTATTAGTTTCACTATTGATAATTTTCCAAACCGTCTTTATTTTATTATCTGCGGATTTAATCTTGTTGCTAATGAATAAGGCTTTAGCATCCTTGCAAGTGTTTTTAAAAATTTTTGAGTATGTTGCAACATATTTATTAAAAGTTTCTGAATTAATGTAAGGCTTGAGGCCGTACAGCTCAAACAATCGCTCCCTACTTTTCCTAATACCCTTAGTTGCCCAGTCACTGAACAAAAACTTTGGGTAAATAGATTTAGTTTTCATTTTTATTGTATTATTAAACTCCGTGTAAACTACCGAAAAGAATTCCTCATAAAATTGATTTACATTTTCAATAATATATCCCGGAATGCCTAAATTACTAATTAAGTTATTATTAAAATTATTCAAATTACTGGGTGTTATTTGTCTAGACTTTATCTGGATTTTTTGTAATGGTGTGTAGGACTCGAAAACAACGGTTTGACCACTGTGATCAGAAGGAAGGTAATTTACAATGGATTTATCTAAGTAGTCGCAACAACAAAAAACATTATCAATACATGTAGCAGTATTTTTAGTAATTCGGGTTGGTTCCGAGAACACGTTTAACAAATTAAATGATTTAAAAAGATGTAATAATCTACTGCTATTTGAATTTTTCTCTAAAATATTAACATTAAAGTCACCACAGATAACGAGTGATTTATTACTAGTAGCAAGTTTTGCTAAAGCATCCTCCATTACTGACTCAAATAAAGAGTAGTTCTGATAATTTGGGGGTCTGTAAACGCACACTATTACATGCTTATCTAGCTCAACACAAGACAGTTCAATATTATGCTCAACCGATAGATCAACAATATCATTACGAGACTTAAATTTAATACAATTTTTAACTAAGATTATTGAACCCCCACGCATCTTAGTTTTCCGGTTAAAGCAACTGCCCACACTGTAATTTTCGTAATTAATAAGCATTTCAAAGTCTTTTAACCAATGTTCAGTGAAACAAACTATTTCAAACTTTGTTTTTTCTAAAAACAATTCAATTTCTAATTGCTTTGAAGCGAAGCCTTGAATATTCTGGTGAAATAATTGCATGGAATTCTGCTTAGCCCCTTTTTTACATCTAGCTTTTTGGGAGCAAGAAGGTACCTGTGTGTTGTTGGTTATAGTAACATTACTGTTACTGGTATCTTCTGTTGTCTTACTAACTAGTTTAAATGAGCATCCGGAGTGAGCCCCAAGACTCCTATGCCATTACAAGACAATGAGACCCTAGTACTAGTGGACCCTACTTGAGAATCTTCTTTAGTTACACATGGATCCTCGTTTGTAAAATAATTGTAAAAATCAATATTAGTAGTCTTACTAATAGTCGCAGTGTTAATAATAGAACTAAACATTGACATACTATTTATGTCTGAGTGAATATTAAAAACTAATAGCCGAGCTATTTTGTGTCTACAACTAATAGGTAGATACACATTACCCCGTTTCGACTTAAGATTACCAATAAAACTGTTGATATCAAGATATATAAGTTTGTCACTATAGTGACCTACTAAGAAATGAACATGCTCATTCAGCATGTGAATATAATTGTTTTTCTTGCTTGACAATTTTTCTAAGTATGGGAAAGCACACAATATTATTTTACGACAGTTCAACTTTAACAATTCAGTTACACTGTCTGTGATGTCTTCTTTTTTAATTTTTGAACTATTTCCAATAAATATAGTGATGTCTGTATTAATATTATAAACATTTCTAGTTACTGAGGCCATTATCTGTTTGTATGTTGACCCTGGCATGCAATGATTTTGATTAGAAAAACTCAGGTTATTACTAACTAATTTACCTACACCTCTCCCTATACTATCTGAGAACATTATTGAGTAAGAACAATCCTGACTATCATCTATCCCTGGCTGTACCACTTGTAAATAATCATGTGTTATATTAACTGTTTCTTGGTTGAGTACACAGTCCTGAGATAAATTCTCAGCCCGGGACGGGTCCTCCATTACCTCAGGCTGGACAGTATCTTGGTTGGTAACTGACTGACAACTACATTGACACATTACCAACTCATTTGCTGCAAGAATATGTTCCCTTATTTGGTTCTGAGAACTCACATACCTACTGGAAAGGGAACTAAGTGAGTCCTGAAGTACCTGTATTTCAGCCTGCAAATGCCGAGTATCAATTTCATAAATTTTTATACTGTCTTCTAATTTTATTTGGTAATTATTTAACTTATTAACTAAATCAACACGCTCTTTCCTCAGTGAAATATTTTTGGAAAATTGCTTATGTTGTTTCCTAAATTGATTACATTTTTTAATTATTCTATTCAGTTTAGCATATTTTTTTTTTTTTTTTTTTTTTATCCAGTAATAATGGTGGCTTTTATAATATTACTGCCCAGCTCTGTGATACGAAGCCTGGTGCCGTTGCACTGGGTGCATCAAGGTTTTGCATCAGTAGAATTGGAACGCTACTTAAAGCTCCAGCTTATGGGACGGCACGCCCTTCAACTTTACTTGAAAACAGTGCTATCTTCATTAGCTATCACAGTGTCTATGATGTGTATACTTTTGAATCGCCGACGATCATCTATAGAAGGTGTTGTTTTGTAACCTTTGAAATAGTCAATATAAATTAAGGTACGTGGTCAATCCTAATTATTAACGCTGCTTTTTTTAATTGTTTTAATTTGACACTATTTCAGAATGAATCCCTTTTCAAAAGACAAGAATCACCCGTTTATCGAATAAACGACTGCGTTTGTTTGTGTGAAAGCGCGGCTATTAGACGGGCCGCGTTTTAATACGGGAGGTGTACACTTATCGATTTCCGATATTAAGAAAAAAAAAATACCAACCTATTTGATTATTGATTCGAGTCGTGAATCATTAGCATAGTTACCTCCTTGAATTTGACGAGCATGCAACGCAACACCTTGTATATCGACGGTCTAATTTTTTTTTGTTTATTTTACTAACCTACTCGTTAATATAGATAAGTTCGTTCTCTGAAGCCATTGGATGGGAAAATTCTTCGTAAAATAGAATTTTCCCATCTGCGTCCGATTCCAGACGAACCTTTCCCATTTGCAGCAGCTTATTACAGCGATTGATTGCTGCGCTGCGTGTCGCGGGTTCGACTCTCGCACGGTACTACAGTGGATTTATGAAAAAAATACCGGCCAAATGCGAGTTGGACACGCGCACCGAGGGTTCCGTACAAACTTGTTGGTATTTTGTTATTAAACTACATATTTACAGTTTTCAGATTTTTATCTAAACATTTGCTGTATGACATTGCTGCTTGCCAAATTTCATGGTTCTATGTCAACGGGAAGTACCTCTGACTCTGCCTAGCCTATTCACTACTATGTTAGGGTCGCCGGTCGGCTTCCAGTCTAACCGGATGCAGCTGAATACCAGTATTTTACATGGAGCGACTGCTTAAGCACCGATAGTCATAATATACGCTTTTTGCGACATAAACGGCCTTTTTTTCGCGTTAACTTAGAAGTTTGATTTTTTCACAGCTCCAAGGGACTGCTGACTTGAGTATATGGTTTTAATTTCAACTCGATTTCCGAGATAAATTGTCTTTACAGACAGATGGACAATAAAGTGATCCTATAAGGGTTCCGTTTTTTTTCCTTTTGAGGGACGGAACCCTAGAAGATATAATTTGGTTTTATTTTAAACTTTGAAGAGATTTTTTTTGATAGTGTATAAATTGGTAAATTTTTATTTGGTAATTTATGTATATCTAACTGTCTTTTGAATGGTAAAAAAAAAATCTAAAAGTTTATATTAAACTATTTTGTCTGCCTAGCCTTTCCCCAACAATATTGGGGTCGGCTTTTAGTCTAACCGGACACAGCTGAACTATTTTGTAATGATTGGAAAATCATAAAATATTAAAATAAAACAAAATACCTATTTACAAAAAGTGGAAACGGGGGGCAAACTCGCGCCATGTTTATTCTTTTTGGAAATCGTAGAGCATTGAAAAAAAACACAAAGAGTGCATACTGGCTGCGATTCGAACCTGCAATCCCTGGTTTACAGGGCGGTTGTTAAAGCGTCAGGCTACTTATTTCGGTGATAATTGGTCTAAAATAGCCGTTCTATTAAAATGCATGTTATGACAGTTGTCAAACAGTTGAGAAATATGGACATAATCTGATATAATGCATTATTGCTCATCCTTCTAAGTTATTAGCGTGATAATATATAGCCTATGTGCTCTTCAAGATCTCTGTGCCAAATTTCATCCAGATCCGTTGAGCCGCTCTGGCGTGTCCAAACTTTCACATTTATAATAATTATCTATATACATAATATAATAAAATGGTAAAAATCCAAATCGATGTTCCGAAATGGCGCAAAAACTACGGCATGGGTTCTGTTCAAATTTTGCACAAATATTCCTTATAGGCTTCTTCGAATGTTCGGCTATATATTATCACGTTTCTTGCATATGGGGATGAGCAATATTGCATTATGTTAGTATTCTTCAATTGTTTGACGTTTCAGTCATGTCGTGCATGAGAACGGTTATTTAAATCTAATGTCCACGGACCAAACAGCCTAGCGGTTTCATGACCGCTTTGTAAACAATAGTTTGCATGTTCGAACCCCAACATAATTTTCACTTTTTGATTTGTTTTAATATTTTTGATGGTGTGACATTTCCATTTTTTTTTGGATTAACGTCTTTTGCATTTCTATTTTCTCTTTTTTTTTTCTTGAAATATTTATCCAAAAAGTAATAGAAATAATGTAAAGTATGGAAGAAGAAAACATGCTGCGCCGACCCCAAATAAATTGGGATAAGGGCATCAGAATGATGATGACGATTTCTCCAAAAAGTAGTATAGCGACCAGAAGTCTGATAAGTTCACATGTTCTTGCTACGTCTTAGTAAAATCGCTCAAACCTCACGGTAGTTAATAATTTTATGGGCAACCCATTCGTTTCATGTTTTTGCATGTATTTTAGACATATTTTTCATTCGGTAAACCGATGGGCCAACCCCACATCATTAGGCATTTTTTCGGTACTAGACAGGCTTTATTTACAATAGTGGGGATACCCCAGAGGGAAGCAGAATTATATCCGTAAGAGCATATGTTTCACTCGCGACACGTCTATAACGTTTAAATGTGACTGCACTTGCATTAAAACTTCGGAGCAAAATATTAAAAACACATAACAGCATAAATGTGGTGAATCGACGAAGGGATGCTTCGACAGTATTTGTTACATCGACCTGCGTGATACCTGCGTCTACAACTCAACTTATTATGCCCGTTCATCAGAGTCCTTGGAAAAGTATACGCTTTAACATTCATCTCCTGAAATACGAGATCTATTATTATTGCCCTGCTCTTCTTCGTCTCTCTTATCGTTACTCGGCTACGTTAATCGCAGTTTCAGAAGCGTTTTTGACAGTACTCTTCTTTATTGTGCGGTTAATACCTAAACTGCAGTCAGAGTTAAATGCCACCATGAGCCTCTGACTTGGCTTTACATGCTGTCGAGAAATATCTCTCAGGCAATAGTAGTAGTAGGTTTTGACGGTAAGTCCTTTAAAACGTAGGTGTACCTATATACTTTGGACACTCCAGCAAGTCTGCCATGGTCAGTCGGTGGTGGAGCCCCGTATTCACAGTGAGCTGTTACAACCATGAAAGTACAGACGCCAGCCCATCAAGCTACCCGAAACTCTAAAATTTTCCCAATCAACTCTGAACCAAATTCTTTAACAATAAAGCTGAAAATCTATTAAAGAAATTTGACAGATTGCTGTAGCTTTATGTGCTGGCGTCTGTATATGCCTATTATGTATCACCATGGTTAGAATATTACAGATTTACGACTTATTTTATTTTAAACTTTTGTGTAACATAAGACGAAGTGCGACCAAAGACTTCATAACCTGTAATTGGCTCTGTGTTATATATTCAATTGTTATCCATTTGTTACAGCTGTTGGTTCTCCTACTTATAAATAAATAAATAAATAAGTGCGCTATGAATGCACTACAATGCGTTGAAAAAGTAAACTTAGAAGCTTTGCATCTGTGGAGGGTGGAGATCACTGGGGGTGGTGCGCGACGTTCGTATTAATTCGGAAACATGAAGATTACTGAAGCGCATACTCTTTTTGGTTTACTAAATACATTAAATTCAAGATTAAACAGTATTTTTCAGTAACATGTATAAGAGGATAATTCAGAAGTAAGGAGGCGAAATAAAGCACAGTATTACTTTTACGTTCCTTTGATATATATATTTCTCAACAATATTAATCGCACTGGTTATCACAAATAATGTAGCACTTGCAACGGCTAGAATACGAATGAGAGCCGCTCAGCTCAAAACGGCCGCCACCTAAACTGTTCCCGCCATTCTTTGCCGCCATTGCTTTACCGCCATTTCTATTTTATTTATTTAAAAGCGTAACTTCCGGAATCAGTCATTTTACCAACACTTTAAATCAATTGATCAACTGTTTAGAAACTGACACAGATTAAAATATAACACTTTTAGTCAATTGAGCAACAAATACTAAACGTAAAAGAAATCAAATATAACAGTCGGCCATTCTGAGCTTTGCGAGTCCTCTCGTACCTGTTAATTTAATTTAATTTAAACAATACAATAATGAATCTTAAAGCGTAAATTACACTAAAATAAACAATTAGAAACTGAAACCGTCCAATCATTCATGTTTCTATTTTCAACAAACTTTACTGCTTCGGCCATCAAGTAAACATAAAATTGTTCCATCAATTTAAGAATAAAGTACAACTCTTATACAATATGTACCTAGTAACAAAAACAATATGCATACAATTTAAAATAATTTCAATCTCTATTCAAATTATTTTCATTAACACTTAACGTAATGTATTTGCACACTCCCTTATTGGCTTATCGGCCTCATATGTGTGGAAATACCGTCCTCAAGTACAATGTTTCTAATAAAAAAACAATAAACATTAAATATTTAAACAATTTCAATGTTTTTTTCTTTTTTTTTTCAAAATCATTTTCATTATCATTCAACGTATTTGCACACTCCCTTAATGGCTTATCGGCCTCATATGTGTGGAAATATCGTTGTCAAAATATGTAACATACTCCTTCGTTTGGCTTATCGGCCTCGTGTGTATGTGCGGATACACAGATGCTCCCAAAAGTGGCTTATCGGCCTCATATGCATCTTGTACCTTTCAAACTTATGGTTATATTTTACATTCATATAATATCTCATAAAACTTATATCAAAGTATTTCCTAGTTACACATACAATCAATTGCTTTTGCAAGTTAACAAAAATAATATGTTAAAAAAAATATTAATTTCACACTTCACACTCAATTAACGTCTTGATTTTCATCATTGTCTACTTCAGATTCTTTATTCGACTGATCTGAACTCTCATCTGTGTCGTCTAAATACTTTTGGGTATATGTCAACCAAGGATACATTTTATCTATTGATATAACTGCCTCATACCTTCTATTCTGTTTTCGCGTCAAAGGAGTGTCCTCCACGACATATCTATCATGATCTAAAACTTTAATTATTCTATAGGGACCTTGTATTTTAGGCAAAAGCTTTTTTGATTTTCCGTTATTATTTGCTATTTCTCTCTCTATCCTAACCAAGTCTCCCACTTTATAAATTGTAGCCTCTTTTCTCTTTCTGTCAAATCTGTTTTTCTGTTTAATCTGTTCATTTGACACCTTTAAATTTACTTCATCCCTAACTTCACTTATTGTTTTTGATCCGTTTCCATCGCAATCTAACAATGAAGCTACCATCCCATCTCCCTTAGTTCGTACTCTTATACCAAATAATACTTCTGATGGACTTTTACCTGTAGTTTTGTTAACCGTTGTATTTATAGCTAACTGTATCTCCTCTAAGTGTCTATCCCATTCATTTTCGGAGCAATTATGATTTTTGGTGGCAAGTGAAGCTAAAATTGTACGATTAAAACGTTCTACTTGACCATTCGCTCGAGGAGTTGCAACCGCGTTTAAAACATGGCGTATACCTAATTTATTTATGTAATCTTTGAAACCCTTACTAGTAAAAGACGTACCTCTATCACTTATTATCCTACTTGGAACACCAAACAGACTAACGTAATTGTTTAAAACTTTTAAAGTTGTCCTCGTTTTAGTATTTTTAACGGCGTATAGATTGATATATTTTGTATAGGCATCGATTACGACTAGTATGTAGGTATTTTTAGATTTACTTTTGATAAACGGTCCTAAATGATCTAAATGGATGGTGTGAAAAGGTTGGTCAAGTTTTGGGATAGGATGAAGCATTCCCTGTTTTTTACCGCCGGGAATTTTGTGGTAAGAACACTCCAGACAAGATTGAACATATTTCTTCACAAATTTCCTCATTTTCGGGAACCAATACAGATCTTTTAATTTATCTAGAGTTTTCTCCATACCAAAATGACCTAATTCGTCATGATTTTTTTTTAGTAATTGCCACCTTACCCCTTTTGGCACCAACCATTTAAGTTGATCATTAACTACACGATAAACCTTTCCATTTTTAACCTTGTAATTTTGATAGATATCCATTAAATTTTTAGCGCTAGAATCTTCCAATATCTGTTTAATTTTTTTAATCTCATCATCAACATTTTGCATAGTAGCCAACCAGTCCTCCGTCTCAACTGCTAGAATATCGAACACCGGTTCCGACTCAACACTTTGTTCGATCGCATTTCTGCTGAGTGCATCTACGTGATTCATTCGAGTTCCTGACCGGTATTCGATACTGCAGTCATACTCTTGCAATTGTAACCACCACCTAGCTATTCTGGGTATTATATCCCTTTTGGACAAGGTTGTTCGCAATGCATTACAATCTGTAACTACAGTAAATTTTATACCTAGAATGTAAACGCGGAATCGATTTAAAGAGGCAACTACCGCTAGTGTCTCAAGCTCAAAAGAATGATACTTTTGCTCTTCGAAATTAGTCTGCCGACTATAATATGCAACAGCTCGCCACCTACCGGATTCGTCTTCTTGCAAAAGTATACCAGCAATGCCCGTCTTACACGCATCCGTATGAACTTGAGTTTTAGCCAGGTGATTATATATTGCCAAAATAGGCCTTTTTATTAATTCCGACTTTAATAAGAGAAATGATTGGTCTTGGTCTGGGCCCCACTCCCATTTACTATCTTTTTTTAATAATTTTGTTAGTGGTGAAGCTATGATTGCAAATCCTTTAACAAACCGCCTAAAAAAACTTGCAAGCCCAAGAAATTGTCTTACTTCATGTTGGTTTTTGGGTGCCTTGTATAATTTTACTGCTTCGGTTTTCCTAGAACCAGGTCTAACGCCATCTTCCGAAATTTCAAATCCCAGATAGTCAATTTTAGTATAAAAGAATTTACATTTGGCCACTTTAAGAGTAAGGCCAGCATCTCTCAATAACTGAAGTACAGTTTCCAATCGCTCCATTCCTTGTTGAACATTTTGCGACGGTATTATAATATCATCCATAAAAGCAAAGGCTTCACTATTTCTAGTATTTTTTAACATTTTGTTGATGGTTTTTTGAAAGACGGACGGCGCATTGGCTAACCCGAATGGCATACGAGTAAACTGATACTGCCCATCAGGTGTTACAAATGCGGTTTTGTCCTGAGAAGAAGGAGCGATTGGAATCTGGTAATAACCAGATGCTAAATCTAATGTAACAAAATACTTATAACCCCCAAGGCAGTCAATTTGGTCCTCCATTCTTGGTAGTGGAAAATGCTCTTTGACAGTCTTGGAATTCAATGCCCTATAATCTACACATAGGCGCTGGTCGCCGGTTTTCTTTTGTACCAGTAAAATTGGACTAGCGTAAGACGAAGTGGATTCCGTGATAATTCCACTATCTAACATTTCTCGTATCATGCCCTTAACTTTTTCTTTTTCAACATGAGCTAACCTATACGGTCTGTACACAACAGGCGTCGTGTCATTTAAAGTTATGGTCATTTCTGTTAAATTTGTCAACCCTAAATCACTTAAACCGAATGAAAAACAATCTCTGTATTTTTGTAACAAGGTCTTCAATTTTAAAATCTCGTCAGGTGTTAATTTATCTCCTAACGAGATTTGATTTATAATATCAGTATCCTCAACTTCGACTTTATTTATATTTAAGATGTTGTCATCGTTAATAATCGGAGCTCTTGTCAGCAAGACGTTTTTAATTAATCTCAAGGGTTCCAGACCCAAATTTACTAATAGAATACAGCCAAAACCATTAGTGATTGTATAAGCGCCGGGCATAATATAATACTTATGTTTGTTTACCTCACGTATGGACCCACGTACATAAACCGTGCAAGTCCTATTATCTACAACCTTTATTGGCACAGCTGCCATAGAATTAATATCGGAATCAGACTCAATAATTAATTTTAGTTTTTCTGCTGCATTATCATACATTTGCTTTTGTAAAATCAAATGTTCATCAGTCTTAATAATAATTATGCCGGCTTGTTCGGTGAATGTATGACCTAATAATATTGGGTACTTAAGCAGGTCGTTTCTTACTATCAATACTTCTGTTGCAGCAGAAACGCCTTGAACAGTTAAATTAATAATTGATTTACCTATAGGACTAATCAATGTATCACCAAAACCTTTAAGTGATGGCAAATGTGTATCAGTATATGATACTCCTAATGTTTCAAAATCACTTTGTCTAATAAGAGTACTCTGACTTCCAAGATCTACATAACAAGTCATTAATTTACCGTTAACATTAATATCTAGTACGTATTTACTGTCTAAGTTGCCTGCTATTTTCACTTCCGATACCACCTTGTCACCGTTTTTATTGCTACTAGTAGTATTATCAAAGGTATTCCTCAAGAGTCGCTTACACGAAGTTGACTGGTGTCCTAGCTTCTTACAGATGTTACAGGTTACAAGTGGTTTCGAGCATTTAAAACTAGGATGACCTAATTCACCGCAATTAAAGCATTTGATCGTACTACTACTCTTATTACTATTGTTGTCACTTTGCCCTTCAAAACGCTTCTTTAAGAATGGTCTCCTAACTTCTTTACTATCTTCTAATTTAACCGTTTGTAAATAAGCTAATAACTGTTCAGGCTGGCTATAGTTAGCTGCTTGAGCACCTAAACGCATACTCCTGTCTTCTAATCCGTTTATAATACAGTCTATCGCCTTCTTATTGTATATTTCACATCTGTTTAATAAATTCATCTTGTGATAAAAGTATGTCTCTAACGTTTCATTGGGTTTAACTTTCCTGTCTAACATTTCTTGTAATAATTGTGCATAATTTTGAACAGAAGGAAATGTCTTAATTAATTTATCTTTCCATTCCGACCAAGTGAAATTGACAGAAGAAAGTCCCTGGTACCACACTTTTGCTAACCCCATTAACTTGGGTAAGGAATAATGCAACAATTGTGGTTCACTCCATCCATACAATTTAGAGCATTCCTCTAATTTATTTATCCAAATATCAACAGTCTGTTCTTTATTAGAGGGGTCAAATTCAGGAATAGCATTATTATTTATTGAAAAATGATTCTGTGAAGTAGGCAATGACTTTAACAAATTTAACAATTCACGGGCAGAAACACTATTCACAGATTCCTCGGTTCCTTGTTTAGTGTTACAATTTTTGGAACGTCTTCCACTAGATTTTGTAGTATACTTGCATCTTGAAGAGACACTATCAGTAGTAGAAGACAATGTACTCACAGTTGATGACCGCCTCTTGTTCCGCTGGTGTCGATTGTGATGCTTCCGGTTTCGGTCATCACACCTGCTGCGACGATCCTGGGGTGCTCCACTTTCGCATCGCCTACGTCGCCTCCGTGGCGAAGACTTAGATTGACTGCCACGATCGCGACGTCTTCGAGAGAAGCTCCGCTTTCTCGATCGGCGATGACGTTGTACTGGATTTGGAGGGGTCCCCGACTCCTGCACACATCCTTGTTCAGCTTCCTCAACTTCAAACATCACGAAGATAGTTAGATGCTATCTTAATATTCAGCTTCAACTTTTCAGTTTTTAAACTGTCACTTATCTGTAGGCGCGGTAGGATTTAAATCCTAGTTCATCCCACTTCTGAACTATGAGAGGATAATTCAGAAGTAAGGAGGCGAAATAAAGCACAGTATTACTTTTACGTTCCTTTGATATATATATTTCTCAACAATATTAATCGCACTGGTTATCACAAATAATGTAGCACTTGCAACGGCTAGAATACGAATGAGAGCCGCTCAGCTCAAAACGGCCGCCACCTAAACTGTTCCCGCCATTCTTTGCCGCCATTGCTTTACCGCCATTTCTATTTTATTTATTTAAAAGCGTAACTTCCGGAATCAGTCATTTTACCAACACTTTAAATCAATTGATCAACTGTTTAGAAACTGACACAGATTAAAATATAACACTTTTAGTCAATTGAGCAACAAATACTAAACGTAAAAGAAATCAAATATAACACATGTTTTTTGAATATTCTGACTTTGGTTTTACACCGACTTTCAGAGTTGAAAGATTTTATTTTTTATTTTAAGGATATAAACTTTTAATGGCTCATTAATTGCATCCATGTATTTGCTTTCGTTCAGAAACTTCTACTTAGCGTACTTAAAACAAAGATGTACTAACAGGTTTTAGTTTAATCTAGCACCTTCCCGGCGTGTGCTACTACGCTGTGCCTAATAAATTGTTTTAGTAGTCTAAAACTATCTTCGCTTTATTGCCTTTCCAATGAAACGGTTTAGGGCACATCGGTTGGATGGTTTCAAAGTCTATAACGGACATAGGTAGTCACAATTTTCGTGTTTTATATATATGTAGAAGATTAACAGTTAGTCAGTTTATTATTATATTATTTGTAGAGGATGTGTTAGGAATATAATACATTTCGCGTTCCCGTGTAATGTTCCCTGAGATGCCAAAAGTATACGCGGTCACGTGAGCGAAGCCGCGGGTACAGCTAGTATATAATATATATTCTTAGAGACCAGAAGCAGAAAGTAGTAAATCACTAAATATCCTAGAAAGTTATATTTCTTACAAATTGTTTTTATTTATTTATTTATGTACACACAAAACACATTACAGGAAAAATACATAAAGACAAAAGAGCACAAAGGTACCGCTTATTTCATTTAGAAATCTCTTCCAGCGGACCTGCGAGAGGATAGATATAAAAGAAACGTAGACACAGTGTGTAAAAAGAATAAATTAACTACAAAATTAATAACTTAAACAATCAATAATTTTTTTAATCAACAACAAGCACATAGATAATTGTTAAGTACATCAGAATTATATAACACGACCCTAATCAACTTTGTAACGTCCTTAAAATACCGAATCCGTTATATCCGAAAACCAAGGCAAGATTCTATTCTATTTTTTTTTTCTATTTTCTATTCTATTCTTGGACTATCCGCCCGTTCAAAAAGGCTGTTCACTCGGACCATGTTGGTTGGATTAGGAAATATGTAAGAGTATACATATATGTATATATATAGTAAAAAGTAAGATAATTGTGCGGGGTGGTTATCGATAGCTCTTGTACTCTGTTTTGAGGAACTCGGGCGGCGACCCTGGCTCTAAGGCTGACTGGGGACATTGTCGCCAGACGAGCGAGTGACCTTACAAACCATTTAGTCCAGAAATTGTGCAGCCCGTCCGGTCCCGGAGATTTACAGTTAGGCAACGGACGGACTGTACGAGCTACGTTTTGGGGGCTGATTGTGATTGCCCCCATTTCTGATACTAGATCGCACACTCGCTCGACCTCGCGAGTATATGGCAGACAGGCACCGACAGAGCCATCTATGAATATCTACCTGAACAGGTTTATTAAACACACACACACTTTTTCTGCTTTAGGAAGTCGATGCGCTCTGTGACACGGGAAGTGTAATCCCTGAGAACGCTCGCCTCACAAAACGCATCATTCTAGGGCGAGTTTTGCCTTCCCTGAAGCAGATTAATTAGCCGATGAGTGCTCTGGCCCCACCAATACGTCGCTCATTTTAGTACTGCCATGCTGGTACGGTCGGTTTAGGTCGTGTAGCTCTGTCATCAGAAAATTTTAGCATCAGTGAGATCTTCGCAATTATCAAAATAGCTTTACAGCTGCTAATCCAGAACAGCCACCAGATATTCTTGAATCGCACCCTGCACAGCACTCCTCATTTACTCACTTCGCCAGCGCGATTAACTGGACTGTGGTGGAACCACAGCCTGCGACGGTGTGGTACATGGCTTATTATTATTACCCACAGCGTGAGCTTCTTATACTCGTACCAAGAAACATCACCAATAAATTTCTACCAATAATCACAGAGAAAATTCAGTGAAAATTCATGAAAAAAGTCGGTTAAAATACCCTGCCCGATCCAAAAAGGGCATACAGGATATCGAAAATATTTTGCATACCTGCATATAAATCGATAACTAGATTCAAAGCTGAAGCGCCATATTTTATTTTTCAGGTTGGAGAGTGATGTATAAAGGCAATTGTTCTTTTAAATTCGTCCCGTATGATGAAGATAATGTGGCAGAAAGAGCGAAAGCTATCATCAAAGAGTTTGAAAAGAAGAAAGTTGTCCATTAAAAACAATAAAAATAATTCTGTTTTAATGTGACCCACTGTTAGACAAAGACTAGATGTAGTCCATCATCAGCCTACAGCATTGCAAGACATAGGAATCTTCAATCGCATGCTTCAACTCAATTCTCGGCAACTCTCATCCAGTTGCTACCAGTCACCCTGCGAAGATCGTCGCTTCACCCGAGAGTGTCCCATCTTACGTTTGCCGATTCGCGGTCTCCGCTCAAGAACACGTCTACCCCATCGGTTATCGGTTCTACAGTTAATATGGCTGGCCCATAGCCACTTTAGCTTACTTATTCTGTGAGCTGTGTCGACAACTCTGGATCTCTGTCGGATCACCTCATTCCGGATACGATCCCTCAGAGAGACTTCAAGAATAGCCCGTTCCATAGCTTGCTGAGCGACCGTGAATTTATGGACCAACCGTACTGTGAGTGTCCACGTTTCGGCCCCATAAGTCATCAGTCAGATGTAGTCCATAATTCCATAAATGGATCTAATTATTTATCTCGCTATCTGCGCTGTGGCTTGACCTGGCCTAATCTAAGTTATGTTATTTGTAACCGACTTCGATTTGAAAAATTCTTCTTTTATCTGAAATGATATAACTTCCCGAAGAAGTTTTATCAAAATCGGTTCACCAGTTTGGTTTTTAAAAGAAAATATCTGGTAAAAATATGTTATCCAAGTAAAAGAAATTGCGAAATTGATACTTGTCAAGGCTTTGTGTGTGATACGATAACTAAAAAGGGTGAAATCAAAACTTTTTTGCAAAAAATTACCGACTTCCAAAAAAAAAAACAAAAAAAAAATAAATGACTCTACTTTCGGAAGTCTATTGTTTGTTTCATTGACTTTTTTGCTGTGACTTCCGAAAGAAGAGTATTTTTTTTGTGTTTTTTTTCTTGTTTCTTTGGCCAAATCCCCCCCCCCCCCAAGTTAGCACAGGGTCCTCGAGGTCAAAAACTTAGGATAGTCTTCGTAATGTACCCCGAAACAAACTGAAGTACATAACTGTTTCTCATATAATTTCAAATGAACAATCTTAAGTTCGAAATGACAAATACACACATCAAAAGTGTCTAGGGATCAAGCATTTTTATGCGGATTTCTTGAGATTGAGATGTGGCTTTGTAATAAATTTATGATTTTATAAATTTATATGGATCCTTTTTGGTGCATTTCATAATTTGAATCAGGAACTCTCAATCAAATTCGAGTAAAAGATGAAAATAAGCTGTCAATATTTTCCCTATAAAAACATACAACGCATTGAAGACATTATTAGTGCTACTGTTTCCCTACTACTGATTAAAACCAACGTTATTATGGAGCGGCGACGTCATTTAAGCAGGGAAGAAATGCTCAGAGCCGTGGGAATGATAGAAGCTGGTTCCCGGCAACGTACTGTGGCTTTAGCTCTGAATACAAGTCAGAGTGTTATCAGTCGACTTTGGACACGTTACCGAAGCACTGGTACCGTGGCTGAGCGCCATGGAGGACGGTATCGCTGCACCACACGGAGACAAGACCGATACATTCAAATCTTAACTCGAAGAGCTCCAACAATAACCGCCATGATGTTAGCCGTGAGGCTTCATCACTCTTCAGGGAACTTAATTAGCGACCAAACAGTCAGAAACCGCTTGCATGAAGTGAACCTCCATTCCCGAAGACCGCTACGGGTACCACCTATAGCAATGCACAATCGTAGGATTCGATATCAATGGGCTCTTGAACACAGAAATTGGGCAGAAGAACAATGGCGTTTCGTGTGCTTTTCTGATGAGTCTCGTTTTGGTATGAGACCGGATACAAGACGTATACGACACTGGAGAACCCCTGGACGCCAACAGCGATTAAAATCCTGCCAGGAAGTCCATCCTTATAGTGGTGGAACCATCATGGTATGGGCGGGTATTTGGATCGGCGGAAGAACTGAGTTGATTTGGATCAGAGGCAACCTCAACGCTCAAATTTATGCTGAGACGATTGTATCAGACGTCATCGTTCCTCTACAAGTGCAAATCGGTCCCTTATTTCAGTTAATGCATGATAATGCACGACCGCACACCGCAAGAGTTGTAAGACAGACTCTCGCCGCAGCTAACATCAATGTCCTGCCCTGGCCTGCTCAGTCGCCAGACTTGAACCCGATTGAGCATGCATGGGATATGCTACAGAGAAGAGCTCTGCCGAATATGGAGGGTATCCAGTCGCAAGAAGACCTTTTTTTGTTGTTGCAACGAACATGGGCGGCCATTCCACAGCGTGATTTGGATGAACTCATTTTGAGTATGCCAAACCGATGTTCTTGTGTTGTTAGTGTTCGCGGTAGAAACACGGATTATTAATTGTTTAAGTTACCCCATAAAATTTTAAAGAAAACTGTTATTTCAGTCTTTTTTTTCGAACTTTAATGTTAGTGGTTCAAATGTCAAAAATCCCTTTATTAGGAAAATGGCAAATTTCTTTATTAATGCAAAGGTGACTTGGTTTATCGTTACTGTGACAAACGAAAACACTTTATTTGATGAATCCTTAAAGAAAATTTTAATTAATATCAATCAGGAGAAAAGTTATTGCAAAAATATATGTTGATCCCTAGATACTTTTGATGTGTGTAGTATAAAAAGTGAAAAATATCAAAATGTTTAATCCTCTGTGAAATCTTTTACATTGCTAAACTGAAAAGCTGGCTTTTGTTTGTCCTGTTTCATTCGGCTGACCAACCATTGGTTGATTGCTTCTACATAGTTGCAACTAGTGCTACTTATTTCGTATAAAAAGTAAAGTTATTTTCCATTTTTTTGGAAGTCGGTTATTTTTTTGCAAAAGAGTTTTTGTTACAGCAAAACGTGCTGGTACTGATGAGGCTATCGTTTTATAAATAAGAAATCCTACGCCACCGCATGAGGAATCTTCGTGACTTCTTAAGAAAAAAGGTGACCTGACTGTAGTTTTGAGTTTTTCACCGTTTTGGCGTACTTCTGATAAGCCTATGAGTTCCCACTTGGTAAATTCAGCCTCAACCTGGAATTGTAATAATCGTTCATCCGTTCTGGCGTTGTAACACGCCAGGATAAGGGTTGTCGGCGTGTGACGGCTGGGTGACATCCAGAGATTCTTAGCACCCTTTGCCCCGCCGTTACCAGAGCCGCCGTCGGAACTTAGAATAGCGGGGCTGCTGGGAACTGAGGGCCGGAGCTTTTTGGCAGTGTTCATATTTGAAATGGGGGTACTTGGCTTTATAACACTACGCTGGCCAGAGCGTCTTGGCGAGTTTTTAGTCATAATTATCCTCCTTCACCTGTCAGCAGGGGTACCACGTGCAGGTGATGTTTGACTTGGGTGGCTAGATGTTATGTCACTCCATTACCATACAACAACAAACAAGTTTTAGCTTAAATTAATAGTTTGTCAGTTTATTATGCTTATTTACGTTCTCACATCGTAATGTTCCCTTTAAAATGCCAAAACGACAAGGTCACGTGAGTGAAGTTGCGGGCACGGCTACTAATATTATAAAAAGAAAATATTTTAATTAATGGGAAGCTACGTTATCCCAGTTTGCCTACTTTATAACCTTGTGAATCTCGCCCAGAGAGATCTCTGCCAAACACTCAGAGGCCCATGGCTGGTCCCTTAGGTATACCTTTCGAAAACAAACGTTAACAAACTCCTGATCTAAAGTGCATCTGGTCTTGCAGTGCATAAGTTCGTAGATAAGTCATGCGTGATCAACTGCAATAATTAAATGATAATATTTCTCTGATTTAATCATACACTATAATACCGAACTATGTTTTATTGCAATTCATTTTAGATATGGCGAGGTTTCAACAATTGTTGGCGATTGTTGTGTTATGTTAGTATTACTTCTCGTTGTTATTAGTGAGTAGGTATGCGTACCGTGTTGACTAGAATTCAAATGGGCCAGTATAGAGGACCACAAGAGGACCAAGGTAACCCACATGGTATTGCCAATCTGAATGAGTGACCGATGAGGTAGAAAGGTTTAGAAATGGTATCCGCGTACAGGTAGTCGTAGGTGCCTTGTTGGAAGGACTCCCACCTGATGAATGGTGTTTGCGAATTTTAGATATACATAGATATCCATATACATAGATTCGTACTGTCAACCCAACTCAACTTTAAAACACGTTTTCGTCAAAAAGCTCATGGGTATTATTTTAAACTAATGCACTACTCATGTATGTATATATATCCGATTGGTTGTTATTAGTTGTCACTTGTCAAGTCAAGTAAAATTTGAAGTAAACGGCAAAATGTTGCCATAAATAAAAACACATCTTTTCAGCCGCCGGCGCCACTTTCAGACTTCTTCTTATGTACTAATTTCTTATTTTATCCGTTCGCGTAACACCACACATTCCCCTTAGCATTCTCAACTTAGCCACATGCAAATGCCTTTCATTCATCCCTTCTGTGGCCCAACATTCTGATCCATACAAGACAGCAGGTCTAACTATTGTTTTATAAATCTTTCCCTTAAGTTTAAGAGGAATCCGGGAGTCGCAGATTGTACCCGTGACCTGCCGCCATTTCATCCATCCAGTATTAGCTCTGTGCTTAACACTACGATCTATTTCCTCATCGCTTTACACGAGTGAATCGTGCCGTATCGTTTTAATAACAAACTATGAAAAACAAAAAATTTGGTTTTGCTGTTGAGTTTATATTGACGACGAATGAGGTTTAATATTGTTTACTTTTAATTATTTTATTGTTGGGTGCTACGGAACCCTTTGTGGGCGAGAGTCCGACTGGTACTTGGTCGGTTTTTTTTTTGTATTGGAACCTTCTGGCTACGGATATCAAAGGTAAAATTTAAAAGTTTTACACACAAAAAAAAAATACAAGTTTTTAATGTTATAACTTAACTTTAAGAAGGAAACTTCATGTCCCAACCCATGAATCCATCGGCAAAATGGTTCGAGTGCGTTACATTGAGCTCTACCATAAACTGTGATTATACACACAAAAAAAAAAGTCGTTTCGGTATTAATTTGTTGCTCAGCAAAGTTTGAGTTTTGCAAAAATGTTCTTTGACTATGACTGCCGCGTTGGTCTAGCGGTCGTAAGCACGACTGCTGAGCATAAGGGTTCAATCCCCAGGTCGGGTAAAGTGTTATTGGGTTTTTAAATCAGGGATTTCTCAGTAGCAGCCACGAAGTATGGACATGTGCCCGGTTGAAGGCAATAGGCTCACCCCCTATTACATGGGACTTAAAACATAACTGGCGAAATGTGGCTGTACAATTAAGTGCATATCTGCCTTACTGTTCGAGAATTACAGGCGTGATGTTATGTTATGTTCTATGATTTTTGCCACGAAGCGTTTGATTTTTTCTACTTTTTTTAACCGACTTCAAAAAAAGGAGGAGGTTCTCAATTCGGTTGTATGTTTTTTTTTTGTGTTTGTTACCTCATATCTTCGTCATTTATAAACCGATTTGAAAAATTTTTCTTTTATCTGAATGGATCTACTTCCCGATTGGTCCCATAGAAATTTAATCGAAATCGGTTAAGCAGTTTGGTTTTGAAATCAAAATCGCTGGAAAAAATATGTCATCCAAGTAAAAAAAATTGCGAAATTGATACTTGACAAGGATTTGTGTGTGATGCGATAACTAAAAAGGGTAAAATAAAAACTTTTTTGCAAAAAAAAACAGACTTCCAAAAAAAAACACTAAAAAAAGTTGGTGGCAAAAAAGTCAATGAAACAAACAATAGTCACCGACTTCCGAAAGTTAAGTTATTTTCCACTTTTTTAGTGTTTTTTTTGGAAGTCGGTTTTTTTTTGCAAAAAAGTTTTTTTACTTTGACGTTGAACAAATACAAAAATTACCCAACGCAATCGTAGTGCGAATATGTGGTATCGAATATCGTCAAGTTTATATCTACTATTCTATAACTATGGTTCTTATATTTCAGTACAATGCACGCGCATTTTTGTGGACCCACAGTATGTAAATCATGAATAATAGATTTATTCTCGACATCTCGTCGTCAGTGCTGAGGCTTGGCACGAGCACGGTGGCGTAGTGAAAGGGGGGGCTGGGCAGCTGGGCAGTGGGCTATCCTCTCGACACAACTTACATGAAGCCCGTGCGTTGTCCACGCTCTATATTAGTGCAAATTTCACAAGTGCCCTCGCGAGCTTAACATAACCAAGTTGAGTCAAACCGCGCTCACTTTACGTTACTTATAAGAAACGTCGTTTCTAATACGAATTTATAATAATATAATATATATGCAATAATTGCAAGAATTTCTCAAAACGACAACGTCTCAGGACTGACCATCATTAGTAGGATATGTTGTTCTTATAGAGAATAGCCTATTGGAGGACAGCCGAGGAGCTGGAATACGATGAGCGAGCACAGAAAACTTGTACGGTGGCCCGCATGGATTTGTACGCGTTCCAATGTGAATAAGTAGCAAAATGTTTGTGACACTTACAAGTTGCTAGCTCTTGGCTTCATTACCGTTGATACAATGTCACTTTCTTTCTTTGCTCAGACGCCACGCTCGAGTGATAAACTCACTTAGTAGACTATTCATTTTTATTTCATTCCTGTTCACAGATCACCGACACCACCGACACCTAAGTAAGTACGTTCATTTTGTTCCTTTAATTTCTTTTTTCTGGTTCCGTACGTCCGAATGAACAAACGGAACCCTTGAGTTCGTCTGTCTGTATGTCTTTATTTTGTGTTCAGAAGTTTCACTTCGAGTAAAAGATGCTAAATAAAATGAGCGAAAAATAAAGCATTGTCACCATTGGGCCGAGTTAATTTAATTGGCCTAGTGCACGTGGCAAGCCATTATTTATTACTATTCAACACAAATTTCGAAAATATTACTATTCTATAAAGAACCTCAACTACAGTGAAAAAAATATAGTGAGTTCACAATATCGCCATGTTTGAACATAGTCTTTGTTGGCATACTTGCCTCTCGCGTAACCACTATTCGAGTATTCATACTTTGTTTCATCAAGGCCGAAGACCACAAGGACCACAAAGGGCTACCACGATTTTCTTAAGGCCAAGAGATTGAAAAAAATGCATTATGAATACTATCCTAACTACGGTTACGAGCCGTACTGGGCCGACGGCGAGTGGGTGCTGAGTACGACTGTTGACCCGATCATAAAAAAAGGCGGTAGCACCACAAGGAGACCCACAGTATGTGGCGAGGAGTGTAGTCATCTTCTTCGTAGGTACGTGTACTACGTGTAGCTTATTCTTACAGTGTTCCTTACATATTTGATAATCAGTGGGCAATGGTGGCCTATTGTTTATGAATTCCTGGCCCCAGCGAAAATGTCGTAGGTGTTGGCAGGCAGGAATTTGCTTAATTTATTTTATCAGCATTGTTCACAAAACGGTGAAGGAACATTTCGTGGGGAAACCGACGTGTCCAAAAACCAAAAATTCGAGGACATGTGATGTCCAGTCCCGGCACCGCACTGGACCCATGTGGTGGATTCCTGCACACTGTGTGAGCGAACAAGAGAAGAGGCCATCCCAGCTGTGGCAACGTTTTAGGCTGAATATGTACCTAAATAGTAATAAAGGAACCCTTTTTGCCTGACTTCGTTCTTCCGGCTATTTGTTTGTCCGTCTGTCTTTAATATTAAATAAACCCCAGCTGGACCAAGCGGTGACTGGCTCGCTGTAACCGAACAAACGATTACGCTGTAATACGAAACTTTAACTTTACTCTGAAAGGAACTGATCAATCGCCAGCTATTTTTTTGTGACGTGTCCGATCTCATGAGCCATCTAACAACATAACAACAAGAACAGTTGCGCGCGCGCAGTTTTAGCGAGCGGTCGAGTTAGCTGGTGACGCTTACGCGATTGTAACTTTTTTCGCTTACCCTCATTTTGTTAATTAATGCTACTTGATGAGTGAAAATGTAGAATTTTGTGACTCAAGTGGAAGTGAGATAGTGGAAGAGGATCTTGAATTGGAGAGCGAGCAACAAGTTAATAGGATGGAGAGGGAGAAAAATACGGAGTTAAATAGAGAGCAACAAGTATTACCGGAGAAAAGAAGTAGACAGGAGGATGATGAAGAAATAATCGAAGGTGATGATGGATTCATAACCATACAGCGTGTGAGTAAACGACCAGCACGAAGAAATTCAAAAAACTTTGAAGACTTAGAATTGAGATTTTCGAACAATCAGGTGAAAAACAAAGAACATATTGTGTGTATTACGGCCAAAGAAACACTACCGAGGCAGTTTGGGATGGCAAAACTTTTGAGATCTCGTAATTTAGGAAACATAGTTAAACTAGTGTACAAAAACCCTTATAGGGCTTTAGTATATTTCGACAACAAAGAAAATGCAGTGAAGATGGTAAATTGTGAGAAATTATTAGACAACTTGGAATATAATGTCAATATAGTAGGTGAATCATCCTTATGCTATGGTTTACTGAGACAAGTGGACTTAGAAATGGAAGATAAAGAAATATTAGAAAACCTTAGGTGTGATTTCGAGATTATATCTGCAAAACGACTAAAAAGACAGGATAGCGATGGTAAATGGGTAAACTCTGAAACAATCCGCCTATGTTTTAAAAATCACAACCTACCGTCATATGTATATGGTTTTGGGTGCAGATTCCAAGTTGAACCCTACATTTTCCCTGTATCCCAATGTTCAATATGTTGGCGATATGGACACCTTTCAAGGACATGTCCTTCAAAAAAAGTCTTATGCCCAAAGTGTGGAAATAATCATGCAAACTGTGAAACAACTATTTTTCAATGTATAAACTGCAAAGGTACACATATGGCAATGAATAAAAGATGTCCTATTTTTTTGAAAGAAAAAGAAATTAGAAGAATTATGTCGGAAAAGAACTGCAGCTATCGGGAAGGATTAGAAATATATAAAAACGAAAGAAAAATGCAGGAAAATAACACGATAATTAATGCGGATGCGATTATGAATAATGAAACAAATAAACAGTTTTCACAAACAGAATGCACTCAGGATACAGGACCAAGAAGAACATATAGAGAAGTGGTTGTTACAGAAGCCGTTATACATGAGGAAATGATTGTATCTGAGGAATCGGAAACAGAAGACAGTCAGAAGTTAGATAATAAAACTAATACGCAGTCTGAAAAATCAAAAAAGAAGAAATCACGAAGTAAAAAAACGAAAGCTGGATCGTATGAGGGTGAAAACATCAATAGCAAAGAGGATAAACAAAGGGAACCAAGTGAACGCAAAGATTACTGGTATGGACTATATCAAAAAATTAAGGATATATGTATGTCGGGAAACAGCTTTTCTAATAAGTTGGGATTAATTATCAATATAATTGTTCGGGATTGCATTGCACTATGTTTAGAAATAATAAATGGTAAAGATATTTTAACTCAGTTAATTTCGTTCTCCACTAATGGATAATAATTATTCTTCACGAATGGATAATTTTAATAACAGATCTTATTTTATAAACATATTGCAGTGGAATGCTCAGAGTTTAAGACCTAAAATTTCAGAATTTCAAGCTTTATTAAGTCAGGAAAACATTTATATTGCTTTAATATCAGAGACTTGGTTGCAACCTGATTCATCATTAAATATAAGTGGGTATAATATTTTTAGGAATGACCGAAGCGATTCATATGGGGGAGTCGCCATTATAATACACAAATCAATTAGAGTACAGTTAGAAACTTTAAATCATAGTAATTCAGGAATTGAAATAAAATATGTTAAACTTTTAAATTGTAAGGAGATTAAGAATATTATCTTGGTATATTGTCCTTCCTCGGTGCGTACTATTCAGTCTGACTGGGATTTGATATTCACGAAATGTAATAGTAAATGCATAATCGCTGGTGACTTCAACGCACACCACCATAATTGGTCATGTAAATCAGATACAAGAGGTACGATGATTTTTGATGCTGCTTTGGATGCGGGATATATCTCGCTTAACAAAGGCACAGGTGAACACACGCGATTTAAGATGGTAAATGGTCATTTACAAAAAACTTCCCCTGATATTACATTTGTTTCCACAGATTTAGCTTGTAAATTTGAGTGGCGTGTACTGAGCGAAAATCTGGGCAGTGATCATATGTGTATTAAAATTAAAAGTAACTATAGGGAAGCTACTTATTTAACTAAAAAACGTAAATATAAATCGGCCAACTGGAAAGGATATACCAAAACTATAGAAGAAGTTATGTTACCATATAATGGAGAGTTAGATGCTCAACAAAATTATGATTATTTCATAAACATTATTAATAGTGCGGCTGATAAATATATACCGTATAAAAAACAACTCACGCATTATAGACCGGGTTTCAAACCCAAGTCTTACTGGAATGAAACAATTTCTAAATTAGTAGCCGAAAGGAGATTAGCTCTAAGTCATTTTAGGTCAAATCCTACCCCCTTCAATTTAAACATTCTAGAAGAAAAGACAACAATCGCTAAGAAAGCTATTAGTAAAGCCAGACTAAATGAGCGCCGTAATTTTTATACAGGCATTGATGAGTCAACAACGGTGTCAGAAATGTGGAAGCGAATGCGATGGTTGAAGGGGTATAGCTCGGCTAAATCATACCCATCAAGGGACCAGAAAGTATCCCTAATCTGTGGTTTAGCCCCTGATTATGTATGCTATGAGAAACCAACATTTAATTCATTAAACGTACAGTTGGAACTCCCGGTTACATTACATGAACTGTGTAATTCGCTTAAAACTAAGGATACAGCACCTGGTGGGGACGGGATTTCTTATTCAATGATATTTAATTTACCAACCATTGGAAAAATATTTTTAGTCAATTTGTATAATGATATTTTAAATACTAGTATGGTACCCGTACAGTGGCGTGACATAGTATTGATGCCTATTCCTAAGCCTGCTACAACGCCAGACAGCAATCTAAAATTAAGACCTATCTGCTTAATATCATGCTTGTGTAAAATTTTTCACTCCATACTGACAAAACGCATTGAATGGTTCATAGAGAAAAATAATATTCTGTCTCCATATACGTCGGGTTTTAGAAGAGGGCAATCATGTCAAGACTGTTTAACGAGATTGACGACACAAATTCAATTAGGTTTCTCGAAAAGTTATGCAACAGTCGCGTGTTTTATAGATGTTGAAAGTGCATACAACAATGTATTAATTAATAAAATGTTATTGATATTAAATGAAATCGGGATCGGTAACAAATTATGTTCTTATTTATGGACTTTTTTGAATGAAAGACATCTTAAAATTATTGATGAGTTTAATGAAAATGACACTATGATTAGATATACAAGTTTAGGATTAACCCAGGGTGACCCTATATCACCAATATTATTTAACGTTGTAACATTTAAATTATTTTCAAAAATTAACAATGTCCATATGTGTCAGTACGCTGATGATTTTGTCTTGTATAGTACAGACAAAAATCTTTCAGATAGTACAACCAAACTACAAGAAGCATTAGACATATTTTCGTCTTGTCTAAGTGAATTAGGATTGTGTTTGTCGAATAGTAAATCAAAACAATGTATTTTTAGCAGGGGATTTAGGAGACAAAATATTACATTGAAAATAAACAATATTGATTTAGAATTAGTAGATAGTTATAAATATTTAGGGTTATGGCTAGACAGATCGCTACGATGGGGGCGTCATATTAATGAGGTAGTCAGAAAGTCACAAAAATACTTAAACATACTCAAAGTTTTAGCAGGTACTTCTTGGGGTATACACCCCAAACATTTACGCAGAATATACATAGCGATAGTCAGAAGTCGAGTAGACTACAGTTGTTTTATTTACGACAACAGTGCAAACTCACATTTATATAAATTACAGAAAATACAGAATCAAGCACTGAGAATTATAGGTGGTTTTATAAAGTCTACGCCGATCCACACCATGGAGAGTGAGCTATCTATTCCACCATTGCACATAAGAAGAAAATTCCTAGCTTATAAATATTGTTTAAAATCCCTATCTTGGACTAACAATATAACAATTAAATTATTAAAAGAATTAAACTTGTTTAATACCAACAGATATTGGACTCGCAAAAAGATTCCACTACTTGTGAATGTTTTAAAAGATATTGAAGATGTTCAGATAGCCTCATCCTCTCCATTGGAGATGTATACCTTAAAAACATGGGTCTCTTACATTGATACGAATAATATGATCTCGGTTGATTTGGATAGTATGCATCGAGCTAAAGACTGTTACGAATTAAATCTGTTGAGACACACTGTTATGAAAGAATTAATAGAGAAATATGCTGATTGGATAATTATTTACACAGATGGATCTATGAGCAAGAAAGGTAGGGGAGCTGCATTCTATGTTCGCTCGCAAGAAAACTGTAGTGGATGCTTTAAAGTAATTGGAAATGTGTGTATCATGTCATTGGAACTTATAGCAATCTCAGAAGCACTATCATATATCAAAACCATTGCTGACAATAGAGCTGTTATATGTTCAGACAGTAAGAGTGCGTTATATCATATAGCTCGATGCGCCTCTGGCCGCAGAGGTACACCGATAGCATACGAGATACTCTCTAAAATCGAAGAAGTAGCGCAGAAAGGAGTGGATCTGAGGTTGCAGTGGGTTCCTTCGCACATTGGGATACGTGGTAATGAGGAAGCGGATAGATTGGCGAAAATTGGAAGTACAGAAGGACAAGAAATTTATGTAAAACCATATTATTCAGAAATTTTAACAAAATATAATGGACAGTGTTATGATTTATGGAAGGAGTATTTCGATCAGAGATCATTGGAAAAGGGTCTATGGTATAAAACTATCCAATGTCAGCCTCCTCGGATACCTTGGTGTACATATAGTCGGCTAAGTAGGAAACTGATTATTATAGCGCACAGAATCAGGACTGGACATATTCCATCTAACAAATTTGCCTTTTTAATGGGGAAGATGCGTTCCCCTAACTGTGATACTTGTGGCGTAATCGATGATGTATACCATTTGTTGATGGAATGTGTTCAGTTCCATGCAGAGAGAAAGGAATTACTAGAAAAATTAGGTCTGGATATACTGCAAGTCGGAATCATGAATTCCTTACTGTCAAAACCTAACAGTGAAGGAGCTTGTCTTTTGTTTAATCTATTGGCATCTTAAGTTAAGCTATTAGTGATAATAATAAGTAGTGAATAAGATTAATCGGACTGACATATACATGTAGTATAAAAGTCCCAAAAAAAAAGAATAAAAAAAAAAAAAAAAAAAAAATAACAACAAGAATAAGATACTGCTCCATAAGTCAGGTAGTCCCGCGGAACCCAAGAATTATGGACTTAGACCGAACTCCACGCCTTAGTTCGATCTTGGCTGCAAAATGAGGGCATGATAGAAATCATGTTTATCTATCAAATACGAACACATTTACAAATTTTCATACATGTGTTCATATTTTCGTCGCCGCTGATCTTGACAATTTCTATCAAATGAAAATTGAATAAATATGAATGAATGAAATTGTTTATTTATCTAAATTAAACGCAAAGTTTCGTGTCCGTGCTATTAACCGATGAGGATTTCTGTCGTGAGGAGACGATCCTGGCTGTAAGGATTAAGTAATGTCTGTCATAATAATAAATTATCACCAGAGACGAAGGTGTTTGCAAAATTACAGCTTAATCGGTTGGGGGAACTGGTTTGAAATTCAGTTGCAAGATTACTAACAAACTAACTAACAAGGCAAGTTAAATGAAAGCTTATAAATGAATGAAGCGAAGGCTCGAGCATTTCTCAGTGCACACAGTTGATAAATATTTGTTATAGGATAGAGCACGTGTGTGCTCGATCATCGAGCGATACACGTTACCCGGACGATGCGTGCGGCACCATCGTTTCGGCGTGGATCGCGGCGAGGATCTGCGAGGGAAAACCAGGCGACGACTACTCCTTCGGCTACCGCACCTTCAACACCTACTGCGCGTTTCTCGATGCTCAGTGCCATAGCAAATTTTACGACCGTAGCCGTAAGATCATTTTAAATTACTTTTTAAATTGCCCTTGTGGTCGCAAAAGCGTCTGTTGAGCATAAAGTCCCGAGTTCGATTTTTGTGTCGCGCCAAGTGTTATTGATTTTTTCCAACAGGAATGTTTCAGTAGCAGCCACTGACTCTGGATTTATGACCGGTTGATGGCAATAGGCTCATCCACTATTACATGGGACTTTAAATGATAAATGAATGATAAATGATGTTTATTTTGCAAATAGGTTTTTACAAACACTTTTACACGTCTTCTTTTTTAAAACTAGATGAGGCCGGTGTTTCGTATCTGACTACTCTGAGAAGAAACAACCGAAACAAACTCAGAGGTCATAGTCTCTTTTAAGGTCCAGACATAATCTTGATAAACCCACATGAGGACTATGCAGATGAGTATCTGAGATGGTCTTTTGAAGAAAGAACCACACAGATTTGAGACTTTTGAACATAACTGTCGAAATGTGGGTGTACTATTAGATACACCTCTGCCCAACCCATCGTGGATTACAGGCGTGCTGTTATTTTATGTGCATTTAATATTTCAAGGATGGGTTTTGGTTCACATTGGGAAGTGCAAAAAATTGGATACTTACTTCAAGCCGCTGTGGCGCGGTACTGAGCCAGTCAGCAGAATGAAATGGTATCTCAGCAGCCTTGGCAGCGAATGAGGCCTTCAAGCATACCTACACGAGAGCACCACACTGCCCGTTACCAAATAATCACCACACATAACTGTATGCCTGCAATATTTTTTTTTTCATTTGCAAGCTTAGTTTGACTTACTACCAAGGTACGAAATATTTTTAACTAGACAGTAAGTTCAAATAAACTAAAATGTTCAGGTGGCCTATCATTTTTATTTTTTTATTTTATTTATTAGGGAAAACAAACAATTACACACTATAAATGGTTAACAAATAATTGGTACGAGACTGCGTCAGTGTGCAACTACGTTATCCACATCTTATATAATTAAAATTGGAAGATACATGCACGAGTGCAATAAGCCTTAGCTCTAGTACTAATACTATATAAATTAAAAGAGAGAAAAAAATAAAATAAAACAACAACATCTACAGATACAAAAATAAGTAGGTTAATCCTCAAAGTCTTTGATAGCTTTAAGTATATCACTTCGAAATCTATTAGCTGACAAAGAAAACAAATCCAAACCCGAGAATAGGGTGTTATAATTTTTCGCTAACCGACGTAAAGGTGCGCGATTCCCCGCGTTTGTGCGACACGAGGAGACAGCAAACAGCGGGCGACCGCGCGCCCCGCATCTTATGATACTCCTAGGTACTACATAATATAATCTGTTTGTTAAATCTGGGCAATCATATTTGTTATTACACAGGTCATAAAGAAACATGCTTTCCAAAAAGGTGCGTCTAATGTTCAGAGTATTATGTTTGTAATGTTTCAATAAATTACGGTAAGAGGTAGTTTTACGGAAGCATCGGTAATGAGTGGCTTTAAGGAATTTATATTGTACGGTTTCAAGATTTTCTTTGTATTTTATATAGAAGGGATTCCAAATCATTGCAGCATACTCCAACTGTGATCTCACCAAACATTTGTATAAATGAATGTATGTATGAGTACGTTTAAAATCGGTCATGCATCTCATCACAAACCCATACATGCGAAAGGCATTACTAACAATCTTATCTATATG
This sequence comes from Standfussiana lucernea, assembly GCA_964057025.1. Classification (NCBI taxonomy): domain Eukaryota; kingdom Metazoa; phylum Arthropoda; class Insecta; order Lepidoptera; family Noctuidae; genus Standfussiana; species Standfussiana lucernea. Next base: position 14,824,886 of record OZ059806.1, on the reverse strand, counting down.
TTGATCAAGATGTAGTTTGTTATCCAGCAACACTCCAAGGTCTCTAACTGAATTTGATTTGTGCAATAAGGTGTTATTTAAGTTATATGTATGAGTTATTACGTTTCTATTCTTGGTAAATGTTATAGATGAACACTTTGCAATACTTAGTTGAATTTTATTTTCGATACAATAGGTCGAGAATCTATCCAGATCCTCTTGAAATAAGAGACAATCATTTTTGTTTTGAATTTTTCTAAAAATTTTAAGGTCGTCGGCATACAGTAGAAATTTGGAATATCTGAAACACTTATATATATCATTTATGAATAATATAAACAAGAGAGGGCCCAAAATTGAGCCTTGAGGCACACCGGATGTAACATGTATGGATGTAGATTCCAAACCTTTGATGACTACTTTTTGAGTTCTATTTGAGACATACGATGTAAACCAACGCAGTAAATCACCCCGAATACCGTTGAAAGCAATTTTTGTTAAAAGCAGTTCATGATCCACCTTGTCAAAAGCTTTTCGAAAGTCCGTGTACACCGCATCTACCTGTACTTGTTGATCCATGTTATTAAACAAGAAATCAGTGAAAACCATTAAATTTGTGACTGTTGATCTTTTTTTAACAAATCCATGCTGTTGTTTTATTACAATGTTATGTATTATAGGATAAATCTCGTCATGGACAACTCTTTCGAAAAGCTTCGACAAGGTGGACAAAATAGAGATGGGTCGGTAATTTTCAATATCATGCTTGGATCCAGATTTATGTACAGGAGTTATATTAGCTCTTTTCCAAATCTCAGGAAACAAACCTTCTGCAATACATTTGTTGTATAAAATATATAGGGGTGTGCATATGATTCCTGCGGTTTTTTTAAGATAAAGTGCTGGTAAACCATCTGGCCCAGGACCTTTTGTAGTATCCAGTGATTTTAAAGCTTTTAAAATTTTATCAGTACTGAAATGGATACTGTTAATAAGAACACAATTTTCGTCGTACAATTGCGGAGGTAAACAAGTACTTTTGTCAAACGTAGAATGTTCGTAGACAGAATGAAAGAATTCCGAGAACATATTGCAAATTTCAGTAGGATCACTCGAGGTATGGCCTTCATAGGAAACTGTGGAAGGTATGCTGGCATTCGTTTTACGATTTGAAATGTAACTCCATAAGTATTTAACGTTTTTATTAATATTTTCTTCAACCGAGTCAATATAGTCATTGTAACGTTTTTTACATTCAGCTTCAAATCTTTTTCTTAAGAAGGAAAATTGTTCGTAGTCTGATATGTTACCGTATACCTTCCATTTAATCCAGGCTCTATTTTTGTTCTTAAAAATGCGTATTAATGACTTGGAGAACCAACAAGGGAATTTAGACGAGCGCGAGGAGGCTACAGGCGTATGATCTTTTATTGTTCGGAAAATAATAATTATCATAGAAAGCATTTACAGAATCTTCAGCTGCCATTCCGCTCAAGGCACTAAACCAATCAACTTTACACAAATCTTGGTTAATTAGGTCGTAATTGGCTTTATAAAAGTTATATTTAGATACTTTTACTCGTGAAAACGTTAATTCAGATTTATAAGGAATGGCGGAACAAAACGGGGGATGATAATTGTCTTTAGGTAATAATAGAGAAGATGGTGCGTAAACACGACAGTTGTTATTACTTATGATTAAATCAAGAACACGCTCCTTATGATTTTTTAAGTAATTAAATTAAATGGCGTCTTAATGCAGTGTTGTTTTCACCTTGCAACAGTATCGAGAAGAAATGGGCTTAACGTCCTGTATAGCCCCATCCCTTTGAACTAACATTAAAAACAAATCCTTCAAGAGGATGGGCTCTTAATGTTGTATTGATACAACTGTGGGCTTGCCATGAGGTAATGTTAATTAAAATACAAAACAAAACAAGACAATCCATTTATTTTCTGGTAACAAAGACCCATAGATAAATACCTTAACCTAAATATACATACTATATCAACTAACCAATTAAAACTTTCACAGCCGAATAAAATATAAAGATATAATTTGTGAGTATTTCTTTTGAGGAAATAAACGAATTGTGTTGCTCTGAAAAGAAAGATTTATATTGTTTTAATTACACACTCTCTATGCTGCATGCAACTTTAAGTTTATCTTAAGAGCGTTTACGTCTATCGCGCGAAGTCAAGTTTAGGTAATTCAATGCATTTTTTACGCACACAAAGGCACGCGTGACTGTGTGCGTAGCGCTGGCGCGTTCTCTTGCGCTATAGTCAAACTAACCCACTTTGATCCGTTCGAGTGCAATTGTTGTAGTAAAATTTTATTTGAATTTGAACGTACACGGGTGACTAAACTACGAGTGCATAAAATGGGTATATAATAATATATTGCAAGTATAGCTAAAGTCATTTTTTATTTATTCAAACATGAATTTGTTGATCTAAACTTTGGAAAGAAACCCAACTTCATTAGTTATTATTGATTTGTGATTGATTAATAAATCTTTTACATACTCATACCTTACACAAACCATACTTTCACATTACCTACACATACATACATACACAACATACCTACTACACCTACCATGACCAACACACTCTAACTCATACACTCACAAACAGTTTTATCAATAATTATTTTTACTTTTCTTCTTTATATACACTTAAATAATAATTATATTGCTATGTTAACCATGTTACTGGTGAAAACAGTATTGCTGTAACACTATCAACTATTCACCTTATTGAATCACTGGTCCCCAAGTCACAGGCTATAAACCTAGTTTGGGTGCCAGGAGATAATACCTAATGCACTTTATGTTGTACCATATAACTGTACCTGTAACCTTTGTTAACATTTTACTGGAAATAAACATTTTATTTATTTTTTTTTTTTTTAATTTTTTTTATTTTTTTTTATTTTTTTTTTATTTTTTTTTTATTTTTTTTTTTATTCTCTTCAAATAAATCACTTTATACGGATTTACTTATGTTTATTTTATATTATATTTTAACCTGACGTGATGTTCCTCTTAGTGACACCTGTTATGAGGAAAATACAACAGGTTGGCCTTAACTTTAAAAACAATTTATGTTCTTAAAAAAAAATAAGTAATAGTTTTCATAAATAAAATTAGTAGGTAAAAATTACGGTAAATATTTGTTGTCACTAAAAATATTGTCAGTCATCAAAAATAATAATAAAAAAAAATTAATCACCAAAAGTACCAAGATTTTTTATCACACTATAAACGTCCGCAATCCTTTCACGTACTGCAAAGGTCAACACAGGTCAGGCAGAGCGCTGAGCGACAAGTCCTCTCTCTAGAAAGCCTCGCGGCGGACTGATTTGAAATTGCTCGCGCGCAGTGATTTATAGTAGTTTTCAAATATTTATAGAAGAATAATCACATTTCTTATAGAAAGATCCCTAAATCAAAAAATCTTTAACATTAACTATTTTCCTTAGGATCTTAGCAATTGGTTAGAAAAAAAACTAATTAGGTTTGCCAGTGGTTTCCTATAATAAAAGCTTCAAAACTGACGCTGAAAGGGAAATTAAGAAAACCTCTGTTGAGTTATCTTGAAAGAATATACCAACACATAATTAATTGAAATATTTTTTTCCATAACTATTAAGACAACGAAATTTCCTAAAGTTATTAGTAATTATCATTAGGGTTCCGTACCTCAAAAGGAAAAAGCGGAACCCTTATAAGATCACTTTGTTGTCCGTCCGTCCGTCCGTCCGTCCGTCCGTCCGTCTGTCAAGACCGTTTTTCTCAGGAACGCGTGGAGGTATCAAACTGAAATTTCTATATGATACTTAGTTCTACTGTCCCTGGAAGCTGTAGAAAAATCAACCTTCTAAGTCAACGCAATCAAAAGATACAGCCACTTAGGCCGCAAATTTCCGCAAATTTTCGAAACTCGCACGGGAATCAAAACCTACAGGGTACTTCCCGTGAACTTAGAATCTTGAAATTTTGTACGAAGTCACGTCTTATAGTACAGATATAGGAAAAATTACGAAAACCGTAAATTTTTAGTTTCGTCATATAAAAAAAAGTTATATACCCACAGGTTTGTACGGAACCCTCGGTGCGCGAGTCCAACTCGCACTTGACCGGTTTTTTTTTGTAAGATAAAGGGTTGATGGTATTAAAGGGTTTGAAAAGTACTGTTTTGGAGTCAAACAGCTCAAGCAGCATTTCATACAAATTATCAAGTCCTTATTTTTCAAGACGACTAAACCAATTTAAATGAAGCTTCACACATATGCAGGATATATACATAGATCTATGAGACCAATCGGGAAGTAGACCCATTCAGATAAAATAAGAATTTTTCAAATCGGTTCATAAATGACGAAGATATGAGGTAACAAACACAAAAAAAAAATTAAAAAAATACAAGTGAATTGAGAACCTCCTCCTTTTTTTGAAGTCGGTTAAAAATAAGGACAATAATGTCACTTTGGCGATAGATGTGGGGGAACGAGCAGAGTAGGTTACAGGCTGGCAACAAGGTATACAACCTGATGAACGTTGCGGGAGTTCGTTGGATGCAAGAAGTGCAGATACTGTGTAGTGTCACTGGGGAGAGGCTCATGTCTAGCAGCGAACGTCTTTATTTGATCAATTATCAGTCGTTATTTATGTGACGCACTTATGACTATAAATAGGGGAGAGCTACGGTAAAGGAAAGGAAGTATTTTTTTCCTCGTCAGCCGACGAATAGTTGTCGAGGGTTTTCTTATAAACGTGGAGTAATTGTCGGTCATACATTAGGGCTTTATCTGCGGAGTCCGGGCTTGTGATCGAGGACCCCGAGCCTGCGGCCCGGCTCGGCTGTGCTTTTGTTAAGAGGACGCTCTTACGCACTATAATGTTGGCAAGGTAGGTAATTCATAACCAAATGTTTCCAATACCTACTAATGATAACAAATGGGAATTATATAACTTTATCATCTAATTAATACATCTATCGCCAAGAAATATTTTCATTCTCAGGTAAATTAAAAGTGTCGCCAGTTATAAATTACCAAATTAAATTTGCTATGTATCTAAAATAAGATGTGGATTATCAATAAAATCTTAGTTCATTCCTTGGATAAAAACTTTGTTCCCAAAATAATGGGTTTATCTCTTAAATAATAGCTTCGTACTCAGAATGGTAGATCTGTCAGTAAATAAATCGATTACCGTCCCCAGACTGCGACTTGTTTTTATTCGTTATTTTGTCACCAGTACAGTAGTTACATTTTATTTCATTCAGTTATCAATATAATATAATTATTTGCCAATTTAATAGTTCAGTTTATAAATTTAATGAAAAAAATTCAAGGGGGCGGGGCGGAGCCAAATTGGCACGCTATGAAAATTTATCCCTGGAAATAAAAAATAGCGCTGATTAATCAATGAATACTTTTTGGTTTTATTTCCTGATGAATTTCATTTTAATTTTTTTTTTCAGTTAATTTAATTTTAAATGTAGGTAACATTACCACATAGGTAAAATATTGATTTTAAGATTGTGTTTTATTGTGATTTTTAACAATAAATATTGATTATTGTGACTTGAAATAAATTCTATTTTTCATTTATTATTCTACTAGATCTGTATTTTAATATATTTAAACTACCTCAATTATAATTTTAAAAAATGCAACACCCCAAAAGTACATCCGAGCTATTACATCTTACCGGGTGTAAAATAGACAACTACTACTTTTGGAGCTTTATGAATTTTTCAACTGATAGGTTTCTTTTTTTTAATTATCGTTTTCAATTAATTTGATTATTTATCAGGACAAACAAATACAAACTTATTTATTTGATACTATATCCCGAGGATTATGAGTGATTTATTATGGAATTGTTTTTATATTGTTTGGCAACTACATTTGGTGATAGATCTACTATTTTGACGACAGACCTATTATTTATTTTACTATTTATGTACGCAGAAGACAACACTGGAAATAACATATAATTTTTGAGAACAAAGGTACTGCTTATTTCTTAAGAAATTTCTGCCAGCAGACCTGCAAAAGGAGAAATGAAGAGAACTGTGTGAGAATAGGAAGAGAAAAACATGTTAATGCGCCTTACCTAACTTAACTTACAATATTAAAGACACTCCTTTGCAAAAAAAACGGGCACCTTACAGTCATTGGCTTTTTTATAGATAATATTAATATTTTTAGTATGTCATTATAGCATAAATGGCTAGAAATTTCTTAGTATCAATGAGAATATAGTTTTTAACACCTAAGTCCTGGAATCGGTGTTTTAGTCAATGTAAACAGAGAGCCGTGTTAAAATGGACATTTTTATGGGTATATTGAAATTAAGACTACGAGTATTTTTATGTTATTTTAATAAAAAAGTCATGATAAAATAAAAATTAATAACGAGTATGACCTCCCTTGCAGCGATTACGGCATGTAATCGTCTTGGCATGCTTCCCACCAGGCTTTTGATGGTGTCCTATGGAATGTGTTCCCACTCAGCCAAGATCACATGTTTAAGCTCTCTGATGTTTTGTGGAAGTGGTTGGACAGATCGTACTAAGGAGGTCCCAGACGTGCTCAATGGGGTTAAGGTCGGGGCTCTGCGCTGGCCAATCCAAACGACGAATACCGACCTCCTGCATATAAGCATCTACGTCGCCAGAACGGTGGGCCCGAGCACTATCGTTCATGTAAATGGCATCTTCACCAATTACAGTCAGTGCGGGTTGTGCATGTTGACATAGGATTTCTGTTATGTACCTTTGCGCATTTAGTGAGCCATTTTCAATGAATGCTATCTCGGTAGCTGGAAGTTACACCCGCCCAAAACATAACGGACCCTCCACCATAAGGGGTTATTTCTTCAAAACACACGTCGGTTTCCCTGGTCTTAGTAACACTCGCCAACGTCGGTCCTCACCATGAAGACAAAGTCGAGCCTCATCGGAGAAGAGTACGCTACTCCAGTTGCCAAGTCCAAGATATGTAATTTCTAGCAAACCTCAATCGAGCAATTTGGTGCTCACGGAGTAACTTGGGAGCCCGCGCTGGTCGTCGACTGCGTATATCAGCCGCTATATAAGCCTCTTCCTCACTGTCCATAGGCTAACTTGTGCTCCTCGTTCCCCTTCAAGGTTTCTTTTGAGGTCTATGTAACTGCATTTGCGGTTCCTCAGCGCCTGAGTTACTAAAAAGCGGTAGTCTCGTGGTTGTGTGCAACGTTTTCTCCCAGAATCTTGCCTTCTCTGAACGGAACCTGTCTCTTGGTATCGAGTCCAGGTTCTTTAGATGGTTGAACGACTCACGTTTAACGTCTATGAGACGTAACATTGGCTACACCCCTCTTCCAGCAGCGCTATCATTTTACTAGCTCTTATTGCTTTTTGTGCCATTACAATCGACATAGAGTTTTCTTTATGAAGTCACAATAAGGCAGGATTATGCGACAAACATGAATTATTCTACTAAAAGTAACGAGAAGTTAGTTTTAGTTGCCTGATATCCTTTTAACCGCAAACCCGCGAAAATTAAGTAAAAAGTCACAAACTGAAAAAAGGGTTATGATTTTTAAAAACAAAAGTTTCGAATTTGGAATTAACTTTTTTTTCATACCCAGACTTTATTAAGTGCCAGTAACATAGTTTGGCTATTAAAACCTCTTTAGAAATAAATGATTACCAATAATGTAGAAAAATCAAAACCGCCTGTTTTTTTGCAAAGGACTTTATAAATACATATATAAGTAAATATTAATATATACATATACAAATACATAATACTAAGATATATAAACAAATAAAAATGTTCCTATGAATCATAATTGAGAGGAAAAGTAATGCTCTTTCACTCTGTTTTTGAACAATGAAATGATCTTCAAATCACGAACGCTAGGCGAAAGTGAGGTCCACAACCTTACAGCATAGACCGAGAAGGAATACGAGTAATAGGTGGATTTATGAGGTTGGGATTTAAGAAATTCAATACCAATTAAATTGGCGACAGCTTAAATCATACCCATAATATATTAATTTCTAACTAAAAGTATATCCAGTACTTATTTACAATTTTTTTTTTAACTTGTCTGTTTTTCGGTCTGTCTGTCTATTTGTTCCGGCTAATCTCTGAAACCGCTGGACTTTTGATGGGACTTTGACTGGCAGATAGTTGATGTTATAAGTAGGCTTAGGCATAGGCTTTTGTTTTAGAAAAAGGATTAGGGATCACGGCAAAAAAAAAAAAACCGGTCAAGTGCGAGTTGGACTCGCGCACCGAGGGTTCCGTACAAACCTGTGGGTATATAACTTTTTTTTATATGACGAAACTAAAAATTTACGGTTTTCGTAATTTTTCCTATTTCTGTACTATAAGACGTGACTTCGTACAAAATTTCAAGATTCTAAGTTCACGGGAAGTACCCTGTAGGTTTTGATTCCCGTGCGAGTTTCGAAAATTTGCGGAAATTTGCGGCCTAAGTGGCTGTATCTTTTGATTGCGTTGACTTAGAAGGTTAATTTTTCTACAGCTTCCAGGGACAGTAGAACTAAGTATCATATAGAAATTTCAGTTTGATACCTCCACGCGTTCCTGAGAAAAACGGTCTTGACAGACGGACGGACGGACAACAAAGTGATCTTATAAGGGTTCCGTTTTTTCCTTTTGAGGTACGGAACCCTAAAAACCTTGAAATTGTTGACAAAATCCGATTCAAATAAGAAAGTTATATTTTTATAATCATTTCACGCGGACGAAGACCTCAGGACACAGCTAGGAAATGAATAAATATGGCGCAACCGAGATCCTCGTACGATCTGTTCATTTGTCTTACGTTTCTGCCGTTTCGATGGTGGTTAGACTACACCTGCAGTAAACGTATGGAGAGACCACGGCCGACGAATGTCATCAATCCTGAAATACTACCACCTAACGCGTCCATTGTACTGCACTGATGTAATGTATATTGAGGTTGTAGAAATAAATTTACTATTTACTTATTGTGCAAGGTACAAAATGACAGACGTGAGCGTTCCATCACGTTTAAACCGCTCATTAGCCACAACGAACAAAAAAAAAACGAGTTAGCAGCCGTCGTGTCGTTGATAGAATACTGAGTGGACAGTACCTTCTCGTGTGTTCTCTTATGAGCCCGCCGCCAGGCACGTCCCCCAGTGAAGTTAAGAATGCGTAACTAACGGATTCTGATTGTACAACCTATTCGTATCCTGTCAGAATATTTTGTGATCATTTCAGCGAGAACCAAGTCTACAGGGTGCAACTGAAGTCATGGGCATTATTTTAAACTAAGGCACTACTCTTGATACTAATTGCATTAGGGCTACTGTTACGCAAATCAAAAATATTATTTATGCAAGTATGGCAAACCTCTAAAATGTAGTTGGTCATCTAATGCTATCGAATGCTGCTAGGCACACTAATGCGTGCGTGATTCCTTTGACCCCGCCTCGCCTTTGACTCACGTGTGTGGTAAGTTGCTAACGATTTGATTTCTAATATTTACATTCCAACTTTCCCTTCATACATTGCATTGCAAGATTCAAAAAACAGCATCTTCCAAATGACAGCATTTGGAGCAAATTTAACTGAAGCACGAGGTTTTAGCCCAAATATTAAGGTAAATTAATGTTCGCCTTTTACAGATTTAAGGACAAATCCTGGTGGATATGTTTCACTGGCGGCAACTATGTTCCTGCACGGACCACCGCGCAGGAACATAGTTGCCGCCAGGGAATGATGTTCACATTTTTTTTCAGGTAATTTATGTAAGAAACACTTATACACATATTTATCTAAAACAAAAAGGATAAGCATATTTAAAAGTAGTTCACAATGGGCAGTATTATCAGCCAGAGCGATCTCTTATTTAGTCTTTGTAGTACTGTACTACCTTGTTTCTTGGCATGCCTTGGGAACCGCTGCGTGGTTAATAAACTCTATCGAATTATAGCCTTCGTAACAATAGTGTGAGTTTTTTCAGCATGCTATTCTCTAACTCTTCCTTCCCTTTTAAATATTCTAGCGTATGTGCGTTCATTACGTTGTGGTTAAAAACAAAGGAGTGTTAATTAACATAATTTACGAAAAACTCTGTGTTCGTTTCAATTGTTTTTTCTTACAGTCGAAGTTATTTAAATAATACGATAGACGAGACAAAGCGAACACACATCATATATTTACGCAAACCAAATAAACTAGTCGGTCCAAGTGTAATGCATCAAACCTAACATTTATGTCGCTTTACTTTTAGACGGCATTCGGACATGTGGTCACAGTTAGGAGACAGTTAAACATTGAGCAAACGTTTTGGTTTTTTTATTACACTATTAACACTATAATTATTTCATCCTACCGCAATGCATCACCAATTGAAAAGAGAGAATATATTCGTAACCAACTAGTGATGATCACTGGTTGCTCTCGAACCTCTTCGATATGCTGGCGTCCCTGTTGACATTGGCCCCTCTGAGCAGCCAGCCCTGGCCGGGCCGCAGCGGCTGCTGGCCGAGCGGCTCGTCCTCAGCAGCGGCGGCCTGCAGCAGCAGCATGCGGCGGGGCCGGCGCGATGTGTTGGCGGGGCTGCCGTGCACCAGCAGGTACGAGAACACCACCACGTCTCCGCGAGCCGCGACCACCGGGGTGGCCTTTTCTAAGGAGAATTTCGTCTGGAACACATCATCATTAATCATCATCGTTCTCCTACCATAACTCAATTTATTTGGAGTCGGCGCAGCATGTATTCTTCCATACTTTCTCTATTAGACGTTGTCTCAAAAGTCACCCTCTTACTAGCCATATCATCATTCACAAAGAAAATCCATAGTTTTTTTAGTCTTACTCTTATAGCCATCCACACTGTAACTCAAAACTTTTCTCTCGACATTTTATTACACACAAAGTCTATAAAATTACGTCACAAGAAAAAGGGAGGATCGCATGGCTAAATAATAACAGCTGTCCCAGTCACTGGATTGAAAACCTAAAAAATACTAGTATTCCGCTGCATCCGGTTATACTAGAAGACGACACCGATAAAAATAGGAAAAGGCTAGCCTTTTCCTATTTTTATCTGCCTAGGCAGATGCTGATTACCTGATCCACATAATGGAAGTTAGATTCGTTGGCCCCGACGTCTTCCTGGGGGCCTAGCTTGTGGGATCCAGGGTAGACAAATAGGCCTCCGTTGTCGGGCCCTGCGGCGTCCAGGTGTAGGAAGGCTGCTATCATGGAGTCGTTCTTGTAGGGGAAGTAGTGGTAGTCCTAGGCAGAAGAATAGACATGAGTCCTGTAACTGCGGAAGAGTCACTGTTATAGTGATGAATTGCTTTTTAACGTCCCGAAGAAAGCTCGCAGACCGCAACCCCAGACCACGGCGGCAACGTCGCGAAATCGCAACAGAAGAGCAACAAACCGTGACAGCGGTGTCAGGCGGCAATTTCGCTACAACAGAATTGTCCTCTGCCGAACTCTTTGAAGAATGTAACAGGCGTGATGTTATTTACTTTTCAACGATAACATTGTATGGCTTTTTGTCTTTCGTATTCCATAATCCTGTTGAGTTGGTTCTTTTTATTGTTTAAAAAGCAAGCTGATTTGCAACCTGATGCATAGGATAAGCGGCCCCTTTCTCGGGTGGCTTCAAGTGTGCCTTGGTGTGATGCAGCACGATGTTGCCAGTCTCCATGATGTCTTCCAAAGCATCTAAGAGTCTGTGATTGAACAGGAACGAGTTAAATATCCCGTGATGGTACTGCAGGTTGTGGATGCCTTTAACCTATGTAGGAAAGAAAGAAAATTACAAGTTTTTAAACTGATATGGTCACAAGTACTATCATTAATACAAAAAACGAGATATTTACCATATTTAGTAAACATATGAAAATGTAATGTCTTAAACTGCTCAAAAATTCTTTCACTGCTATTAGCTATTTTCCTTTTTGGCTATTTCCGAGTGTTATACAATATGTCTTTTACGCAGGCAAAGTCACGGATAGAAGCTAGTGTTACGTGAATCAGTTGCTCACCGTTTGCGCGGCGTCGTTCTTCCGGTCGTCTGCATCACTGCCGACCCACGAGCTCTCCATCTTGTCCTGGTTCTTCTTCGCGAACAACTTGTCGTACTCATCACTGATGGCACTCAACTCTTCTTCTGGAAGCACATCTTTTAGTACTATGTAGCCATTTTCTTTGTAAAATGTTTTTTCTTGTGCAGTTAGTCGGCCCATGACTGTACTTGATGATTGTGTTCGAATGATTGCGTAAAGTTCTCATAATAATATGCTTTTGTTATTATATTGATAAGCCATGATAATAATTCTTAGGTTATCTGTGTCATAACATGCCAGTAAGCATGATTTGGTGTTTTAATCATTAGAAAAAACAACTGTTTTTAATATCCATACTACTTAATTATGCTAAAGTAACTCTGTCTGTTAGTATGCTACATTTTCAAACCTGACAGGTGGTGGAGATGATAAGGTGTTGAGCAGTCGCCTATTGGGACGTGACGAATCTAAGCCGAATAATATAATGATGCATTTGGGAGTGGTGGAGGGAGATGTCTAAGTCAAAGCTCACTGCAGTTGGCGTGACCATAGCTCAAGTCCTAATCTGACCGATGAGGACAAGCTATTTTGAATTATAGTTTAACTTATCAACTAATGACGATATTTGAAACTAGCAATGCTGGCGTCAGTGGTGTCACAGTGGCCTTAAACATTGATAGTTGTTTATTTTTTTTAAAATTCAGCAGTATTACATTATTCAGTATTTGCTAAACTGCAAAACTGTAACCTTAAGCTACAGTAACTACTACGGATATCAGCTTTGTCATTTAACAAATTCTGTGAATGATGAAAATGATTTAACAGCTTTATTTTGGGACTTACAAAATAATTCTGAGATTTTATAGGGAGGTATTATCCACAGCCATGTTACTTTCTTTCGTGAAGTTAAGGCAAATAAACTCTACTTAATCATCCCGAATGTATGATCAACGTTACAATATACAATGCTTCTGGTTTTTGGAATTAGGCTTAAAACTTCTTTAAAATACGACGTTCTTGTAGAAAGATGAATGGTTAGGATTTCACGAACACCTAGCAAGCTAGTGAAGCTGGAAACGATCTCAATCCAGAACGTGGTGGTACCACGATGTCGATAGATGCAGAAGACCAGCTGCATACTTAGCGAAAACGGTTACATGCACACATAGATTGTATATATAATTCCAGCAATCATTATTTTCCTTTTTTATTTCCATACACATTAATTACATTCTTAAATAGTCCTTTGTAAAAAATGAATTAAAAAAAAACCCACTGGTATCGGCAACAGGGTCCAAGTTAAAGGCGCTCAGGGCCCCAGAGAACAGAACCTCCTTACAATACGAGCCGTGTCCAGGAGTGCCGCTTTCTGCATCAAGCTCCTGATCCAGCTGTCAAACGAAAGCCTCTTCAACTATTGTCGAGGCTCTTGGCAATTAAGCCATTGGCTGACACGACTATCGACACAATGATCGCTGGGTCCACATCGTACAGAATAGAATAGAATTTTATTTTGCAAATATGGGTAATACACAACAGTTATAAATATCAGAGTTCAGCCATATTTTACCATACGGCATGCAAACATTTACATTTATGATACATGTACTTACATTTTAAGGACCAGATTCAATGTCAGTACATGTCGACAACCTCGCGAGCCAAGTCAAGATACTTGATTATAGCCAGGCGCACCACTACTTGGTGTGATTTATTTCATAACCACTGCCCTTAAAACGGTGAAGGAAAACATCGAGGAGAAACCGGCGCATCCTCGAACCAAAAATTCGCAGACATGTGACATCTAGCAACCAGCACTGGGCCCGCGCGGTGGGTTGATGCCCATCCCTCTCACAGAACATTGCAGGCTGATTATGCTATGCTATGTATCCGTGCGTTTTCGCTGGTTGTACGAATCCGACCTTCGGTACTAATCTACATACGTAGTGTTAGTTTTACACGTCTGTCGTTAGCCCGGTGTCCTGTGTTGATAGCCGTGACGTCACAAGCCGTCTGTGCCGAATAGTGTTGGAACACGTCACTCTAACATAATAAGAGCTTGAGTAACAGCAATTAGTTACGAAGGACACGTGCCATAATCGTTGACTGGGTAAGTCAAAATGACAGTAGGTTTCACTGCACACATGGCCCATGATTGCTTGACAGACGTCTAACTCTCAAAATAAATATAGATCGAGTAAAGTCCTTCCACAATCATTTTACCACTGACAGCAGCAGGTTGCCAACAGCAAATTCATTTTAACGATGTTATAGATCGCTGTTACTTTGCTTTTGTCAGTGATACAAAGTAACTGAAGAAGGTATATCTAGTAGACTTAATTGATTTATGAAGCAAGTAGCCTATGATGATGTCTTAAAGCAGTATTGTTTTAGTCTTATTTCCGTTTGTGAGATGCGGCTATACGTGCTGTATACTTCCATCCTTTTCCTACCCTTTATTTATAGGGCGCGGCGTTGCATTAAGCACCTAGTAACAAAAATCCGATGCAATTTGTACAAAAGTGGGATCTGTGCAACGCGGCACAGCCTGTCTGATTGTGCGTACTCTTCAGGATTGGTTGTTAATACAATAAAAAAACGAATAAACCCGACTAAAAATTAGAAAGCAAAAAACAAGCGCATTTTTATTTACTTAAATTAAAGTTGGAAGCAGGCGGGAGCCGTTTCATTTTCATAATGAAATGGAATGGTTCCCGCCTGCTTCCAACTTTTTATTTCCAGCGTTTTGGTTTAGTAATGTGAAAGATTTCGCAGACGATTTAAGTTTTCTTATTATACGATTTTTTCACTTTTAATGCGATTATTTATTTTATAAATTTTTCGAATTTCTTTTTGTAATCACCGTTTAAAATCCTTCGTTTTGATACCCTACTCGACGCTTTCTAGAGAAAAATCACAACAAAATACCACTAATCTGCGTATATAAAATATATATACATATATATGTAATTTATCCAAATCGGTTCATCCGTTTAGAACTTCCGAGGTCGAAATGGAACGGAAATTCATACATCCCGAGATACATACATATGCGGGAAAAACATTACCCTCTTTCTGAGTCAGTCTGGTAAAAATAACGTTGTACAGAAATCTAATCAATCCAACTATTTGTATTTATATACAGAGAGAGAGGTACTTACTTCACGTTCACATGAGTTCAATGAAATTTTCGTATCATAAAGTCCATAAGTTGTAATGCTTCACAACTTCTGCGAACTGATGCACAGCTTACATAACAAGTACATTCCGTTCGCTCATAACACATTCAGTGTCAGCAGTAACAACGTGTAAGTGGCTTACTGCGCTAACTTCTACCATGCGTCTATCAGACCCCTTCCTTGAGACATGGGCACATGGCGACAAGCGACGCGGCCGCACTGCGCTTGGCACGCAAATATCGCTATAACTTCCAAACTGCCGAACAAAATCCAAAAATTCTTACTATTCTAAAGTAAAATAGAATTGTTTGTTTCCGAACACGTAAGCTAGATGTGTATGCATGCATTTTGATATTTTTGCGACTTTATTCAAATCTTTTGAATGAAAATGTACACAATGTCTGCTCTTAGAAGTCTTTTAAATCTCTTTGATTTTGACACACGACTACCTGACAACCAGGCAAATGACTAGACAGAACAATTTTCTTATTATGTAGTAACTAGTATTGGAATACGATTTTCTTCATCTTGTCCCGTCTATCGCTCGTAAACATTTAAATGTCTTTGTCTATAAGACATAACTAGCTGGTATCGGAGTGAGATTTTTTATTAATTGCATCGTGCGATTTGTATTAAATAATTTCACAACAGTCATTATCATTTGCCGCCTTTTTCCAACTATGAAGCAGCTTGCAATTTTAACGGATGAACTTGAATACGCATATTTTATATCTAAGCTTCTCAACTGAGTTAATATTAATTCCAAAAGTACCTATAGAATAAATGACACAGAACTACAACTACTCCTACTAGAAAAAGAAATAGCAAATAAATAAAATAATGTTATTGTTGGCAGGTATTCCCATTAGGGCATGTAAATACAAACAACACTAAACAAAAAAACTTTGCTTACCTGCACATTTAGGTACTTTTGAAGTAGGCACCTACTTCAAACATGTTTTTCAATCAAATTCAAATTCAAATTATTTATTGCAATCCATAATGTACATATACAGGTGGTAAAATACAATTAAGAAGAAACAATTATGGACCCTGTCGGGCACAGCAAAATTAGATAAATAGGTAGGAGAGAGGAAGAGCGCTTTTATCAACTTTCAATAACACACAATTAAATTAGGTAGACGGTTTTTTTTTTCTTTTTTATTGTATTCATATAATTAATTTATTAAGAAATTAATTATTATATTTCATTATATCATTCGTTTCTATATTCTATCTATTTATAATTTTATGATATTCCAGGTATATTTTATTTAATGGGTGCATTTTTATTATTTGAACCGTTTAATTCCGTAAGACTAAAGGAAATTCGAAATTAATTAGATTATTTTATTATATTTATATCATTGCTTTTTATTGAAATTTATTATTTATTATTATATTTGGTTATATCACTCATTTATTTATTTTATGTATTTATTATTTGTAATATTATTGTATTTCAGTTTTATTGGGTGCATATTTGTTATTTTAAAATGTCATATTTTTATTATGCAATTTATTGTTTATTTAATATATAATAATAGTGAAGAGGCAAAACCAGAAATAGTTTGGTATTTCTATAGTACAATTAGTCAAATTATCAGTCAAAGAATAGTTAAATTTTGTCATTAAAATATTCGTCTAATGAGTAATAGCTTTTATTAATTAAGAATTGTCAATGCATTGTAAACATTTCAGATGTTGTTATTTATGGGCATTGTGTACTTATTGCCAGTTGAGCAGTGAGCAGGCATTCCTACATGCTACTTAACGTCCCGTAACCGGATGGCATCTCCAAACAGAAACAAAAAACTACAGGTTGAGAGTGCAGCTTGCCAACATAGCGACCTATTTATTTCCAATACAAAGGTATTTATAAAGTTTTATTTCTACAGACTCTTCGGTGAATTGGCTTACTTACATGTATGTTTTTGAAAAACAAACATGACTTAAATTAATTTCGAATAGGAGCACTTTTCTTAGGAGATAAAAAAATATTTCTCTTCCTCAAATAAAGATAGTCAGTTCTTATGATATAACATAGATACAGGAAAAAGCATTTTATTTCTAAACTAAGCTAAGGAATGTATTTTAGGACACCAGAACCAGATATCTAGGCATGCAACCACAGACTATAATATGCAATTTCCGATGGAACCTCATTAATCAGTGTCGCCGCGCCGTGAAAAGGACATCAGTATCTGGCTACCGTACTATATCTTTATACGTTGGTGGGTGGAATATTCGGCTGTTGGATGTGTGGCGATAGATTATACCTATGTATGTCTATATGGATATGACAGGAAATATGGGTTCACTAGGTGTCACTTTTTGCTAACCTGCCACTGTTTGGTATGTTTTCTATGTTTAATCGACCTCATACTTGCTTTACCTGTAAAAAAGGAGGCCTACCGAAGCAAACATAACGAGAGATTTGCTAAAAATGTTGATACTAAAAAAACATGCTGCGACGACCTCAAATAAAGTGGAGTGCACAATGATAATTTTTAATAGACTGTATATTTGAAACAAATGTATTTAAAAAACCATTTTTTCAAAGAGTTCACAATAAGTTGTAGCTCAGTAGAGGCATCGCTCCGATGGCGGTGGATCTCATTATTGTAGATATCTCAGTGCCGGTACAATCCAGGATTAGTGTCCTGAGCAAATGAGCCGCCTGTCGAAAACGATGCCTTTTGGAGCGTTTCTCACTTAGCCTTCGGCTTTGTTTTTATAATTTAGAGTGGATTTTTTGTGGGTGACTTACAGATTGTATCATCATCGTCACTAGCAGCCTTGTTCTACCCACTGCTGAGTGCCTCCTGCCTGTTGTGCCATTGTGCCCAGGCCTGAGAGACTCTCAACCAGGTTTTAATCGCCATCATCTGAATGTCAACTGCCAACACTTCTTCTACCGTCACCTACAGATTTGGGAAGTATGAATAAAAATTTAGGATTATTAATGAATCACGAAGCGTTTTTTTTTGTGATGGCTGTTATAATAATCGCTACAGCAAGATAAGCGTAGCCATTCTATAGTAATAACAATAAAGTCTTTTTGGAATTTATTTTCATCAGCATAATTCGTTTTCTATGTCAATATTCAATTTTTCCTGTACCGCAAAGCATCCAGACATAATCCCATCAAAAAACCATTCCACGTACCTCCTTCTAAGAAATGCTGTTTATAAATATACTGAATTACCATACGGAACATATTAAGGGACAATAATTGCCGCTATCTTTAACGCCAAAAGGAATACACACAGTCTTAGAGGGCCGTAGATCATGTTTATCGAACAGTCGGCGTTCCGTGAGATGTATGCCTGCGTCCGATATACGGAACCATGAATATCGCCGGCACCGCATTATCCATTGACAAATGTCTTGCCATAACTGAAATTTATGCAAAGAACCCGTCGATGGCTAGGAAAATGTTTATTTGCACCGCTTTTATCAAACACTCGGACGTAACAAATAGCTTTCTCATGTATAGGCTTTGTTTGTGTGTTCACAGGCTTTGTCTGTTAAAAGTGTTGTGTTCTGACGACGTGCTTAATACACTTTACTATAGTATGAAGGAAACCAGTGAACCCACAACTCCCACAGGGCCTTTATTGTTATCAAACGCGGTTGTTAGGGTTGTCAATTAACTTTTTGACCCTACTATAATACACAGCTACACATGCAACGACACTACTTGTCTCGATGCGGCACCCCTGACTTACTTACGAGTAACTAGTTATCCGAAGCGTACATATAATTCATGTGTGATGTGACTCGATTCCGACCATTTTGTTCCTAGTTGAAATACTGCATATTAATAATAACATGTCTACTGTGATGTTACGCTGTACTGATGTATTGTTAAGAAAGTGTTTCCCCCTTATTTATGTTGAGTTTCCTTGTTTTTCTTAGTGAAAGCTGCGAGTGAATTGATAACGTGGTATTATTTTATTTTTGTTGGCTGAGGGGTAAGTGAAATATGTTTGGCTTTTTAGGAGTCAATCTAAGGATTGAGATTATGTTGGTCTTTATAACCGACGGGTTTCTGGACGAGTGATCCTTGTAGTTTAACTATGTACTGTGACAAAGAGTATAGTAACGTGACATCACGCGTGTTATTTAATACCTGTGTACCTGTTGTGGAAATCTGACCGGCCAAAGATTTTGGAGGTAGACCAAGATATCAAAGAGAGTGAGTGAATCCTCTTATTGGCCATAAAAATATAAAGAAAAAAAAACCTCCATCAAACCTCGCCCCTTATCCCTCCTTATTTACAATGATCGGTCCGCAACCGGCGCTAGTACATGGGATAACATTCAATTTTGCACGACGATACCGAAATATAATTAGGAAGTGAGCGAATTTGTGCGGCATTGCCGAGTGCCGCCGTACTGAACAACTGCCCTCGTAAGATAAAAAGCGATATCTCACAGAATCAAAAAGTCTACTTTTTGCAACACAGCAGCTTGAAATATCATAAACTCACACTTTTTACCCATGGTGGTAGGCAGAGACAACAGAACGCCACCTGCTACGATCCTAATATACTCCTTTCGCCTCCTCCACGTTCATACATTTAGTCATATACGCGCGCCGGTTACAGATACTACACACCTGACCTTTCTGAAGAAACTCACGAAAAAGGTCAGTGTATGTCCTTGTAGGGCGTCCCCTCCTGGCGTTGCCGCTCACATGTAGTAATCAAAATATTGTAGTCTTCGTTCTATTAGGGCTTGAATGACAGTGTCAAAAGGGTGCCGTCCGAAATTTTTTTTTGTGGAAATTTTATTAAATAAAACAAGTAAAAAAAAACCCTAGTGAAAATC
Organism: Standfussiana lucernea; assembly: GCA_964057025.1. Taxonomy (NCBI): domain Eukaryota; kingdom Metazoa; phylum Arthropoda; class Insecta; order Lepidoptera; family Noctuidae; genus Standfussiana; species Standfussiana lucernea. Next base: position 14,804,802 of record OZ059806.1, on the reverse strand, counting down.
AAAAAACAAGCGTATTTGGAAGTAGACGAGACTCATTCCATGTTTTAATAATTTTAGGTATATTTCAATGCCAAATTGATTTACAGTTTTTTTATTTCAATAAGGTGAAAGATTTCAACGACGATTTAACATTCGGAATAAAATGATATACTTAACAAACCTAAAGATGATTTTCAAAGATGATTATGATGATTGATGATTTCTCAATGACACACTTACATTATTTTTCATTTTTACATTTTTTTTTTTTTTTGTCTGGTTGTCGCTATATAGAATTTTAATTACTGTCATGTCTTTAGTGACACTTGAAAGGTTAAGAGAAATCGATTCACGTAAAATCGGCCCACGCGTTTGGTTTCTAGAGCGCCACAAAGGAAGAAACATACAGGCTGATAAACACATTACCCTCCTCAGTCGGGTAAAAAACAAGATGGCGGCGTTAGTTCCTACTAGGCCGTAATGGAACAATATTAACCGTATTTTTATGAAAACATAAAAAAATAGCAATCAAAATATGCATATGCTCGTCTTTGACTACTGAAAAAGAGAGATCAACTTACACATAATACGTATGTACCTATTCGCAGTTCTCTCGAAACATAGACTTGTTGAGTTACCTCTTTTTGGCTTACAGCTAAACTTGTTTGCCCAGTAAATGGACAAGCAAGTTTAGCAGATAGCGAACAGTCCAGATTTGAGATCGGATGGCGATACTTGTATAGGTACCTGTGTATCGACCGAGATATCAAATTTGTCGGGAATCGTTGCTAGTGACGATTTGTTGTTGGCGTTGGTTTGAGTTGAAAGTTTATATGCATAAGTTTTTATTTTTAGACAAATGGAGGACGGTAAATTCTCTGCTCGACATATTAAGAAAAAATCAAGAAGTTAAACCGTCTGTGAAATCTTTCACATTATGAAACTGTAGCTTTAAAAAGTAATAATAAAAATTAAAAAAAAGAACCGGCGCATTTTCCATGTTTTAATAATTTTATGTTTCAAGTAGTGGATACCCGGCGTGTGCTATTAGTGTTGTCTTAAACCATCTTCGCATTATTGCCTTTCTAATGAAACCAGTTTGAACGATAATGAGCCGTTGGCCCCGGCTGTCAATTGTAGATCTTTGGCAGTCGTTACAGGTAGTCAGTGGAGCGAAAGTCTGAAAACCAGTCTTAACAAGGGGTTTCCTATTACCCAGTAGTAACTGGGTTGTGGAGGTCAGATAGGCAGTCGGTCCATGTAACATACTGGTATTCAGCTGCATCCGTTTAGACTTTAAGCCGACCCCAACATAGTTGGGAAAAGGCTAGGCAGATGATGAATGACAATTTTAGAAGACAAGAAAATAAATTTGTTTAAAAGTAAGTTCAATGTAAACGTTGATCAAATAAATCATAGATAAAATCTATGATTATGTGATTCTATGAGTATTCTGTGAGATAAACTGTGTTCTAAGTCAAGATAATTTCCATCGGTTTCAATGTAACAAAACTCAGTTACAAATTCGTTAAGGATAAATTCTTGTTGATTCAAACCGGCTGAAACTGAAGCCTGCATTTTAAACAGTTGTGGTCGTTCTGTTGATCGCAAAGCTTGGCGGGAATTAAGATTCTCTTCAGTAAATGTTTGATAGCTAGTTATGTAAGTCATCGGAACATTTGAATTTTCTTAAGTTTATTTGCATTGATTTTGTGAAGATATTTTGTTTGTTTTCTGTATCATCTAGTTGAGTTTTGGGTTGATGACTTGCAAGCCCGTGGCATAAAACGATGTGTGTGTGATAACCAGTGATCAGAATAGGTAGAGCTAATGTACCTAAAGTTCAAGGAACAGAAACGAAAAGTGCGGACTTCCTTACGACTAAAAATTTTTTTCCGAATATTTTTTCTGAAACTCTGAAATGTCTCGGAATCAGTTAAGTACATTTAATAATAATGTTATTTATTACAGTAAAATAATTGAATTCATTATTTTTCCTTTTTAACCGACTTCGATAACAAGGAGAACGTCCTCAAAGGATTTGACCGTGAAAATGAATCATTGTCGTAGTGTAAATATGTACCTATAACTTCAGTTGATGTTGGAAGGTCCTTCTCTACCTATAAATAGATTTTAAGTGCAAAAAGACATCGTTTGTAGATAAATAATATGGAAAACTGTTCATAATTTATTTTAATTCTCCGGAAGAAGATAAATCTAGCAATGACAAAGAAAACTCCTTTCCTGATGAAAACTGTACCGATTCCGATTAAGGGACAACTTTCAACATCAACGGAAATAATATTCTGACTGAGTCTTAAGATTGGTAACTATCTTATTATTGAGGTTGATTTCTGTTTACGTTTAGTTCCAACAATTGTACAAAATGAATAAATGGTATGAAAACTTATAAATAGTTTTTTTAACTTTGTTAGTTCTAACTATTAGAGCTGGTATGAAAATTAAATTGGCTTCCGCACTTACTTACGGCGTTCAAACCAAGGTAAGGAGATTACCTTTATTTTTTTGAACAATAAAAATCGTGCACTTTTTTAATAAACAGAAACAGTAAATGAATTCGATAGTTGTTTTACTATCTTAATTTTAGTTGTAATGTTCCTACATTCGGAACAAATATTCCGAAAAAAAAATAGTCGTGAGGAAGTCTCCACTTTTCGTTACTGTTCCTTCAACTTTAGGCACATTAGCTCTACCTATTCCGATCACTGGTGATAACATAACATAACACCCATTAGTACACCTACATTTTGCGATCCTATTGCCATCAACCGGGCACAAATCCAGATTCCATGGCTGCTAATGTGACATTCCTAATGTGTGTGTGATCTGTTGTCTAATACCTATAAAAAGAAACTACAACCACAAATCTGTTGGTGCCGGGTGTTGTTAAAGAAGTCTTTTTTTGGTCTGTCATTGGAGTACCTACTAATGATTGACAAAAAGTCTATTGATCTGAGGAAAAGACTCATAAAAGTAAGTGCAAGTCTTAGAAATGAGTAAACACTACTTCATCAACATCATTAATTCAGGCGAAAAGCGTCCATTGCTGGACACTGGTCTCCCCAAGCCCACTTGAACCTGACCTGACCTGACCTGGAGGTGTGATGAACAGGGTGTAATGTTCTTCATCCCCCATAGAAAAGGGAGGATCCTCCTATCAGACAGGTGTAGTGTCTGGTGGGCTACTGCCTGAAATTTGCTGTCGGGCTTTTCTAAATAGCCTTAAGTCGCAGATGTTTTAAAATTGCGCGATTTTAGGAATTTCATGTTAATTTTTAATTTTTGTCATTTCTCTTTGTACTATGTTGCTGTAGTACTTTTTGTAGTGCCGCTATACGTCGCTAAGTAGTATAGTGCTTCTAGCATAGCCGGCCTTCACCAGGTCATCAGTACACCTAGTGTGGGACCTATAAACATGTAACATTTCGAACTAGACCCCAATATAAAGCCACACTAAATAGCCTAACAAGTGTTCGAGATACTTCAACTAGCTCCGAAATATAAGTACGTACGTTTGAAAGCTTGACTAAAATATTCGCATGTATTTCTTCTACTTGATTACATTTGCAGCCGCAGCGCAAAGCATTTTGATTTAACAAGGGCTTGTTTTAATGTTAACGTATGCGCGTGTTACGTGCGTGGCTTGGGCGTGGACATGGTGTGGCTGTGGGCTGTATTATGACCTGATTGATGATATCTTATTAACTATAATCTACGAAATATCTATGTATGTTTTATGTAAATGCGAAAGTTTGTAAATGGATAAATGATAAATGTATGGATGTTTGTCACTCTTTCACGCAAAAACTCCTTAACGGATTGATTTGGTTGAAATTTGTCTCAACGGTTATAACCTGGAAAGCTGGAATAAATTACATGGAATATTTTTATTCTGGTAGTACGATCCCATGAGACAATATCGAGCTGCACGCAGGTGAAGCCGCGGGCATAACCTAGTAAATAATTAGAATATGTAGCTGATTGATTAGCCCAGACATCGGATTTCGCATGCACAAATGAAAAGTCCTTAGCTACTACTAACTAGTAATACTTTACATTAAGTTAAAAAAAAACCTTGTCCGATCCGTGACGGTATTATTAGGTATCGAGATTAGATTCTATTTATGTGATAATATAGAATTTTGAAGTGAAGCGCGCGAGAGTCGCTTGTCGCAAATCGTGGATGCCGCAGACGAGTCGTGTCACCAGAAGCAGTGAACTGGGCATTATATTGAAAAGTGTTGTGTAATCCTTAATGTTTGGATTTCAGGCTCGGCTCGGGCTCAGGCCCTTCAAATGACACACAGGTACACAATGTGACACAACAAGTCACAACTAACCTCAAGCTCACGCATAAGTAAGTCTCCACTAAGTGCCTTCTAAACAAATTGTATTTTACCAGGGTGAGAGCAAGCGATGATAGAGCCCTGAACAGCTGTTGATGTATTCCCCAGGTGTCCGTCGTATTGATAGATTGCACTTGCAATATTGCCCACTGAACAATTCAGCGCACTGGGATCGATATTTTACATGTTGTAGCAATTTTATAGTATCCTACTCTTTTAAAGATATTAAATCTTGTTTTTCTTTTATTTATTTATTTATTAAAACTTTATGCACAAGTAAAAAACTGTACAAAGGCGGACTTAATGCCTTGGGCATTTTCTACCAGTCTACCTTAGGGTGATGCAGAGACAATACACAGTAGGTGCAATAACAAAACGGAAAATACTAGAAAATATTTATAAAAGATATATAGATATAATAAATACTTATATACATACATAAAACAAAATATATAAAGTGAAGAGAAATAACAAGAAAAACTACTGCAACTTATTTCTGAGACAAATCTGCCAACTTCTTGTGTATATGCTCTCGAGCTTTCATTTTGAAAGTGAACCGACTGGTCACCGTCCTAATACTCTGAGGGAGCGCATTCCAAAGGAAGACCGCCTGGACAAAGAAAGAAGATTTGATAAAACCAGAGCGATGAGAAGGACATCGTAGAAGACAATTATTAGCGGACCGAAGATTCTTGCTGTGCGCAGAGCATAAATATTGACAGTGAGATGTAAGATAAGAAGGAGAAGTAGGTTTGTGGAGAAGAGAAAACAGGGTTGTCAAAGCCCTCAAAGCTCTGCGCTGCCGGATGGGTAGCCACTTTAAAAGCGATCGCTGTGCAGATACGTGATCATACTTGCGGAGATTGAAGACGAATCTAATGCAGTTATTAAGAAGTCGGTCAAGTTTATTGAGGAGATCTGCATTCAGGTCATAGTAGCACACATCACCATAGTCAATTATAGGGAAGATTAGGGACTGTACAAGCATTGCCTTAATGTGTGATGGGAGAATATTTTTTAACCGATAAAGCGACCGCAACGTTCCTGTGACTTACTTACTGTTCCTTGTTGTGTTCCTATTTATATTTCTCCAACGTATAAATAATAGGCAACAAAAGGTTTTAAGGTGTAAGAATAAAAAGAGTGTTGATGGAGTTTCTAACCCGATCTTCTCCACAGGAACCTACGTTTTAGAATGGCTTACAAGCTTCATTTTTCTGACTGACCGAATGTATGTACATATACGTATAGTTTAAATGATTGACTGATGCAGAAGGCAGTACTTTTGGAAACAGCCCGCATTGTAAAGTCCCTGTCTCTGGAGATCTAACCACCGATAGCTTGGAAAATGCTCCCTACACCGGCAGAAACCTATTTTATATGTTTTAAAAATATATTAAAAAAAAATGTATAAATGAATAAACGAAATCGTTAAGCGAGGAATGGCCTGGAATCGCAACCCGACAGCGGACATCCCGCGACATCTATTTATATTCTTTCTAGAAATGAAGACAAAGGCTTTGTCGTTTTTAATTTTAAGCTTAATACCACAAAGGCACAGAGAGAGATTCTAAAAATATCTTCCTAAGAAGGCCAAGGCCTCAGTGCTTACACAAAAATTTGGAAGGCGAATTTTTGTAATTTTTTTTTGCTAAAACTAGGTGACACCTAAACGAAAGCATAAACAAAAGCGCGCTGCCGGATTTTCAACCCTCAACGCTGAGTCGAGTGTACACAATAACTCGCTTTTATTACGGCAATTATTTAGGTTTTCATTATAATTATCTATATACCTATATAATATAATATGCTGATTTATAACTTGATCTCTATTTTTAACACAAATATACAAAAATAATGTGTTTATTGATTATTTAAACACAATTTGCGTGTTCGTTTTTATTTTAAGATGACAATTTCATCTGGATACACGTGGAACCTTGCACATAAGTTGTCGAAAACTAACGCCACTCCTATTGGAACTCGCTGTAGAATTATGAAACGCTTTGAAAGAATCATATTATATATCATACTGGAAAAAAGGACTAGCACACATATACTCTAATATATCATCTGCGTGTTATGCGTTGAGGACTTTGAGAGACGAAATAAATACGGATCAGTTAAAAATGGTATATTATGCTCTTGTCGAATCCAGATTTCGATACAGCATACAGTTCTGGGGGAAAAGCTACGGTTATAATTCTCAGCAAGCGTTCATTCTCCAAAAAAGAGCAATACGTACAATAATTGTCAGAATTACACAAAGAGAAAGCTGTTGATTTAATTTTCAGCATTTAAATATTCTAACATTGCCTAGATTATACATACTTGTGTTATTAGTTAATTTAAAAAATATATATCCATGAATACGAGTCTGAGGAAGAAAGAATAGCCAGGAAAAAAGTTTCGTAGAAAGGATTTTTAAAATAAAGTTAAATTTGAATATCGTCAAGCATAACCCTCATTACCATGCTGTACAAAAATTTAATAGACTGCCAGCGGATTTGAAAATTTTACTATACACTGGCTCTTTTAAGGCTAAGCTCAAAGCATTTCTGTTAGATAAAGACTTGTACTCAATAGACGAACTGTTACTAAATATTTTATTGTTTAATAAATTTAAAAATGTAAATATATTGAAATCACCAAACGCCGAAAAGATAAAATATGTACTTCTCCAAGAACCCGCTTGTCGTTTACTAAAAGATTCTTTTATTATTTAGGTCCGTCCCTTTACAATACAATAAACAAAAAATGTCCCATATATAGATTATCTTATCATAATTGTAAAAAGACTGTCCGCACATTCCTTCAAGATAAAACCTACGACGAAACAGAAAAATATTTAATTTAATATAAAGTTATGACAAGTTTGTATATTGTACCACTCACCCAAAACACAGACCCACACTAACACACATACACACACACACACAGACCCATACACACATACACGCACACACACACACACAAATGCGGTCGCGCATTCATATCTGTATTTAAACACATTAGTTCAATTTAAGTGTGAAAATAAAATTGTAGTAATACAATTAGAGGGGATCGGCACTGTTACTTCTTAATACAGGCTATTTCATAGCCTAGCAAGGAGGACAGCACGTCACCCACTTGATTGTCAGAGATTTAAGACTACCCACTTTGTGAAATCTGTTACATGTACTACAATCTGTTTTTTGTATAAATAAAGATATTATAAATGTATAAATGTAATTAAATAATTAATTGTTAAATTTGTAATTGTTCAGATATTATCTAAAAAAAAAACATGTTCATTTTTAGAATTTATATTAGTATTATTAATAATGATGTATGTTATGTATCAAACACAATATAAATTGTTCCTGAGAAATAAATAAATAAATATTAACAGCTATCGTTGTTTAAATCTTCATCAAAAATTCTGTATTCATGCCATAAAATTAATTCGGTACACCTGTACTAGGCATAGTTATGAAGTTACATTATTTAAGCCATTGTCTAAGTAAGGATACCTACAAACTCTGAATCTAGACTTTGTTGGGATACCTAGGCGTTCGTATCAAGTGAATAAATAATGTATGGAGACAGGCGGGTGTCGCATTATACTCCTAGTCTGGGAGCTAGTAACTAAGATAGCATCATCTGGGTTGAACAAGATGACGGGATATTTATATATTTATTTGACACTTCAAGTATGCATTTTCTATCAGTCAACCTTCGAGTAATGCAGACACAAACAGTGGTAGGTGTAATAAAATCTGAAAATATTTTTTATTTCAAAATTATTATACCTAAACTATAACTGTTTCAAATAATTTGATTTTTTTAATATCAATATCGCACGTCAAAATACTCACTACATAATATCATACTTGGGCTCTCGGGCTATCAGCGATAACGCTCAAGTGAGTCTTCACAATTCGCTCGTTAATCATCACGTCGCGTGCGTCGCATCGCACCGCATCGTCCCGCATCGTACCGCAGCGCGTCACACGTCAATTACTCGCGGGAAAACAATAGCGTTTCATTATGAGCTCAAATTATTACTTTTTGTGTAAAATGTTAAAATATGAAAGGTGAGTAAAGATCGTGAATTTTATATATTTATTAATGCCGTTGACACTTCATCAAATAAACTAGGTCTTGGTCTTGTTTTAATAATGTGTAATCATAGGGTTTAAGCTACGGTGTCTTTGACTTTGCTATATTGGCATTTAAAATATAAATTATTGTAAGTAGTTTAATCCTTAGTTAAGACGGCTTTGAAGAAAAGACATAAGCATTTTGCAAGTTTGTAAAATAGACCTAAACTATTCAGAACTAGTGCGGTATAGACCTACATACCTACTTTAGTATAGACCTCATTCATACCCATCAAACTCAGCCTGCTTATCAAACCGAATCGAGTACGCGACTCCTGGTAACTCCAACCAGTTGACCTCGTTATTCTGCAAGAACTATCAGCCGGTATTATAATTAAGCTAATTGACACGGACCAGCCTTTTAAAACGTATCTTCATGTTAGGCGTTTACTTAGGCGTCGGTGCAAACAAGAATAATTGTTCAGGAGGCACACCGAACAGAAATTAATCAAAAGGCCCACATATTAGATTTTCATGTTAAGATTTAAATATTTTAACAAAAATATCACATTTAAGTGAGCAACAGTCTACAGTTAAATGCTTCTATTATTATTGATCATATTTATGTACCCACGTAGGACCAAAGACCGTGTACGTATTTGGGGTTGTCTGTTTGTTGAAAAGATTTTTCTTCAAAAACTAATAGACCAATATTTTGATACGGCGGCGTTTTCAGTATTCATCTATACTAATATTATAAATGCGAAAGTTTGGATGGATGTTTGTTACTCAATCACGCCAGAACGGCTTAACGGATCTGGATGAAATTAGGCACAGAGATGGATTATACGTACGTAGTTTGGAATAGCACATAGGCTACTTTTGGATTAATTATCGAACACCACGCGGGCGAAGCCGCTGGCTCAAACTAGTATAATATATTTTTCCACACACATATCATAATACACTAGTCCTGTAGTATAAAACGTACACATTTGGTACACGTTCACATTCAATTGTTTTTCCAGCTTAAAACAATTCTACTATAGTTTCTAAATTTAACTCATTAAAGGGACCAGTGCTTCACTGAAAGGGACATTAGATAGATATAGTTTAACACAGAGAATTACGAGTTTATATAAGTTTATCAAGAAGAACTTCTGCAACAGTCTAACAACAGAAGATGAAGTAAAGGGCTGGTAAATATGAAGGTGTGAGCTAAGCTCGCGGCCCGACGCCGCGTCACGTCGTGTTCACACGGCGCTGTGGACCTTGACATGGTGACGCCACGCGGTCAGCGGTGGAAGAACCTGGGCTCGGCTGATGAGCTTTGGAAAACATAAAGGGAAAGGAAAAATCCTGATATTTATGCAAAAATTAAGAGATAGAAGGCGGAAGTCGGAACTACATTTTCTTCTTGCACCAAAGAAACCTAGTTAGATCTACCACACTAGGAATTATTTTCCTGTTACTTTAAAACAGAAACAGCAAGACCTGGAAGAACTTTGGAACAAATATCAGTTTTTTTTGTGTTTTAAGCAAGTCAACTGATGTACAAGTTGTGTACCTACCAATTTGCTTGGTAATCATGTGTGTTACTGGATCTTGGAATATACCTTAGATACCTATATAATCGAACACTAATGACTAAACAGTATAACAGCTAATTGCAAAGCGCTGAAGTCAAGCAGTGCTAAACCAACACTAAATAACCCCATTTGATTGCTATAGGGTGAATCGGTTGTTAGGGATTCCCTACAAGTGGGTCTACCTACAACAGTACTACTTTAACGCCACAAACCATTAGAGAAGCCCGCACTAATCGGTCCAGTCGTTTTGGAGATAAATGGCTAAACCGATAGACATTACTTACATTTCTAACGCCCTATTACTTATACCTTGGATGAAAGTCCAGTTCTGTGTATAATTGGTATATATCAATCTGGAGAGTGGAAAAAGGCATGTGTTAAAACCACAAATTGGATGGCTTGTGATATCCACTAACCGGCACTGTGGGTGCGGCCAAAAATCCATAATTTTTGCCCGCACCCAGGCACGATAGAAGGACTGGCTCCCAGCAGCGGGGACATTATACGGTGATAATCTTTGTTATGCAGGTAAACAGAATTCCTCTTTGGACTAAAAACGGAACTCTGTCCAAAAAATCAGGTCTTCCTTAAATTAATGTTTACATATCACGACGAAATGTTTTAAACATTTGGTTTTCAATGCCATATCAGGGATGGTTCCACAGTTTAAGCTATTGATAATGATGACTATACCTTCCTTGTCCACAGCTATACATGACATAAATGACATTAATTTTGGCCCTACTTCCTCAAGTATAAGTCCATAGATAAGTCTCATCCATAGAAAAGTCCTGTTTCCGCTGTTTTATTGGCTCTACGGTTAATCTGGTGTCGTACTTAAGCGGCGCTCAAGGAGATTAATATCGCATAGGATTGGAGGTAAGTGCGAGCTGGCGATGACGTCACGTTACTCACCCCTCACGCTTGGCACTTTAGCGGTGCGGCAGGTGGCCTAATTGTTGTGGGCTGTCTAACTTTAGTGCTTTGGTTTATGATTAATTATGTGTGTGGGGTTGGTAGGCATTGATTGGTCTAGTAGTGTGCTGTGTATTTGTGTTTGATGTTATGTCAACAGGTACGCATCCGATTATTCCTGTTTCTTATTGACCCGGTTTATAGAATGGGTAATCTCCCTTATCGTAAGTTAATACCTCTATAAATCACCCAATTTGACGTTTCTCTTACCCCATCTTTAAAAAAGGTGTGTTATTTATTTTCAACAATTAGTCGCCTTACATAAAACATGACGTGTATAAAATGAGTAACAACATAATATAATGTCGTGTAACGTTGTTTCATACAATATAATATATTTTGCACCCTTACGACATGTTAGCAAATTAATTCAAATGGATTAAACTAGTCTCTACAACTTGTTGTAGGTTGCGGGTTGTTACACTATTAATGTCAATAAGTTACCATATCATCTTTGTTCAATGACACAGCCACATTACTTTCTATTAAGTCGCTCTCACACGGCAAACTGCCATACACATAAAACCAACCATACCCAACGCAAGTTAGTTTAGCAGGGACGTAAAAACGAGTGCTGTGCCTGTGACGTCACTACTCACAACTTGGTCAACACCGTGAACTGCCGACGTGCTATAAAGTTATACGGCGGGCTATGAACATGTGCAGGAAAACGGTCTCAGCACTTACGACATTATTTTCGAAGTACCATATTCTAGATATTATGTAATTCCCAGGGTAGAAATAACTGGCCTAATGATAACGGTTCCGACTGGCGAAAGGATTTTTTTTGTAAAATAACCAGTACCAGCACCGCACCGCCGCATCAGCTTTTATAACAGTAAAGGATAACGTCGTCAGGAATGCGTCATAGAACGCACATACATACTGAAGCCCGCGCTGGGCCCGCTTGTTGGATTACGGCCCACTCCCACTCACAGAGTGGGAACGTTATTGCGCTGAATATACAATAGATCCCACGGTCACCAGGCAAGAAGAGGTCAAAAGCATCAAATCGTTTTCTTCCGTAAAACCTCATTGGTTAAACTGAATCATACTTCGTTTTTAGCGGCATTTATTTGCGGCGTTCATTACAAGTTTTGTTTTAGTTCAAAATCAAAAAAGGTCGTTGTATTCATAATTACGACTCATTATAACTTTGATTGTGGTCCAATCCTTAAATCGCCGAATAAAATCAGCTACTCCACACATTTTGTCGATTTATGTGAACAAAAAGCAAAAAGTATTGAGCAGCAAATCTTTTGGGTCGGCTTCAGAGTAGGATGAACAAAAACTGAGCTGGCATAATTACTAGCGACGAAGTAGATAATGTATAAGACTGTGTTGAAGTTTACAGAAGTTGCGAGTTATGGCACTCGTTTATAATTCTCAGTGCCCCTACACTGAGAATTATAAAGGAGTCTTGTCACTCGCGACACTTTAACCGGTAGTTCTATTAATTATTATGTGAAATTTGCTGCGAGCTTTATGCTCTACTTGGAGCCAACATATGTCGCAGGGACAATCTAGCCTAGTGGTTTGACCGTCGGACCGCTAGTCGCCAAGTCATAGGTCTGTGTCGAGTTCGATCTCAAGATACGCACCTCTGATTTTTCGGATTCATGTGCGTATTGTATAATTATCGCTTGCTTCGGTGAAGGAAAACATCGTGAGGAAACCAGCAGGCCTGAGAGATACCAACCACCACCAACGTGTTTTTTTTTTAAATTAAGTTAACGAAATAAACAATTTTTAATTTTTGTATATTTTTTTTTTATTTAATGTTTCTCAATTGCAGGTAAAGCCAAGTCTCAAAGGTTGGGCACTAACCACACGATAAACAAAGATTAAACTGAATCTAAGTGAAATGTGAAAAAAAAACATTCGAGAATATATAATTAACTACGAGCCGTGCATTCGTTTCGCTCATCTCAATGAAAAAGTGAAGCCGTGGAGCGGGTGAGCAGCGAGTTGAGCGGGTGGAGTTTGCAATGGGATTTAGGACATATTATTATTTGCCCCGACACCCTGCGAGTGTATTTAAACTATTATTCAGGTATATGGACTACATTTATTTATTTTTATGTATGTATTTAAATATAACCTAGCTGATAATAAAGAGAGCTGGACCTCGTCATGGCAAATCATTACTGAAAGAATAAAAAATATTACCAGGTTTATCCGCTTTTAAACGCAATTTAGTGGCTAATAAAAGTACCCAAACAACATAACGTCACGACTGGTCACCGTCCTAATACTCTGAGGGAGCGCATTCCAAAGGAAGACCGCCTGGACAAAGAAAGAAGATTTGATAAAACCAGAGCGATGAGAAGGACATCGTAGAAGACAATTATTAGCGGACCGAAGATTCTTGCTGTGCGCAGAGCATAAATATTGACAGTGAGATGTAAGATAAGAAGGAGAAGTAGGTTTGTGGAGAAGAGAAAACAGGGTTGTCAAAGCCCTCAAAGCTCTGCGCTGCCGGATGGGTAGCCACTTTAAAAGCGATCGCTGTGCAGATACGTGATCATACTTGCGGAGATTGAAGACGAATCTAATGCAGTTATTAAGAAGTCGGTCAAGTTTATTGAGGAGATCTGCATTCAGGTCATAGTAGCACACATCACCATAGTCAATTATAGGGAAGATTAGGGACTGTACAAGCATTGCCTTAATGTGTGATGGGAGAATATTTTTTAACCGATAAAGCGACCGCAACGTTCCTGTGACTTACTTACTGTTCCTTGTTGTGTTCCTATTTATATTTCTCCAACGTATAAATAATAGGCAACAAAAGGTTTTAAGGTGTAAGAATAAAAAGAGTGTTGATGGAGTTTCTAACCCGATCTTCTCCACAGGAACCTACGTTTTAGAATGGCTTACAAGCTTCATTTTTCTGACTGACCGAATGTATGTACATATACGTATAGTTTAAATGATTGACTGATGCAGAAGGCAGTACTTTTGGAAACAGCCCGCATTGTAAAGTCCCTGTCTCTGGAGATCTAACCACCGATAGCTTGGAAAATGCTCCCTACACCGGCAGAAACCTATTTTATATGTTTTAAAAATATATAAAAAAAAAATGTATAAATGAATAAACGAAATCGTTAAGCGAGGAATGGCCTGGAATCGCAACCCGACAGCGGACATCCCGCGACATCTATTTATATTCTTTCTAGAAATGAAGACAAAGGCTTTGTCGTTTTTAATTTTAAGCTTAATACCACAAAGGCACAGAGAGAGATTCTAAAAATATCTTCCTAAGAAGGCCAAGGCCTCAGTGCTTACACAAAAATTTGGAAGGCGAATTTTTGTAATTTTTTTTTGCTAAAACTAGGTGACACCTAAACGAAAGCATAAACAAAAGCGCGCTGCCGGATTTTCAACCCTCAACGCTGAGTCGAGTGTACACAATAACTCGCTTTTATTACGGCAATTATTTAGGTTTTCATTATAATTATCTATATACCTATATAATATAATATGCTGATTTATAACTTGATCTCTATTTTTAACACAAATATACAAAAATAATGTGTTTATTGATTATTTAAACACAATTTGCGTGTTCGTTTTTATTTTAAGATGACAATTTCATCTGGATACACGTGGAACCTTGCACATAAGTTGTCGAAAACTAACGCCACTCCTATTGGAACTCGCTGTAGAATTATGAAACGCTTTGAAAGAATCATATTATATATCATACTGGAAAAAAGGACTAGCACACATATACTCTAATATATCATCTGCGTGTTATGCGTTGAGGACTTTGAGAGACGAAATAAATACGGATCAGTTAAAAATGGTATATTATGCTCTTGTCGAATCCAGATTTCGATACAGCATACAGTTCTGGGGGAAAAGCTACGGTTATAATTCTCAGCAAGCGTTCATTCTCCAAAAAAGAGCAATACGTACAATAATTGTCAGAATTACACAAAGAGAAAGCTGTTGATTTAATTTTCAGCATTTAAATATTCTAACATTGCCTAGATTATACATACTTGTGTTATTAGTTAATTTAAAAAATATATATCCATGAATACGAGTCTGAGGAAGAAAGAATAGCCAGGAAAAAAGTTTCGTAGAAAGGATTTTTAAAATAAAGTTAAATTTGAATATCGTCAAGCATAACCCTCATTACCATGCTGTACAAAAATTTAATAGACTGCCAGCGGATTTGAAAATTTTACTATACACTGGCTCTTTTAAGGCTAAGCTCAAAGCATTTCTGTTAGATAAAGACTTGTACTCAATAGACGAACTGTTACTAAATATTTTATTGTTTAATAAATTTAAAAATGTAAATATATTGAAATCACCAAACGCCGAAAAGATAAAATATGTACTTCTCCAAGAACCCGCTTGTCGTTTACTAAAAGATTCTTTTATTATTTAGGTCCGTCCCTTTACAATACAATAAACAAAAAATGTCCCATATATAGATTATCTTATCATAATTGTAAAAAGACTGTCCGCACATTCCTTCAAGATAAAACCTACGACGAAACAGAAAAATATTTAATTTAATATAAAGTTATGACAAGTTTGTATATTGTACCACTCACCCAAAACACAGACCCACACTAACACACATACACACACACACACAGACCCATACACACATACACGCACACACACACACACAAATGCGGTCGCGCATTCATATCTGTATTTAAACACATTAGTTCAATTTAAGTGTGAAAATAAAATTGTAGTAATACAATTAGAGGGGATCGGCACTGTTACTTCTTAATACAGGCTATTTCATAGCCTAGCAAGGAGGACAGCACGTCACCCACTTGATTGTCAGAGATTTAAGACTACCCACTTTGTGAAATCTGTTACATGTACTACAATCTGTTTTTTGTATAAATAAAGATATTATAAATGTATAAATGTAATTAAATAATTAATTGTTAAATTTGTAATTGTTCAGATATTATCTAAAAAAAAAACATGTTCATTTTTAGAATTTATATTAGTATTATTAATAATGATGTATGTTATGTATCAAACACAATATAAATTGTTCCTGAGAAATAAATAAATAAATATTAACAGCTATCGTTGTTTAAATCTTCATCAAAAATTCTGTATTCATGCCATAAAATTAATTCGGTACACCTGTACTAGGCATAGTTATGAAGTTACATTATTTAAGCCATTGTCTAAGTAAGGATACCTACAAACTCTGAATCTAGACTTTGTTGGGATACCTAGGCGTTCGTATCAAGTGAATAAATAATGTATGGAGACAGGCGGGTGTCGCATTATACTCCTAGTCTGGGAGCTAGTAACTAAGATAGCATCATCTGGGTTGAACAAGATGACGGGATATTTATATATTTATTTGACACTTCAAGTATGCATTTTCTATCAGTCAACCTTCGAGTAATGCAGACACAAACAGTGGTAGGTGTAATAAAATCTGAAAATATTTTTTATTTCAAAATTATTATACCTAAACTATAACTGTTTCAAATAATTTGATTTTTTTAATATCAATATCGCACGTCAAAATACTCACTACATAATATCATACTTGGGCTCTCGGGCTATCAGCGATAACGCTCAAGTGAGTCTTCACAATTCGCTCGTTAATCATCACGTCGCGTGCGTCGCATCGCACCGCATCGTCCCGCATCGTACCGCAGCGCGTCACACGTCAATTACTCGCGGGAAAACAATAGCGTTTCATTATGAGCTCAAATTATTACTTTTTGTGTAAAATGTTAAAATATGAAAGGTGAGTAAAGATCGTGAATTTTATATATTTATTAATGCCGTTGACACTTCATCAAATAAACTAGGTCTTGGTCTTGTTTTAATAATGTGTAATCATAGGGTTTAAGCTACGGTGTCTTTGACTTTGCTATATTGGCATTTAAAATATAAATTATTGTAAGTAGTTTAATCCTTAGTTAAGACGGCTTTGAAGAAAAGACATAAGCATTTTGCAAGTTTGTAAAATAGACCTAAACTATTCAGAACTAGTGCGGTATAGACCTACATACCTACTTTAGTATAGACCTCATTCATACCCATCAAACTCAGCCTGCTTATCAAACCGAATCGAGTACGCGACTCCTGGTAACTCCAACCAGTTGACCTCGTTATTCTGCAAGAACTATCAGCCGGTATTATAATTAAGCTAATTGACACGGACCAGCCTTTTAAAACGTATCTTCATGTTAGGCGTTTACTTAGGCGTCGGTGCAAACAAGAATAATTGTTCAGGAGGCACACCGAACAGAAATTAATCAAAAGGCCCACATATTAGATTTTCATGTTAAGATTTAAATATTTTAACAAAAATATCACATTTAAGTGAGCAACAGTCTACAGTTAAATGCTTCTATTATTATTGATCATATTTATGTACCCACGTAGGACCAAAGACCGTGTACGTATTTGGGGTTGTCTGTTTGTTGAAAAGATTTTTCTTCAAAAACTAATAGACCAATATTTTGATACGGCGGCGTTTTCAGTATTCATCTATACTAATATTATAAATGCGAAAGTTTGGATGGATGTTTGTTACTCAATCACGCCAGAACGGCTTAACGGATCTGGATGAAATTAGGCACAGAGATGGATTATACGTACGTAGTTTGGAATAGCACATAGGCTACTTTTGGATTAATTATCGAACACCACGCGGGCGAAGCCGCTGGCTCAAACTAGTATAATATATTTTTCCACACACATATCATAATACACTAGTCCTGTAGTATAAAACGTACACATTTGGTACACGTTCACATTCAATTGTTTTTCCAGCTTAAAACAATTCTACTATAGTTTCTAAATTTAACTCATTAAAGGGACCAGTGCTTCACTGAAAGGGACATTAGATAGATATAGTTTAACACAGAGAATTACGAGTTTATATAAGTTTATCAAGAAGAACTTCTGCAACAGTCTAACAACAGAAGATGAAGTAAAGGGCTGGTAAATATGAAGGTGTGAGCTAAGCTCGCGGCCCGACGCCGCGTCACGTCGTGTTCACACGGCGCTGTGGACCTTGACATGGTGACGCCACGCGGTCAGCGGTGGAAGAACCTGGGCTCGGCTGATGAGCTTTGGAAAACATAAAGGGAAAGGAAAAATCCTGATATTTATGCAAAAATTAAGAGATAGAAGGCGGAAGTCGGAACTACATTTTCTTCTTGCACCAAAGAAACCTAGTTAGATCTACCACACTAGGAATTATTTTCCTGTTACTTTAAAACAGAAACAGCAAGACCTGGAAGAACTTTGGAACAAATATCAGTTTTTTTTGTGTTTTAAGCAAGTCAACTGATGTACAAGTTGTGTACCTACCAATTTGCTTGGTAATCATGTGTGTTACTGGATCTTGGAATATACCTTAGATACCTATATAATCGAACACTAATGACTAAACAGTATAACAGCTAATTGCAAAGCGCTGAAGTCAAGCAGTGCTAAACCAACACTAAATAACCCCATTTGATTGCTATAGGGTGAATCGGTTGTTAGGGATTCCCTACAAGTGGGTCTACCTACAACAGTACTACTTTAACGCCACAAACCATTAGAGAAGCCCGCACTAATCGGTCCAGTCGTTTTGGAGATAAATGGCTAAACCGATAGACATTACTTACATTTCTAACGCCCTATTACTTATACCTTGGATGAAAGTCCAGTTCTGTGTATAATTGGTATATATCAATCTGGAGAGTGGAAAAAGGCATGTGTTAAAACCACAAATTGGATGGCTTGTGATATCCACTAACCGGCACTGTGGGTGCGGCCAAAAATCCATAATTTTTGCCCGCACCCAGGCACGATAGAAGGACTGGCTCCCAGCAGCGGGGACATTATACGGTGATAATCTTTGTTATGCAGGTAAACAGAATTCCTCTTTGGACTAAAAACGGAACTCTGTCCAAAAAATCAGGTCTTCCTTAAATTAATGTTTACATATCACGACGAAATGTTTTAAACATTTGGTTTTCAATGCCATATCAGGGATGGTTCCACAGTTTAAGCTATTGATAATGATGACTATACCTTCCTTGTCCACAGCTATACATGACATAAATGACATTAATTTTGGCCCTACTTCCTCAAGTATAAGTCCATAGATAAGTCTCATCCATAGAAAAGTCCTGTTTCCGCTGTTTTATTGGCTCTACGGTTAATCTGGTGTCGTACTTAAGCGGCGCTCAAGGAGATTAATATCGCATAGGATTGGAGGTAAGTGCGAGCTGGCGATGACGTCACGTTACTCACCCCTCACGCTTGGCACTTTAGCGGTGCGGCAGGTGGCCTAATTGTTGTGGGCTGTCTAACTTTAGTGCTTTGGTTTATGATTAATTATGTGTGTGGGGTTGGTAGGCATTGATTGGTCTAGTAGTGTGCTGTGTATTTGTGTTTGATGTTATGTCAACAGGTACGCATCCGATTATTCCTGTTTCTTATTGACCCGGTTTATAGAATGGGTAATCTCCCTTATCGTAAGTTAATACCTCTATAAATCACCCAATTTGACGTTTCTCTTACCCCATCTTTAAAAAAGGTGTGTTATTTATTTTCAACAATTAGTCGCCTTACATAAAACATGACGTGTATAAAATGAGTAACAACATAATATAATGTCGTGTAACGTTGTTTCATACAATATAATATATTTTGCACCCTTACGACATGTTAGCAAATTAATTCAAATGGATTAAACTAGTCTCTACAACTTGTTGTAGGTTGCGGGTTGTTACACTATTAATGTCAATAAGTTACCATATCATCTTTGTTCAATGACACAGCCACATTACTTTCTATTAAGTCGCTCTCACACGGCAAACTGCCATACACATAAAACCAACCATACCCAACGCAAGTTAGTTTAGCAGGGACGTAAAAACGAGTGCTGTGCCTGTGACGTCACTACTCACAACTTGGTCAACACCGTGAACTGCCGACGTGCTATAAAGTTATACGGCGGGCTATGAACATGTGCAGGAAAACGGTCTCAGCACTTACGACATTATTTTCGAAGTACCATATTCTAGATATTATGTAATTCCCAGGGTAGAAATAACTGGCCTAATGATAACGGTTCCGACTGGCGAAAGGATTTTTTTTGTAAAATAACCAGTACCAGCACCGCACCGCCGCATCAGCTTTTATAACAGTAAAGGATAACGTCGTCAGGAATGCGTCATAGAACGCACATACATACTGAAGCCCGCGCTGGGCCCGCTTGTTGGATTACGGCCCACTCCCACTCACAGAGTGGGAACGTTATTGCGCTGAATATACAATAGATCCCACGGTCACCAGGCAAGAAGAGGTCAAAAGCATCAAATCGTTTTCTTCCGTAAAACCTCATTGGTTAAACTGAATCATACTTCGTTTTTAGCGGCATTTATTTGCGGCGTTCATTACAAGTTTTGTTTTAGTTCAAAATCAAAAAAGGTCGTTGTATTCATAATTACGACTCATTATAACTTTGATTGTGGTCCAATCCTTAAATCGCCGAATAAAATCAGCTACTCCACACATTTTGTCGATTTATGTGAACAAAAAGCAAAAAGTATTGAGCAGCAAATCTTTTGGGTCGGCTTCAGAGTAGGATGAACAAAAACTGAGCTGGCATAATTACTAGCGACGAAGTAGATAATGTATAAGACTGTGTTGAAGTTTACAGAAGTTGCGAGTTATGGCACTCGTTTATAATTCTCAGTGCCCCTACACTGAGAATTATAAAGGAGTCTTGTCACTCGCGACACTTTAACCGGTAGTTCTATTAATTATTATGTGAAATTTGCTGCGAGCTTTATGCTCTACTTGGAGCCAACATATGTCGCAGGGACAATCTAGCCTAGTGGTTTGACCGTCGGACCGCTAGTCGCCAAGTCATAGGTCTGTGTCGAGTTCGATCTCAAGATACGCACCTCTGATTTTTCGGATTCATGTGCGTATTGTATAATTATCGCTTGCTTCGGTGAAGGAAAACATCGTGAGGAAACCAGCAGGCCTGAGAGATACCAACCACCACCAACGTGTTTTTTTTTTAAATTAAGTTAACGAAATAAACAATTTTTAATTTTTGTATATTTTTTTTTTATTTAATGTTTCTCAATTGCAGGTAAAGCCAAGTCTCAAAGGTTGGGCACTAACCACACGATAAACAAAGATTAAACTGAATCTAAGTGAAATGTGAAAAAAAAACATTCGAGAATATATAATTAACTACGAGCCGTGCATTCGTTTCGCTCATCTCAATGAAAAAGTGAAGCCGTGGAGCGGGTGAGCAGCGAGTTGAGCGGGTGGAGTTTGCAATGGGATTTAGGACATATTATTATTTGCCCCGACACCCTGCGAGTGTATTTAAACTATTATTCAGGTATATGGACTACATTTATTTATTTTTATGTATGTATTTAAATATAACCTAGCTGATAATAAAGAGAGCTGGACCTCGTCATGGCAAATCATTACTGAAAGAATAAAAAATATTACCAGGTTTATCCGCTTTTAAACGCAATTTAGTGGCTAATAAAAGTACCCAAACAACATAACGTCACGACTGGTCACCGTCCTAATACTCTGAGGGAGCGCATTCCAAAGGAAGACCGCCTGGACAAAGAAAGAAGATTTGATAAAACCAGAGCGATGAGAAGGACATCGTAGAAGACAATTATTAGCGGACCGAAGATTCTTGCTGTGCGCAGAGCATAAATATTGACAGTGAGATGTAAGATAAGAAGGAGAAGTAGGTTTGTGGAGAAGAGAAAACAGGGTTGTCAAAGCCCTCAAAGCTCTGCGCTGCCGGATGGGTAGCCACTTTAAAAGCGATCGCTGTGCAGATACGTGATCATACTTGCGGAGATTGAAGACGAATCTAATGCAGTTATTAAGAAGTCGGTCAAGTTTATTGAGGAGATCTGCATTCAGGTCATAGTAGCACACATCACCATAGTCAATTATAGGGAAGATTAGGGACTGTACAAGCATTGCCTTAATGTGTGATGGGAGAATATTTTTTAACCGATAAAGCGACCGCAACGTTCCTGTGACTTACTTACTGTTCCTTGTTGTGTTCCTATTTATATTTCTCCAACGTATAAATAATAGGCAACAAAAGGTTTTAAGGTGTAAGAATAAAAAGAGTGTTGATGGAGTTTCTAACCCGATCTTCTCCACAGGAACCTACGTTTTAGAATGGCTTACAAGCTTCATTTTTCTGACTGACCGAATGTATGTACATATACGTATAGTTTAAATGATTGACTGATGCAGAAGGCAGTACTTTTGGAAACAGCCCGCATTGTAAAGTCCCTGTCTCTGGAGATCTAACCACCGATAGCTTGGAAAATGCTCCCTACACCGGCAGAAACCTATTTTATATGTTTTAAAAATATATAAAAAAAAAATGTATAAATGAATAAACGAAATCGTTAAGCGAGGAATGGCCTGGAATCGCAACCCGACAGCGGACATCCCGCGACATCTATTTATATTCTTTCTAGAAATGAAGACAAAGGCTTTGTCGTTTTTAATTTTAAGCTTAATACCACAAAGGCACAGAGAGAGATTCTAAAAATATCTTCCTAAGAAGGCCAAGGCCTCAGTGCTTACACAAAAATTTGGAAGGCGAATTTTTGTAATTTTTTTTTGCTAAAACTAGGTGACACCTAAACGAAAGCATAAACAAAAGCGCGCTGCCGGATTTTCAACCCTCAACGCTGAGTCGAGTGTACACAATAACTCGCTTTTATTACGGCAATTATTTAGGTTTTCATTATAATTATCTATATACCTATATAATATAATATGCTGATTTATAACTTGATCTCTATTTTTAACACAAATATACAAAAATAATGTGTTTATTGATTATTTAAACACAATTTGCGTGTTCGTTTTTATTTTAAGATGACAATTTCATCTGGATACACGTGGAACCTTGCACATAAGTTGTCGAAAACTAACGCCACTCCTATTGGAACTCGCTGTAGAATTATGAAACGCTTTGAAAGAATCATATTATATATCATACTGGAAAAAAGGACTAGCACACATATACTCTAATATATCATCTGCGTGTTATGCGTTGAGGACTTTGAGAGACGAAATAAATACGGATCAGTTAAAAATGGTATATTATGCTCTTGTCGAATCCAGATTTCGATACAGCATACAGTTCTGGGGGAAAAGCTACGGTTATAATTCTCAGCAAGCGTTCATTCTCCAAAAAAGAGCAATACGTACAATAATTGTCAGAATTACACAAAGAGAAAGCTGTTGATTTAATTTTCAGCATTTAAATATTCTAACATTGCCTAGATTATACATACTTGTGTTATTAGTTAATTTAAAAAATATATATCCATGAATACGAGTCTGAGGAAGAAAGAATAGCCAGGAAAAAAGTTTCGTAGAAAGGATTTTTAAAATAAAGTTAAATTTGAATATCGTCAAGCATAACCCTCATTACCATGCTGTACAAAAATTTAATAGACTGCCAGCGGATTTGAAAATTTTACTATACACTGGCTCTTTTAAGGCTAAGCTCAAAGCATTTCTGTTAGATAAAGACTTGTACTCAATAGACGAACTGTTACTAAATATTTTATTGTTTAATAAATTTAAAAATGTAAATATATTGAAATCACCAAACGCCGAAAAGATAAAATATGTACTTCTCCAAGAACCCGCTTGTCGTTTACTAAAAGATTCTTTTATTATTTAGGTCCGTCCCTTTACAATACAATAAACAAAAAATGTCCCATATATAGATTATCTTATCATAATTGTAAAAAGACTGTCCGCACATTCCTTCAAGATAAAACCTACGACGAAACAGAAAAATATTTAATTTAATATAAAGTTATGACAAGTTTGTATATTGTACCACTCACCCAAAACACAGACCCACACTAACACACATACACACACACACACAGACCCATACACACATACACGCACACACACACACACAAATGCGGTCGCGCATTCATATCTGTATTTAAACACATTAGTTCAATTTAAGTGTGAAAATAAAATTGTAGTAATACAATTAGAGGGGATCGGCACTGTTACTTCTTAATACAGGCTATTTCATAGCCTAGCAAGGAGGACAGCACGTCACCCACTTGATTGTCAGAGATTTAAGACTACCCACTTTGTGAAATCTGTTACATGTACTACAATCTGTTTTTTGTATAAATAAAGATATTATAAATGTATAAATGTAATTAAATAATTAATTGTTAAATTTGTAATTGTTCAGATATTATCTAAAAAAAAAACATGTTCATTTTTAGAATTTATATTAGTATTATTAATAATGATGTATGTTATGTATCAAACACAATATAAATTGTTCCTGAGAAATAAATAAATAAATATTAACAGCTATCGTTGTTTAAATCTTCATCAAAAATTCTGTATTCATGCCATAAAATTAATTCGGTACACCTGTACTAGGCATAGTTATGAAGTTACATTATTTAAGCCATTGTCTAAGTAAGGATACCTACAAACTCTGAATCTAGACTTTGTTGGGATACCTAGGCGTTCGTATCAAGTGAATAAATAATGTATGGAGACAGGCGGGTGTCGCATTATACTCCTAGTCTGGGAGCTAGTAACTAAGATAGCATCATCTGGGTTGAACAAGATGACGGGATATTTATATATTTATTTGACACTTCAAGTATGCATTTTCTATCAGTCAACCTTCGAGTAATGCAGACACAAACAGTGGTAGGTGTAATAAAATCTGAAAATATTTTTTATTTCAAAATTATTATACCTAAACTATAACTGTTTCAAATAATTTGATTTTTTTAATATCAATATCGCACGTCAAAATACTCACTACATAATATCATACTTGGGCTCTCGGGCTATCAGCGATAACGCTCAAGTGAGTCTTCACAATTCGCTCGTTAATCATCACGTCGCGTGCGTCGCATCGCACCGCATCGTCCCGCATCGTACCGCAGCGCGTCACACGTCAATTACTCGCGGGAAAACAATAGCGTTTCATTATGAGCTCAAATTATTACTTTTTGTGTAAAATGTTAAAATATGAAAGGTGAGTAAAGATCGTGAATTTTATATATTTATTAATGCCGTTGACACTTCATCAAATAAACTAGGTCTTGGTCTTGTTTTAATAATGTGTAATCATAGGGTTTAAGCTACGGTGTCTTTGACTTTGCTATATTGGCATTTAAAATATAAATTATTGTAAGTAGTTTAATCCTTAGTTAAGACGGCTTTGAAGAAAAGACATAAGCATTTTGCAAGTTTGTAAAATAGACCTAAACTATTCAGAACTAGTGCGGTATAGACCTACATACCTACTTTAGTATAGACCTCATTCATACCCATCAAACTCAGCCTGCTTATCAAACCGAATCGAGTACGCGACTCCTGGTAACTCCAACCAGTTGACCTCGTTATTCTGCAAGAACTATCAGCCGGTATTATAATTAAGCTAATTGACACGGACCAGCCTTTTAAAACGTATCTTCATGTTAGGCGTTTACTTAGGCGTCGGTGCAAACAAGAATAATTGTTCAGGAGGCACACCGAACAGAAATTAATCAAAAGGCCCACATATTAGATTTTCATGTTAAGATTTAAATATTTTAACAAAAATATCACATTTAAGTGAGCAACAGTCTACAGTTAAATGCTTCTATTATTATTGATCATATTTATGTACCCACGTAGGACCAAAGACCGTGTACGTATTTGGGGTTGTCTGTTTGTTGAAAAGATTTTTCTTCAAAAACTAATAGACCAATATTTTGATACGGCGGCGTTTTCAGTATTCATCTATACTAATATTATAAATGCGAAAGTTTGGATGGATGTTTGTTACTCAATCACGCCAGAACGGCTTAACGGATCTGGATGAAATTAGGCACAGAGATGGATTATACGTACGTAGTTTGGAATAGCACATAGGCTACTTTTGGATTAATTATCGAACACCACGCGGGCGAAGCCGCTGGCTCAAACTAGTATAATATATTTTTCCACACACATATCATAATACACTAGTCCTGTAGTATAAAACGTACACATTTGGTACACGTTCACATTCAATTGTTTTTCCAGCTTAAAACAATTCTACTATAGTTTCTAAATTTAACTCATTAAAGGGACCAGTGCTTCACTGAAAGGGACATTAGATAGATATAGTTTAACACAGAGAATTACGAGTTTATATAAGTTTATCAAGAAGAACTTCTGCAACAGTCTAACAACAGAAGATGAAGTAAAGGGCTGGTAAATATGAAGGTGTGAGCTAAGCTCGCGGCCCGACGCCGCGTCACGTCGTGTTCACACGGCGCTGTGGACCTTGACATGGTGACGCCACGCGGTCAGCGGTGGAAGAACCTGGGCTCGGCTGATGAGCTTTGGAAAACATAAAGGGAAAGGAAAAATCCTGATATTTATGCAAAAATTAAGAGATAGAAGGCGGAAGTCGGAACTACATTTTCTTCTTGCACCAAAGAAACCTAGTTAGATCTACCACACTAGGAATTATTTTCCTGTTACTTTAAAACAGAAACAGCAAGACCTGGAAGAACTTTGGAACAAATATCAGTTTTTTTTGTGTTTTAAGCAAGTCAACTGATGTACAAGTTGTGTACCTACCAATTTGCTTGGTAATCATGTGTGTTACTGGATCTTGGAATATACCTTAGATACCTATATAATCGAACACTAATGACTAAACAGTATAACAGCTAATTGCAAAGCGCTGAAGTCAAGCAGTGCTAAACCAACACTAAATAACCCCATTTGATTGCTATAGGGTGAATCGGTTGTTAGGGATTCCCTACAAGTGGGTCTACCTACAACAGTACTACTTTAACGCCACAAACCATTAGAGAAGCCCGCACTAATCGGTCCAGTCGTTTTGGAGATAAATGGCTAAACCGATAGACATTACTTACATTTCTAACGCCCTATTACTTATACCTTGGATGAAAGTCCAGTTCTGTGTATAATTGGTATATATCAATCTGGAGAGTGGAAAAAGGCATGTGTTAAAACCACAAATTGGATGGCTTGTGATATCCACTAACCGGCACTGTGGGTGCGGCCAAAAATCCATAATTTTTGCCCGCACCCAGGCACGATAGAAGGACTGGCTCCCAGCAGCGGGGACATTATACGGTGATAATCTTTGTTATGCAGGTAAACAGAATTCCTCTTTGGACTAAAAACGGAACTCTGTCCAAAAAATCAGGTCTTCCTTAAATTAATGTTTACATATCACGACGAAATGTTTTAAACATTTGGTTTTCAATGCCATATCAGGGATGGTTCCACAGTTTAAGCTATTGATAATGATGACTATACCTTCCTTGTCCACAGCTATACATGACATAAATGACATTAATTTTGGCCCTACTTCCTCAAGTATAAGTCCATAGATAAGTCTCATCCATAGAAAAGTCCTGTTTCCGCTGTTTTATTGGCTCTACGGTTAATCTGGTGTCGTACTTAAGCGGCGCTCAAGGAGATTAATATCGCATAGGATTGGAGGTAAGTGCGAGCTGGCGATGACGTCACGTTACTCACCCCTCACGCTTGGCACTTTAGCGGTGCGGCAGGTGGCCTAATTGTTGTGGGCTGTCTAACTTTAGTGCTTTGGTTTATGATTAATTATGTGTGTGGGGTTGGTAGGCATTGATTGGTCTAGTAGTGTGCTGTGTATTTGTGTTTGATGTTATGTCAACAGGTACGCATCCGATTATTCCTGTTTCTTATTGACCCGGTTTATAGAATGGGTAATCTCCCTTATCGTAAGTTAATACCTCTATAAATCACCCAATTTGACGTTTCTCTTACCCCATCTTTAAAAAAGGTGTGTTATTTATTTTCAACAATTAGTCGCCTTACATAAAACATGACGTGTATAAAATGAGTAACAACATAATATAATGTCGTGTAACGTTGTTTCATACAATATAATATATTTTGCACCCTTACGACATGTTAGCAAATTAATTCAAATGGATTAAACTAGTCTCTACAACTTGTTGTAGGTTGCGGGTTGTTACACTATTAATGTCAATAAGTTACCATATCATCTTTGTTCAATGACACAGCCACATTACTTTCTATTAAGTCGCTCTCACACGGCAAACTGCCATACACATAAAACCAACCATACCCAACGCAAGTTAGTTTAGCAGGGACGTAAAAACGAGTGCTGTGCCTGTGACGTCACTACTCACAACTTGGTCAACACCGTGAACTGCCGACGTGCTATAAAGTTATACGGCGGGCTATGAACATGTGCAGGAAAACGGTCTCAGCACTTACGACATTATTTTCGAAGTACCATATTCTAGATATTATGTAATTCCCAGGGTAGAAATAACTGGCCTAATGATAACGGTTCCGACTGGCGAAAGGATTTTTTTTGTAAAATAACCAGTACCAGCACCGCACCGCCGCATCAGCTTTTATAACAGTAAAGGATAACGTCGTCAGGAATGCGTCATAGAACGCACATACATACTGAAGCCCGCGCTGGGCCCGCTTGTTGGATTACGGCCCACTCCCACTCACAGAGTGGGAACGTTATTGCGCTGAATATACAATAGATCCCACGGTCACCAGGCAAGAAGAGGTCAAAAGCATCAAATCGTTTTCTTCCGTAAAACCTCATTGGTTAAACTGAATCATACTTCGTTTTTAGCGGCATTTATTTGCGGCGTTCATTACAAGTTTTGTTTTAGTTCAAAATCAAAAAAGGTCGTTGTATTCATAATTACGACTCATTATAACTTTGATTGTGGTCCAATCCTTAAATCGCCGAATAAAATCAGCTACTCCACACATTTTGTCGATTTATGTGAACAAAAAGCAAAAAGTATTGAGCAGCAAATCTTTTGGGTCGGCTTCAGAGTAGGATGAACAAAAACTGAGCTGGCATAATTACTAGCGACGAAGTAGATAATGTATAAGACTGTGTTGAAGTTTACAGAAGTTGCGAGTTATGGCACTCGTTTATAATTCTCAGTGCCCCTACACTGAGAATTATAAAGGAGTCTTGTCACTCGCGACACTTTAACCGGTAGTTCTATTAATTATTATGTGAAATTTGCTGCGAGCTTTATGCTCTACTTGGAGCCAACATATGTCGCAGGGACAATCTAGCCTAGTGGTTTGACCGTCGGACCGCTAGTCGCCAAGTCATAGGTCTGTGTCGAGTTCGATCTCAAGATACGCACCTCTGATTTTTCGGATTCATGTGCGTATTGTATAATTATCGCTTGCTTCGGTGAAGGAAAACATCGTGAGGAAACCAGCAGGCCTGAGAGATACCAACCACCACCAACGTGTTTTTTTTTTAAATTAAGTTAACGAAATAAACAATTTTTAATTTTTGTATATTTTTTTTTTTATTTAATGTTTCTCAATTGCAGGTAAAGCCAAGTCTCAAAGGTTGGGCACTAACCACACGATAAACAAAGATTAAACTGAATCTAAGTGAAATGTGAAAAAAAAACATTCGAGAATATATAATTAACTACGAGCCGTGCATTCGTTTCGCTCATCTCAATGAAAAAGTGAAGCCGTGGAGCGGGTGAGCAGCGAGTTGAGCGGGTGGAGTTTGCAATGGGATTTAGGACATATTATTATTTGCCCCGACACCCTGCGAGTGTATTTAAACTATTATTCAGGTATATGGACTACATTTATTTATTTTTATGTATGTATTTAAATATAACCTAGCTGATAATAAAGAGAGCTGGACCTCGTCATGGCAAATCATTACTGAAAGAATAAAAAATATTACCAGGTTTATCCGCTTTTAAACGCAATTTAGTGGCTAATAAAAGTACCCAAACAACATAACATCACGCTGTAATTCCCGAAGGGTTAGGCAGAGGTGTACCTAATAGTACACCCACATTTCGCCAGTTAGTTAAAGTTCCATGTAAGTGGGCATGAGTCTATTGCCATCAATTGAGCACAAATCCAGTGTCAAGTCCAGTCCAGTGTGAGAAATTCTTGATGGAAAAATTAAAAAAACAATTTGCCGGACCCGGGCCCGAACCCATGCTCAGCAGTCGAGATTGCGAGCACTAGCCCAACGGGACAGTCAGCTGAACAACTGTTTTCAGTCTCGATTCCACTTCAAGTTGAAACAAGACGCAGCATAAATTCCCGGTCCCCGCATTCTCGTGCTACGATGTTACGCATTCATGGGTATAAGCGAATTCCGTTATCGGGTATAAATCAAAATCCGAATACTTCCGAGTGGCCCCATAACCATTGTCCATTTACAGTTCAAAAAGTAACTGTTGCTCAAAAATCGACCTTATGACCGTGTGTTAGAGGTAACGGGTAATTTTGTGCTGGTGCAAAATGTGTTGTTAAGATATAAACAATTTCTTCAAAGGAAACAAATTGTTCGCAATTCAATTACTGTAATGGGCGCCGGATCGCGGTGGTCGTCTGGTGCGATAGAACAATGATTGACGATATTGTTCCATACAAATACAATTTTTGCGCAACTTCAATGCACTCCAAAGAATTGTATAGGTATAGAACACTGAAATGTAGTTCTTGTTGACTGCAGGATGAAGGATTTAGGAGAGGACAAGCGTAGACCGTGGAGTTTGGCACCAGCAGAGGCGTCTGTCTGTACAGCAGTAGGTAGAGGCGGACCATCATCAACAATGATGATGATACTGAAAACTCTTAAATAAAAAATATCGCTCTTTGGTCAAGAAAAAAAAAACCATCTACTCGCAATCTGACCTGTTTTGTGAAGGTCAAAAGAACAAACACGACGTGTAAAACGATTAAAACGTTGCCGTCAAAAGCTATGCTCAAACTACTGTTCAGAATTAAAACTTGTAACCATGAAGTAGAAAATTAACACCCAGGGAGTGTAGCACATGTGAAAAGGCACGACGTAATTGTCATACGTACTTGGAGCTTGATACCCACAGCTATGTTTTACACTAAATAGCTCCAATTACATAAAATATGTATGTATTATTTAAATTGCACAGGTACTTAGGTCTAATACTTTCGTAACGATTTTGAGGATTATCAGTGAATTTACTTTTACAAATAAATTTAAAGTAAACTGTATTGAAAAACTATTATTGAAATTGATCAATAGCTACAAGCTTCGAAATAATTTAGCTCATCCAATCCGACTATAATCCCTTTCACGTATTTCAATTTCTCACAACAATTATCTAATCTAAATCAAATTGGAAAACCAATACCATTTTTAACGAACTTTTAGTTGGGAATATTTACTGTTTGTAATAAAAAGCACAATTAAACGGGAATCAATTAAAAAAGGAGCATAGTGTTGGATAGTCATTAATTCCCGCGGGACTCAAAGAACGCGGGAAACTGCAAACAATTGCAGGCTCTGCACTGCAGTGGATAACGGAGCAGCCTGCATGGATATAAGGAGCTCTTTTAAATATACTGCTAGGCTTTACACAGATTGGCGACTTTCTGTCTTTCTGTGGATTTGAGCCCTTTATTTTAGGTTCTCAAGATATTTTTATTAATTTTATTGCTCACACGCGATAATATTAAAAACTTTTATTAAAGAGGCCCATGGCAAAAACCACATTTCAGAAAATAATTAGGCATTACCGCTTAGTAGAAATAAGACTACTTAGTCTTATGAAGTGCAATGACCGATTCGAAATAAGCCCAAATTGTTTACAAAATATAAAATTTCACCAAGATACTTCGGTAGGTACTCCAAAAGAATTCTGGAGTGATAACAGCTTTCCTGCTGTGTTGAATGTTCATTAAATCCCTGTTTCATCTCATTTGCCGCGTATGTTTCACTGAACAACAAGATCTTAACATCATGTAGTGAACATTGTTACGAAAAAGGAAATTTGAGGCGCTTTTCTCTTATGTTTAAGTACGGAAAACTACCTACATCATTGATCGCAGACTGTAATAAATATGTAAAAGCCGTTTTTTTATTCACACAAGTAAAAGACGTGGATTTGCCGTTTCTGAAATTGCTATCTTCAGGAGCCACATCATCATCGTCATTAACAGCCCGACACCCATATTTGACCTGAGCTGAGCTAGGTTTAGACCACTCTTTGCTCAATGTCAATCTTCACGGGACCTATGCTACCCTCATAAAATGATTCAATGTCCAGAAATTAAGCTCTATGGCAAATCAAATCGGATCTTTCCATTGTTACGCTACACAAACAGCAAAATAAATAATACCAGCCTACAACTGTCTCACTGCTGAGCAAACGCATCTTCTCATACAGAATATATATTGCTATATGTTTTTAACAAATCATTTAGATAAAAAAAAAACAATTAACAATTCCCCATATTAAATAAATCGTCGTCTATAAATTGTAGGATTGTAACAAATTGTTATGACAAAGGTCAGAAAGTTAGAAAAGATCAGGTGAATAAGGTCGCTAGTAATATTATTTATTTAATATGACTTTTTCTGCGAAATTCGCACTTGGTATGATTTGTGATCCTGAGCGTATCTTTGATTCAATATTGTATGTACTTGTTTAATGAATTAAAAAATATTAAATTAGCAATTATTACACTCTCTAACAAAATACTTCACATTGTTTACTTTCTAATTTATAAATAACTTTATTTGTTTGCGATAAGTTCATTGATAAGATTCATTAAATCACGGGTTGTACCATTGCCGAAATGATTGCTAACGCGTGTTTTTAACGAAGCGCAAACATGCGTAAAAAAAATAAAATTGAATTGTTATTCTAGGCAATATTATGTTGAAAACTTTCAACATAATATTGCCTATACGCATAATTATCTAGTCATTCATCTTTACAAAATGTTTTAAAATCACATGTACATCGGCTAGTAATAATTCAACATCAATAATGTTTACTTTAAACATTACCGACCTTTAACCGACCAAGATGTCATCAACCGGTTTCAAATGTCCCTTAAGCCAGTTAGTACAATTCGCTACAAACGTAGAACTTGTCCGTGTAACCGAATACCATAACATCAATGGAGTTTCTGATGTCAAACGGTACAGTTTCCAATTACCATTAAAGTAACATGATTAGGGTCAGTCGGCAGTGTGCCCGCAGTCTAACGCGCGATCATTGTGTCACAGTGTGGAAGAAGCCTTAGCTTCGCGACTTAGCGAATTCCTTTCGGAAGGTTTATGAACTGTTTACAGTTTTGCAGATAGTTTTTTTTTTTATTAAGTCTAACCGCACCGTTTCGTTTGGTTCGTGTTTTCTGTTTTATGTTAGATCACATAGGGTTCATAGGGTTTATGTCCCATTCCTGGGCAAAGGCCTCCCCCATTCCTTCCACTTCTCTCAATGCTACAAGGGTCCTAAAGGCCGAGTGACATATAAGTGGGGACAGGCTGGAAAGGCTGGCTGGATTTTCGTGAACATGTCTGATTTAATTTTTGTCGTCCAAAAAGTGTATGTGTGCCTTAAGTGATTTTGCAAAATCTTGGAATTTTTTTAAATATTAAAAATAATTTTAAAGTTATCCAGTAAAACATACGTTTTTGAACAATCCATCAAACGATATCGTGTATAATAATTACAACTGATTGAAAGCTCCTGTTCACATAGCCGTAAATATATTCACCAAATTCCGAATTTTAAAACAAAAGGTTCTATAAAATAATATTAAAAGTTTGTACAACGAAAGAGCTACAAATATAATTTGCAATGGAAAGCACTACACAGTCAAATGTATAATATTTCCAATGCTTACAATTTGTTTCAATTTATTCAATGCAGATCAATGTTTGAACAAAAAAAAACAATCTCTTGAATTGTATTATAAGTAAATAACTGTTTTTTTCTCAATATGATTTGAGCATAAAATGTTCTGAGAGCTTCTTCTTTATAGTATGGTTAGTGCTTGGTGCTAACCTGGTGTCAGAGTTTTTAAGCTGCACATGGGCCCCTGACTTAGCTTTTACATGCCGCCGAGAAATATACATATCTTAGGCATGCCGGTTTCCTCACGAAGTTTTCCTTCACCGAAGTAAGTGATAATTATACAATACGCACAGGATTCCGAAAAATCAGAGGTCTTGGGTTCGAACTCGATACCTATGACTTGGCAATCCAACGGTCACATCACTAGACTATCACTGTCATATTCTTAGAGCTGACCTCGACTTATGATGATGGTAGTTTTAATTATTTCACCACCAAACTCACTCATTTTATTTGCTCTTAAAATAGTGAAGTCGTCAGGACCGGCGGCGCTTCCCAGAACCAAAAATTCCAAGACATGTGGTGAATTATGGGCAAGTCCCTGCTTTTGCTAAACGTATGTATCTATATGATTAATTTCAAGACGTCGACTATACGGTGAGATTCATTTTTAAAACCTAGTTTTTTTAGATTTCAATCTGACTTTTCTCAACTAGGTTGGGGTCGGCTACCAGCGGTCTAACCGGATGCATCTGAATACCAGTATCTTACATGGAACGACTGCCTATCTGACATACAGAACCCAGTTAGTACTGGTTAATACGATACTAAACTTAAGTTATAATATAATATTACAATCTTACTGTTGCCTAACAAAGAAAGAAAGAAGATCGTAGCAACTTCTGTTGACTAATGGGAATATTATACAAAGGACTGAATGCAGAAGCAGAAACAAGATAGTTTCTGTAATAACCTGTTAGTAGCAGCCATTACAAATTGCTAAAAAAAATAAAAAAAAAAAAAAAAAATAATTTGAAAAAAATTAAAATTAATTTGAAATGAAATTAATAAATTAATTTAATTTGAATTGAAATTTTAAAATTAATTTGTTAAATTAATTATTCTTCAGTACAGCACAAAGTGGTTGCTAATATAGCGATAAAGGCTTAATCAACCTATAGCTAAATAGTATACATAAAATACACAAATATATTATAACATCAACACAGAACTAAGTCCAAATCCTCCCGATTTAATTTTCTGTGCGGCTCCAAACTAAATTGAAATTACAAACCTGACATCACACATACACCTTCATTTCCCATTTGTACCGGAATGTTACAAACGTACAGATAATGGTACCTCCTCATGTGAGAGATAGAAAAATCCATTGAAATCGTTGGCTGGTCTGCAGATGTATGTAAATCCCTTGAGTTCAGAATGTCGTTTAAGTGAAACAATATGGGTTAGGGCGTGTACACACTGGGTGGGTTTTTTCGTGGTCGTTATGGTAATGGTAATGTCGTCGTTCGCCCGGATGGACTGCGAATGGAAGGAGACATTAACTTTTGTGGTGGGTAGCAGTATGTGTGGATAGATCGTACACGTTTAGTGTTGGCCTTCAATACATACACAGTGACGTCACACATTCCTTTACTCAAAATTTGATCGAGATTACAAAGCCAGCCACTTTTTCGTTTGATCAGGTAAATCAATGTTTAAATTCTCTTTACTTTTAATCCGAATTCAAAACAGACTTCATCGATAAAAGTTTAAATTATCATCTTTGTTCGGATTCAATCCGAAGGAATTGTCAATTTACGAAGTTTAAAGTTAAAGTTAGTAGATTTGTCGTGACCTCTCCGGTCTGCCCGGACCTTAGCCTGCGACTTAGTTAGATTTCTTTATTACGCAGACAGGCTGATTTATTTGTACTTTATTGACTTTTTATTTGGTTTTGCTGAAACTAAATAGCAAGTTTCTTGCGGAGACGACTGTAGAATAATGATTTCAAGGGTTCGACCGCGGCTCGAGTTTATTAGTTGTTGAATTTAGTGCTAGAACAAAAAGAAAATTAGAACAGAAATGTATTGCTGAGATTAAGAAAGAAATGTGGCTTACCATTTTACTGAAAGTAATTCTTTTGTGTGATTCGAAAGATTAGTGGGTACTCAATCTGTCAATCTTGTAATGTTAATGATTGCAGTTGATTAGATCTCATTATGTGGAACACTAATTTGGATTAGCTCAGTGTCGTCTACACAGCGAATTCTCGAAACGAGGCATCACTTTGTCCATTTTGATTGCGGACTAATTATTATAATTATAGTGACTGATGTGCTTGTAAGGTCTGTAAACAAAAAAAATCGCCTTTATCGTCAGCTTATTTCCGCAAAATATTTGTCGTCGACTTTTGAACACCATTCACACCATTGGCTGTACCATTGGACTGTATCCTCGGTCACTTTTGTTTGTTAAGTAATTGTATTTTTTTTTGCAATCAAAGCACACTCCAGGAAAATCCGGTTTTGAACGTTCTGGCTTTATACTGATGAGGGTTGTAAATTTTAACTATTTATAAACTTTTACGAGGCCTATTTAATGGCTTGGTAGCAGGTTAAACCCAATTTATTTTAAATTGGCTGTTTTATGTAGTAGAATAAACAAGGCTAGGACAGAAAATAAAAGTAGTGGGTAACTGCCGGCGAAATTACGGGGATATAAATACATATATTTTTTTAAGTTTTTCAATTAGATATCCCAATTATAATCACATAATAATCATTATTTTACTGTCTGTATTTTAATTACTCATATCCATGCAAAGAACAACACGCCATTTTACAATCCCTCCAGCGTTCTTATTACCCAAGACACAACTACACAGTACATAATATTGAAAGACTATGTAATAAATAAGTCAGTATTTCATGTGAAGATATCGTTGGTACGATACAAGCGCTAGGCTGGGAAATATCGACAGTATTATGGTCACGAATCACGTCTCTAGAAAAATGGCACAATGACCAGAAAGAATAACTGGCTGGAACATATTAATGTCCCGCAATAGATATGTTAGTCATATTTCCAGTTGGTATGAAGCAATATTTTCTAGACCAAGTGTGTATTGTCAGGGGACTAAACGATTATGACATCATTCTGTCTGAGATTAATAACAAACGACGATCGCTGACTGGCAGACATGGTTTTTGCTGGTTTTATTGACCCGACATAGAAAAGACTCTTTAAATGGGTGATTAGCGTTTGCCCGTGGCTTCGTCCGAGTGGAGGCTAACATTAGAGAACTTACTACCGATATAAAAAGTTTCCAAGGTCTACGCCCAGGTTATGTTCTATCTGTGAGCAAAATTTCATACAAATTCAGGCGTTAAAGTATCAAAAGTTAACAGACAACATTACTTCCCCATTTGTTAAATTGTTATGGAGGAATATGCAATAAAGCATGTATAAAGATAGTAAGCAGCTGCAGCTGTATAAGAAATCGGACGAGAGTAGACTCCAGATAACATGTAGTGACATGTTAAGTGACAATAAGGCCAGCCACTCATCCACACTACATCGCATCGGTCGCTCCACGCTGCTTACCTGGGGGTAAGCTTACCCCCAAATGCTCAATATTCCTTTTCCCACTGCATGTTAGGCACCACAAAACATTCCACAAGCGCTTTCAATTTACTCCAACTACAAGTACAATTTAGACACTTGTACAATGCCATTCCTGGGGGTATCAGCACAAAGCAGACCCCCTTACACCCCCTTCCACCCCTTTCTTGACCCTCGGGTCTTAGAACAAAGCGATTAGAATTAACTATTCGGATGTAGTGGATCCGAAGTTGGATACTTACAGATCTGCTTGATAGAGAATTAGAGACTGGAATGGACCCAGTTGGTTGTGCGCTCTGTTCTCTATAACTCTCCATGGTACACTGATTTTTACGACGCGACGGGACGCTTCCGTGTCTATATTTGCGTGTTTGTTGAGTGAATGGAGTTTTTTTTGTGTAGTTGTATAGTCGGCAATATATCCTCACATGCACAGTAGAAAAATGTTCATGAAAAATAAAGGTTGTTGAAAGGTTAATTTCGGATTTTCGAATGAAGAGTCCGCCGTGGGCGCATGGGTGTAATTGTATTTTTATGCCCGATTCGTCAATGTTCTGACTCGTCATCAAAATACAAAAGATCACGATTCACAACTGTTTCAACTACAGTCGAAATAATACAACTCCTGTCTATAATAATTATAAGGTATATTTACACAAGTTTACGTACAAGTATACGGGATAACATAATATTATCTTTCACTCCTATTTTTTAAATCGTCTTTGAGCTACGAGTTAAATGGTACCTTACAAAAAGTACTAGGCTTGCATGAGTTCAAGGTGGTATTTTAACAGTTCCGGATCAGACACACGGGAACCGCGCGATTGCAAATTGTGCTGTTTGGAACCGTAAAATAGTGTTATATATACTATATTCAGACAACGGCGGTTTGTTAGCGATTGGCGTGCGCGGATAGCGTCAGTTTGGAAATGGAATTCGACGAATATATTATTATATTTGCTGTGGTTGCTTATAGAAAGAAAAGAAAAATGCAGTATCGGGTGCATCCAGTATTAAGTGACCGATTTGTTCAAATTTATTGTGGCAAATTCGTAATGTTAAATCCAAGTTAAGAATGTTTGAAGGTTTTTTTACTATTGCATTGCATTATAGAATGAAGATCCCATTACTTTTCGATTAATTTATTCTTTCCCCAAAAACTTTATTCAGCCCAAATTGGTCCAGCTCTTCTCAAGTAATACGCTTACCAACGAACATGAATGCATTTAATTTTGATTTGTTTAAATTATGGCCATAGAGATTCAATTTGACGGAAAAATGACATCCTGTTACTGCTTAGGCTTGGTTAGTAATGACAGCTGACACAATACGTGAGATTAACTCCTTCTTATTTATGACAACTTGGTATTCATAGGCGTGAGTAGTTTACTTGAATTAATGTAAAATTATTGTTATATAACAGATTATGAGGTAAGCTCCTACTTATTTGACTGACGCTTACCAACGAGAAGCTTTTCTTTTTTATTTATATTGAAGATATTATTTTTGCGTTTTTTTTTTTTTTAAATTGAGGTTGTTGTTAATAAATGGATTTAAAAGACATGCAATGTTTTGCTCGCTATCTGTACTTTTTGACACGAAAATTTATTCTGATGAACATAAAAATTCACTTGTTTTCTTCTGATGACGAATCGGGATATCATGTATGAAAAAAAATTTGGTGACCAATCGGAATAGTGACGAGTCAACTCGGCACCTCTAATCAAGTTGCCAAGCGGTAACTTAGCAGCTGAACTAGCAAACGATGCAAGATGGCCAATCGACGATACAGCGGTGAAGCGGCTAGTTGGTGAGCGAAACTATTCAACTTTGTCATTGCAGTTTAGTTTTAAACTGTATCTACATCGTATGGAATTGTTAGGTTAATAATTTATTTGTTGTATTTAATTGGCCGGTAGCACACATTTTAGTTTATAAAGTCTAACTATTCACACACGAAATATTTTCAGAGAATCATTTCACAGCTTTATCGAAGCCATTTCAATGAAAAAAAAACAAATCTAAGTAAATTTTTATTAAAAAATACTTCGTTTTTTTTCCATTGAATTCGTTATTGATTCCTTATTTTTCAACATCCAATACGCTAGCTCCATTAATCTAGCCTAATAGATGGTGAAAAATAAGGAGCCAGTATTTATTTTGTGGGTCAAGTATTTTTTTTTTATGTGATAAATAATAAATAATACCTCGATATTATTGTTCCATTGAAATGCCTTCGTTATCGTCGTTAGATGATTCTCTAAAAATATTTCGTGTATCAATAGACAATATATAATATACAGTTGGTGGAGTCGACTAGGTACCTCGTCGGTCGCGGTCGAGGTCGCTACAGCTGATCATAAGGTTCTGGGTTCTATTCTCAGATCGGGCAAAGTACACATTTTTGGTTTTCAGAAACTTTAGGAAATTGACACTATTAAAATTATAGGCGTAGTGTTATTGTATGTTTGTAGTGGATATGTTTGTGCAAGGAAAATCCCTAAATTAAATAGTAAGTACTCGGATAGAAACCCAACATTTATTTATTTTATTTATTGAATTAGGTTCACCAACAATTGTCACACCGAATACAGAGACATAGCACATTCATAAAATTAAATAACAGCGTAACAATTACTTATAGGTAAACACCACATGCACAAAATAATAAATTACAAAGATAAGCTAACTTACTAGGTAATAAGCGCCAATAAATTAATACATCGGATTATAATATTAATACATACCACAATCAGGTTAACAAATCGGATCAAAGCACATTAAAAAGAATCCGAACATTAATTTCTTATTCCAATCACGTACGGTTAAACAAAAAACAAATTTAACTTTCCTGAAGCATTGGAAACTAGCTCAGAAAATATTTGACGAATGAAATTGAAGGAAAGTTTTCCAATATTGCAACTGAACGGTACCTGTACTGTCAGCGTAATAAATAAGTGACATTCTTGATTGAACTCATTCACTGTAGATCATCATCATAAATGTACTTTTTTTAAGTTAGCTGAGTGTCATATGAGACCCACGAGCCAAATAATCATGAAAGGACGTTGTTCAACAGCCATACACCATTCGCCTAAGAAGCAACGGTCATGTAAAATTACTTTCCATGGTATAAACAAAGACTAAATTCTTCAAAAAAGAAGAACTACTGACAATTGTTTAAAATCTAAAATACTTTCGGAGTTTGAGGTTATTATTGTTGTTGTCGTTCTAGAAGTTCCGTAAATCACAGACAGAGGTCGATACGATTCCAGAGGAAGTCAGAGTTCTTATACAAGGTGTAGTTTTGCATCCTCGTCAAATTCAAGGAGGTTACTATGCTAATGATTCTCGACCCGAATCAAAAATAACATGGGTAGATATTTTTTTCCCACCACCCGTTTTAAAACGCGGCCCGTCTTATACTAGCCCTATAACCTCGCTTTCACACACACAAACAAGCGCTTACGTTTATTCGATAAACGGGTGATTCTCTTCTTTTGAGAAGGGCTTCATTGTGAAATAGTGTCAAATTAAAACAACAAAAAAAGAAAACGTTTATTATTATTGACCAGGTACCGTAATTTTTATTGATTATTTATGTCTTCTATGCAACCTCCCGAATTTTAACGAGGATGCAAGACTACACCTTGTTTATTCCTAAGTCTAGTCCTTACATAAAATTGATATAGGTCACAAAATCACAAGAAAACTTAACAAAAAACAAATTACTCAAACGAGGTAATCGTAAGGGCCTATTCACACAACGTATTTTTTTGGCGATGATGTGGGCGTGTATACAATACGGCGAGTGAATACGCCCCGAGTGTGGCATTTCATCAACTGACAACTGTCATGGTATAAATGTCAACAATGTGACACGTCAATCGTCATGACTTCATTCACTCAGCGCCTTTGACAGCTCGAGCGCTATAAACATCTGTTTCCAGCAAAAAATCTTACCTATATTATCAGGCGCTGTAAGTGCTGACTTTTTATACATAAATATGGCGCTCCGGATTATGATTATTAATAAAGTCATACCACTCTTTTAATTGTTTACGAGATGCAGAAGTGTCCATTTGATTGTAATAGTTGATGGTAAAAGCAAAAAACTGTATAGGTTGCACATTTGCTCCATAGGTAGTTTTTGACAATGTCCTTAAAAGAATAACAACAGTTACAACCGATTACTCATATCAGGTCACAAAATTGTTTTCCAAAGAAAGTCATCCATGTTCATCGATAGTCCCTATACTAAAACCTTTGGCCGAGTGTACTTACATACGTAGCAGACCGAAACTAAGCCACTAGATCTTTCAATTATGTAGCCTTTGAAATTCAGCGAATGTGTAGAAAACACAATTTTCAGCCATTTTGTGAACTGTTGATAAATTTGGAGATTGGATTCAGATTGATTGAAAATAACAACTTTGATTGGCACGAGATTGGTAATTACATTTTAACATAATCAATGTCGAAAGGCTGTCGTTAATCTTTATCATTTTTCAATGTCTATGGTTCAAAACGGCTTTCATAGACAAGCGGCACTAGCCCAACGGAGTTCGGGTTGGCAATAGAAAGGTCGAGAGTTTAATCACCATACGATGAACTAATTGGTATACATTCTAGAATTTATACGTGTGGTTAGAGTTCTAGTTAAGTTATTTCTTTTTGTTATTTTAAATGTTGTTGTGTTGTTTTAGCAATATCGCGGCAGGCACCGACGGACATGGCGGAATGAGTTGGACTCCTTCGATAAGGATTCATCTGTAAAAGCACTAGACAGAGACAAGTGGAGAGAGTATAGGAGGCGTCTGCCCTGCAGTAGTATACAAGGTGTAGTTTTGCATCCTCGTCAAAATTCAGTAGGTTGTCATAGAAGACGTAAATGATCAATATAAATTGCGGTATCTGGTCACTAATAGTAAACGTTGCTTTTTTTAGTTGTTTTAATGTGCCACTATTTCAGAATGAAGCCCTTCTCATAAGAGGATAAAGATATATTTATTTTGTAAAAACATGAGTAGTATGTATACAGGTCTTATAAATAAATTAGATGTAGCTACATGTTTTGCCATTTAGGAGTGGCGTACAAATTTTTTTTTGGCCTTAAGCCATAGGATGAACTTAATTAGTATAAAATTTAAAAAGTAGAGGTAATTACCTAGATATATTAGATGAAGAAATGTCGTATTAAAATATTATAAAATATAAATTAAAATATTCTGCTCAATAAAATATGGTGTGCAACTATCGGTAACCTTTAGACCGAACATAGCCCTAATGTACTTTTTTTGGGACTTAAATATAATTTCCTTATTGACCGAGTTTCCCCAGAATATAACGCCAAACCTTAATATGGAACCGACAATCCCATGGTAGGCAGTAAGAAGCGCATCGGTGCTTATAACGGGTGCAAGTTTATAGAGCGCGTAAGCCGAGGAATTAATTATTTTATTTAAAAGCTCTATGTGCTCTTTCCAATTTAGACTTTTATCAATTGTTACACCTAGAAATTTTGTAGAGTCTACTTGTTTTAGAATTGATCCTTGGTAATTGATATTTAGGTTTGGTGCTGCTAGACGTTGACTGAAAAATATCACTTTTGTTTTATCTAGGTTAATTTTTAAATTATTGTTATTTAGCCATTTAATTGTTGAAGTTATTGTTTCATTAATTTCGTTTTCGTAATTATTTTTATTGTTAGAGTTTATTGTGACCACTGTCATCAGCAAAAAGTGAAATCTGATATTTTGTTATTCCGGGTAGATCGTTTATGTAGATAATAAATAGTAAGGGACCCAATACACTCCCCTGTGGGACTCCATACTTCACTATTCGTTCTTCCGATTTATATACTTCTTCTTCACCGGAGGAGGAGAATGAATCAGCCGTTTATCGAATAAACGTCTGCGTTTGTTTGTGTGTGTGAAAGTGCGGTTATAGGGCTAGTATTAGACGGGCCGCGTTTTAATAAAAAATATAAAAAAATATCTACTAATTTTTTTATTGATTCGGGTCGAGAATTATTAGCATAGTTACGTCCTTGAATTTGACGAGGATGCAAAACTACACCTTGTATATCAGCTCTAACTATTCATATACGAAATATTTTCAGACTATCATCTAACGGCTATAACGAAGCCAATACAGTGGACTTTTATAAAATCTAAGTATATATAATAATTTCGTAAAAATAAAAACACTTAGATAAAATTTATTTTTTCGTTGCTATGGCGACTTTACGACATATATAAGTTACTCTTAGAATATTTCGTGTATGAAAAGATAGACCCTATGTATAGTCCTTCTGACCGTTTTCGGTCTCAGCGGCTAATCTCAGCGGATATTAGCCATCAGCGCGGCAGATATTATAGTGCATAAGTGTGTGCGCAGGCGCAGATGCACTCTCTCTTCCCTCACTCTCATAATCCGATGGGA
The DNA here is from genome assembly GCA_964057025.1 of Standfussiana lucernea. Classification (NCBI taxonomy): domain Eukaryota; kingdom Metazoa; phylum Arthropoda; class Insecta; order Lepidoptera; family Noctuidae; genus Standfussiana; species Standfussiana lucernea. Next base: position 14,761,024 of record OZ059806.1, on the reverse strand, counting down.
TGGGTGGATGTATGGGATGGGTAGTGGTATATTATTATAGACTTTTCGTAATCTTAAATCAACAAAAAAATATTTTATATGTCGATTTAAAATTACTACAAGTGAAAAAACTGAAATGAACTGAAAATAAAAAAAATCTGGATTATTCATATAATTAATGATATGTCAAAGGTACACCATATTACGCATAGACAATTCAAAAGCCTCGCCCACCCTTCCTTCTTTAATAACACATACATAATATGTTAACGAATAAAATGACGTCAGACTCGTTCTAGAGCCTTGTTCACACTGTGAGTGGCGTGCAAGGGCGTGAGCGCACCGGCGTAACGATGTGCACTAATTATGTAAGACACAGGTGAAAGGATTACGTGTTTGCGTTTGAATTAGTGCGCGGACCTCAATGTGGTTTATTGAAGTGTGTTGTTGTGGTTGCTTGAATGTGGTGGGCGTTATTCTGGGTGTTTTCTTTTAAAATGTAATAGAGGAATGTTGACAAAGTGGACAATTCATTAACATCATCATTCTCCTGCCCTCATTCCAATTTATTTGGGTTCGGCGCAGCATGTCTTGTTTTTCCATTCTTTTACACGATTATATAATTTTTGGGTCAAAAGCTTAATAGTGAACTACAGTAGGCTAAACTAATTTATTGATTGCACTAAAAACATCTATAAAGTCGAATTTCAATCAGCCCATGTAAACCACTGCAGGCAGCCCTGCAGTGGTTAGGTGGTCAGTGGAAATTGTTGACAACAACGACTCATTTTCACTGACTACTCTTGAACGTGGATTAGATTTTATAATATGCTGTGCTGATCGTGTTCAGTTTTATTGGTAAAATTCGTCCTTCAGTAACACAAAATTCTCGACTCACTGATAAGCTTTTCCTACACTGCCAACAATGTATGACAAAATTACATATTACGGCTTTCCTTATTACGGGTGATAATATCTGGTTTGTCACAGGAACAAATAAAACCACTAAACGAAAGAGCAGAGCCTACCTTAATTTCTTAACTCACAAGAAAGACTTGAAAGAATATCGCAACCAAATATTTCCTTCCAAAAACAAAAAGAACAATTTTTCAATCCTCAATAGTTGTGTACAATGGTAATAGGACAAAAGGCAGCATGGCCAATATGGTCCATTGTGCGAGGGCCGCATTGGCCATTGTGTGAGGGCTGGCGCACAATGGGAACAAACAAAGGTTGTTAATTAATATTAGAACACGATTGGATTGCAAATAGTAGCGTCGATTGTAATGTTGTAATAGTGCAAATAGGGAACTTTATGTAAATTGTATAATTTGGTGGGTAATACATGCTATAATAATTGTATTTACGCCTCAATCGAAGTTTTATAGCACATATAAAATAAAAAGTTAATCTAATTTAAAAACAATGTTTATACGTGATAGAGAGATTAAAAAAACAGCCTGCATTACAACTTCAAATGTAATTATTGTGTAATGTAATTATTATTTCTATAAATAAAAATTTATACAATACTAGTAGTTATTCTGAAATTATCTGTATTTACACCCTGTTAGTAACTAGTAGTAAGTATTACTATTATTTTAAGTAGAAAGAACAAGGATTTGAAAATACTACATAGCTTGGTCTAACTGTCACTGAAGAATCCTGTTCCCGATCCTTTGCATCGCAGACGTAATCACAGAATCCATTACCACCCTTATCATCTTTTACATTAAAACTCTAATTTGCCAACAAAAACTGCAATTAGCCTCACTGACGCTGTTCTATCTCACTAATTGTTAGTTGGATCACTCAGGGCCACAGCTAGTTTACATTATATACTTTGTATATAACACAAACTAACATAACAAGACTAAGCTCACTGTGTGTAAAGCAAAGCTTTTAACCCGTTTTCTGGAAATGCATTAATTAAATCGTAGCGTTTTCGTAGAATCCGTTGCGCCGCTACGCTTGCTACGCCTGTCGTAGGCAACGTCTACGAGAGAGAATTGTTTTACAAAATTATGTTTAATTTAGCGAATCACTCTAGTGTTAATTCGTTTAAAAACCAGCATTTCGGTGGTTAGTTTACCCACTTTATGGACTTGTTCATTTTGTTGGTTCTGACCAACTAACTGTGTATGACGTAGTTTATTCACAAAGAAAATTTTAAACCTGCCAACTCTTTCCACTCGACTAACTTAAGCAAGAAAATATTCAATTGGTTTCTTTTAATTCTTTTTAAAGAACGAAGCAGTATATAAAAAATAAATGAGAAGCATAAAAAACGCATTCAAAATATTTTTATTTAACTACGGCCTCATGGAGAAACGAGCGCACATAAATAAGTTTAACCTCATATTTCAATGAGGACGTAGTTTTTCCGCATTTGTTATAACGCGTCGGCGTGTGGGATATTTTATAATGACGTGGAGGGGTGAGTGCAGGGTGAAGCCAGGGGGTGTTGCGGGGTGTTGAGTGTCTGGCTAATGACGCCGCCTGGCTGCATCTAATGATCGTTTGTCAAAGCTACACTACCTTTAGTAGCGTGAGATGAGCGGAGATGTGCTGTGTTTTTGTGTTGGCTTGACAAATGGGATGTGCTTATATGACTTTTATAAGTTTCGGGAAAATATTATGCCACACTACTTTCTAAATTTTCATTATCTTCTTGTTTTTTTTTTTAACATTCGTGCTCGCAAAAATACCTATACAACTTTGTAGAATTATGATTTTGTCATTACAAAAGAAAACGATCAAAAATGCCAGTAGTAGACTAGCTAATAAATATCGTTAAATTGTTGATTCTAAGAAACCCTTCAGAGTCGAACAAGAAGCTTTAACTTTACTTTATTTCTCTCTTTGCTTGCTGACTACCCAACCTTCACACGTAGGCAGGATCTTTACATAATTTATCATTTACCATCATTTAGTTGGTCAACACGCGAAGAAGAATACCTTCTAATCTTACATGATAAGATTAAACATTCATTAGGGTCTAGTACATTTTCTTCCCACAGTCTTAAATCAACAAATAACCCAATGACACGCTGACACCGATACCTGGCGCGTCGCCAGCCAGCCAGGCAGCCAGGCAGCCAGGTCGATCCAGACATCTCTCAATTAGTACCAAACAATAGCCTGGCGCAAACAAATTAATATTCTATGATCCTTATGAACAAGTCTTTAATCTTTGACCTGGACTACAATGGAATGTTCTAGATTATATTAATTGCATTTGATTTTACAAGTTCATTGTGAGTTAGATCTTAGCTGACTTAATTTTGCCTCAGAGTGTTTTCTGAGAAAGTTATGAGTGTACTAGTTTTGAATTTAATAGGAGTAGTAACTTTGAAATACAAGGTGAAGGAGCATCGACGCTGAAGCGCACACATATAAATTTATCATCGGTAATTTACAAAAAAAAAACAGCTGTTCCATACATATTGATTTGTAGGTATTGCAGTTTTTTATGGAACTGCAATACCTACACATTTCTAGTTCAGAATGATAAACTGAATACGTAGTAACAGTTTTAGCGTCGGTGTGCCTCCACCCTGTACATGACATATCCTTAAAATAGTCGAAACTGGTAAAATTAGATACTTTAATTTACAGTTGTTGAACCCAAAAAATTATTTACCTTACCCTGGTTAGGTGGATACTCGCAGGTGTCCTTTATACTTGTTCACTGGCAAATATTTTCCTACGACATAAGGTATTTTTACTATATCTATTTCCATAAATTCTTAAGCTTAGCCACGCAGACTGATACCCATAATATACATAAAAACTAAGCCGAAATGAGGCACTTATTGACAAGAAGTCGAGAACCTACCTTCTATCATAAGCACAGTTGGTGACATTTTTAAAATACTTGAGAAACAATCCACAATGTATTGAAAAATAAACGAAATAAAAAAATATGTAGCGGTATGTGGTGGCGCGTGTGTCGGGTCGTTTAGTTCCCTCCAAAATGGTTGAGTTGAATGATGGCTGATCCATGCGTCATGTTCGTGAACGGGCGCTGTCAGTTGTGACTGGTCATCTCGCAGCTGCCATGGATTATTGTATTTTTGAATTGTTAATTTTATCTTTTTATTCTGGACGCTCTTACTCGCACGTCTTTCTACATCGTTCTCACATGTATGTTTAATCTCGACATGAATGATGTAACCGAGACTTTGTAACAACAATGATTTAAAAGAGTGTCCATGGAGTTTCTTGCCCATTCTTCTCCATAGAGATCTACGCTTTCGAATGGGCAACTACAGTACTTTCACAAGTTATTATGCCCTGTGACTGGGACTGTAGCTTAGTTTGTTTTTTGTGTTTTGACATTCAAAAGTGCCTGTAATGGTCTAATTGAAATAAATGCTTTGAGTTTGAGTTTGAGTTGAGTTTGAGTGTAAAATAATCTCTCGCAAATTGTGAAGGTTAAATTAATCTGCGTATGTTGTTGATGTTCAATTTCAGTAAGCCAAGTGTTTGGACCTGTCGTTTCGCACCTGCTGGTCTGTTTTAAGAGGAAACCAAACAAACAGGAACACATTCAGAGTGATTTATTATTCTCTGTTTTATTCAGTTTCAAGTGTACTAGTGAATTGTCAAAAGCAGCTGTTTGGATTAAGGTTTAGGATAACTTGATATTTGGTGTCTAGTCCTATTTGTTAATTATCTCGAATTTACTTAAGATTACGACGGCCATCCAACATGGTAATGCTGCCAGTCTTCTGGGATTTTTTCCGTTTTTTTTATAGTTTGTAAATTATGTTAATATTCATTAAAACCTTTAATTAAAGATGTGTTGCTCATATTACCACAAATTGTTTTACTATTTAGCCTAATATATCAATCAAACAATCCCTCCACATGTGTGTATATTTTTAAAGTAATGAACACGGCGTGTCTAGAACACGGTGCTCTAATAACTTCTGAATCCTAAAATAGATAAACGAAAGGTCAGAATACACCCTCCTTGACGTTATTTGAAATAGTTTTCGAACTAATCATGACGTCAAAGTCTAGCCATATTTATTGGTTATACGTATGTATTGGTATATAACACCTATGTGTATATAGATCAAATTACAAATACATCTGATTACACTTGTTGATGTACAAACCAGACGCACAATTTACATTGATGAGACCGCATACGCTTTGATCGCATGTAAAGTTGGTTTTCTGATAAAATAGAAACATATACACTGAATATAAATTAAGCTTTAAAGTTTAAACTTACTTTAAGCAGAAGTAACTGTAACAAAATATTTAATTAACAAAACTATTTAGAAACAATTAAGGTTCTATTTTCTTATAACATTCTTTTAGCTAGGTATTTCAGCCTTATCAATTTATATTTTCATTGCTTGCTTATGTCGAGAATATCACGACGCGCCGGGCGATCGCGGGCGGGGGAGCTGAGGCCGCGGTGCGGGGCACTCGAGCTGCGAGCGCGCACCGGCCGGCCCGGCACTGCGTCATCGTCCGCGCCACTGAGCGTCCGCGCCATTTCTCTTTATGGTCCTTCGACGTGTAATTGACCAGTCACTGGGAGTGACAAGCGGTTTTTTGAATTTGAAATCGGCCGTTAGAAAACCGCCGGGACATCAAGATCAAGACGACTCCTCGCCCTTCGTGCGAATCTGGCTGCAGTCTTCGGTCATCATCCTCGGCGCCTTAGTGAAGAGGCGTATTTGTTGGAGCAAGCAGTTCTTCAGTGGTCATCGTAGCTGGGTCATCGCAGCATAGCAGCCCAAGCAGTGCCCAAGGACATCGTAATCCATTTGAGAACAAGAAAACGTTCAGTGTTGGACTCGCAGTCAACGGATTTCGTGAGATCTTTCCATAATCTTACTAACATTTGTACATAATTCATATACTAACTTTCATTCCACTAGAGTATTAGATAGTGCATTAGACCAGTGAATCATACATTCGTAGTACATATTCGTCTTAGTGACTAATCCCTATCACATAATAATATTTAGTAGCTAGTTTATCTAGTACGTAGAAACAAACATAATTTCAGTCCGTATTGTCATTTTCATTGTTGTTTAGTGTCGTTTTTGAAACCATTAAAGTAGAACCCCACCCATTAATAATAATTAGTAATAAGTGCTTATTCATCTAGTTATAACATTAGTAAAATAGTTCCACAGTACCGACACGTTTTTGTTTTTTTTTCTCTTCACAGTTTGACAATTTGAATTCAAATATATCTTCCAACCGCCTACTGGTTTTGAATATCAACGCATTCTTCGATCAGCTGTTTGTTCTTTGCTGTTATACAGGCGCATTATAATAAATTTCAGTGCTTTAGCATCTATTCTTTAGTATTTCTCTTGCCTCTCTTGCATTTCTTGCTTTTCTTATAGCGCTTATACCTTCCTATTTAGCCATGGCTGAAGAAATGAAGATTAAAGAGCTTACAAAAAAGCAAGCCTCAGTTAAATCACAGCTTACTCAATTCACAACCTTTATAAGTACCACTAAGTCTTGTGAGCAGCTTAGTGAGGAACAACTAGTCCAGTTAGAGATAAGAATTGAAAAAATAGTTAACTTATATGCCACCTATGATCAATTACAGGGTCAATTGGAGTACCTGTCTGCCAAGCCTGACGAGCAATTTTCTGAACGTGAGCTATTCGAGAGCAACTACTATAGGCAGCTAGCTTGTGCGCGCGCGCTTCTGTCACAGCATCGCGCTCAACTGGCGTCTAAGGTAAGCTCCAATGAGCAACTTTCAGTGGTTACTAGACATAATAATGTTAGACTTCCCAAAATAAATTTACCTCACTTTAGCGGCGGCTATAAGGATTGGTTAGAGTTTAAAGATATTTATATTTCGTTGATTCATGAGGAGAAAAGTATAGATAGCATCAACAAATTTCACTACCTACGTTCGTCACTTAATGGCAGCGCAGCACTGGTTATTAAAAGTTTAGATTTTAGAGGGGACAACTACGACATTGCATGGCAATTGTTATGTGAGAGGTACGATAACAAGCAATTATTAATAAATAATCATATTCAAGCATTATTTAATGTGGAACCACTTCAAAGGGAGAGTAGTCAGGGTTTACGTCAGATTGTTGATGTAACCAGAAAAAACCTGCGGTCACTGGCAACGCTAGGGCTGTTCGTACAGCATTGGGGTGAAATGGTTATACATTTAATGGCATCAAAGTTGGACCCGGTTACTGGAAGACAGTGGGAAGAACATAGGAACACTCTGACTGAGTATCCATCCTTAGACATGTTCACTAGATTTATTTCTAATCGCTGCAATCTTTTAGAAACGCTTGAGGAGGCTAGGATTTTAAAATCGAAGCCAGAGTCATCGCACAGTAAGCCAAAAAGCTTCGCTGTCTCAACAAGTAAGGGAAAATTTAATATTTCATGTCCCCTATGCAAACAAAGTCACTACATATTTAGTTGTGATCAATTTAAGGCGCTTACAGTCGCTGCACGCTTATCTAAGGTGAAAGACTTTAAACTTTGTTTGAATTGTTTGCGCCCAGGTCATTTGGAGGCTACTTGTCCACTTGGTCACTGCAAGTATTGCACACAAAGGCATAATACAATGTTGCATTCTCATGATGATGATCCCAGCCCTAGTAAGGAGCACATCACTTTAGCTGGTACTAATCATGATTTTTCATCTCGTCACGTATTGCTTTCCACAGCTTTGGTAAGAGTCACGGATCATTCCGGGATGCCGCACAGCGCCAGAGTTTTACTTGACAATGGAAGCACGGCAAATTTCGTTACCAAGGACCTTTGTGGTAAGCTACATTTACCTATTCGTAATGTAAGCTCACACGTTTCGGGCATAAACAGTCAAGTGTCTACCATTACGCAATCTTGTGCATTACATTTACAATCGTGCGATGGGTCGTATCATATTGACATTGATTGTTTTGTCCTGCCCAACATAACCACTCATATACCACATACATACATAGACTTAACTGACTTGCAGCTACCAGCAGGTGTTAGTCTGGCTGATCCATCTTTCAATGTCCCTTCCTCCATCGACATACTTGTTGGAGCCGACATCTTTTGGAGTGTGATTGGTCGCAATCGTATACAGTTAGGTAGACATATGCCAACGCTTTTTGAGACTAAGCTCGGTTGGCTCATATCAGGTGCCATACCTCAACCTCACATCACCAACTCATCCGTGTGTATGTTCGCGCATGACAAGCACACCCCACACGTAAAAGCACCCATGGATCTATCAAGATTCTGGGAGCTAGACTCCATACCACCAAAGTTCAATTTCACATCTGAAGAGCGAGCATGTGAACAGAACTACATAAACACTACTAGGCGTGATGCCGATGGCCGTTTCATAGTCACCATCCCTTTAAAGGAACCCCCTGAAACATTGGGTAATTCCTTTGAGATGGCTAAACGTCGCTTTCTGTCGTTAGAGCGTAGACTTGAGAGGGACCCAATACTTAAGCATCGCTATGTAGAATTCTTGCAGGAGTATGAAGCATTAGGTCATATGAGCGAAGTGTCTCAGCCTTCTTCTTCTCATGCATATTTCCTTCCACATCATGGTGTTTTCAGAGAGTCCAGTACAACGACCAAGCTTCGAGTTGTCTTCGACGCATCAGCCGTCACAACTTCTGGTAAGTCGTTTAACGACATTCAAGGCATAGGACCTGTGGTTCAGGATGACTTAATATCCATATTGTTGAGGTTTCGGCAGCATAAATACGTCATATCGTCAGACATTGAAAAGTTCTTTCGACAAATCATAGTCGACGAATCGCAACGACATCTACAACAGATATTGTGGCGCTCTGACCCATCATTACCTCTTAAAACGTATACATTAAACACTGTTACTTACGGAACAGCATCCGCTCCATTCATAAGTACACGATGTCTGTCTCAGCTGGCAAAAGAGGCAACGCACACACGTACACAGCAGTCTATACAGCATGATTTTTATGTTGACGATTATCTGTCTGGGAGTGATTCTATAGAGAGCACTATAGCGCTTTGCAGAGATGTCACCAGCATACTTAAGGCTGCGCAACTCAATCTTCGCAAGTGGCAGTCCAACAAAACACAAATACTTCAGGCAGTCTCACCAAACACACGTGATTCATCCACTCATACCTCATCCACAACAATACATACAGACACACCTAACACAGTCAGCTTGAGTATTGATGAACCAAGTAAAACCCTCGGTCTTAATTGGCGTTGTTACACTGACTGTCTTATATTGTCCATTAGTATACCTGAACATACAGATACTACAATCACAAAACGACACATACTTTCCACAGTAGCACAAGTATTCGATCCTCTGGGTCTTGTCTGTCCGTGTATTATCGAGGTCAAGATAATAATGCAGAGATTATGGATAGACAAGTGTGCATGGGACGACGAGGTTAATGTAGACATTAAAAAGTTATGGCTGAAGTTCACACAGACTTTACCACAGCTTATTCTTTTCAGCATACCACGCTGGGTGGTATGTGATAGTTCTTTATCCGTGGAAATGCACATTTTCACAGATGCATCAGAAAAAGCATATGGAGCTTGCATATACATTCGTTCTGTAGCTAGTAGTGGCGCCGTCCATATACACCTGCTCACGTCCAAAAGTAAGGTTGCGCCGATAAAGCCAACCACAATTCCTAGACTAGAGCTTTGCGGTGCCTTATTAGGGACCAGGTTGTGTGCAAAGGTACTGGAATCCTCAACACTTAAACCTGACAAATGCATATTTTGGTGTGATTCAATGATTGTCTTAGGTTGGCTGTCTGCTTCACCTGGCACGCTAAAGCCGTTTGTTAGGAATCGAGTTTCGGAGATACCGGAAGGCTTTGGTGCTTACACCTGGCGGTATGTGCCGTCCAAGGACAACCCTGCTGATCTTGTCTCGCGTGGTCTGAGCGCTGACCTCATAGGTCAATCTTCCATGTGGTGGTCAGGGCCTTCATTCTTACTTACAGACCCAGCTCTTTGGCCTTCAATGCCTAACACAGATGTGACCACAATACTACCTGAACTATTAAAATCACATTCCATTAACATTAATAATCAATCATTACCAATTACCAATCCTAATATTTACAATAATTCATTTCAAACTTTAATTAATAATTCATCTAATTATCTACATTTACAACGTCTATTAGCATACGTATTTAGATTCATTAATCGTTCAAAAGGGGTGCATAGCCATAGTCTCACTCTTACTAATTCAGAGCTGTCCTACAGCGCTGATTTCATAATTAAAACAATTCAGAGGGAAATGTTTCCATAAGTGTACGAGCTACTTTCATCAGGTAAACCATTACCAAATAAAAATCGCCTTAAGAAATTATCACCCTTTATCGAGTCTGGTATTATACGAGTCGGAGGCAGGTTAGATAATTCTTGCTACGATTATAATGTCAGGCACCCTATCATTATCTGCAGCAAACATAACTTTGCTAAACTTATTTTTAATACGTATCACTTACGCTTATTCCACGCTGGTCCACAGCTACTCTTAGCCACAATTAGACATGAGTATTGGCCTTTGGGTGGCAGAAATCTTGCCAAATCGACCGTTCATAGGTGCGTAAAGTGTCAGCGATTCAACGGTAGAACAGTTCAACCCATCATGGGTAATTTGCCTAAGGAACGAGTTCAATTAGAGTTTCCTTTCTTAGAGACTGGCACAGACTATGCCGGACCCATCCTATTAGCTGACCGCAAAGGTAGAGGATGTAGATTAGTAAAATCATACATATGTGTTTTTGTTTGTCTGGCCACAAGGGCGGTTCATCTGGAGCTTGTCTCAGATTTAACAAAACATGCCTTTATTGCAGCACTGAATAGGTTTATTGCTCGTCGTGGTAAACCGAGGACCATTTACTCCGACAATGGTACAACCTTTATTGGCACCTGTAACGAAATAGCTGGCATATTAAAACAAGACTATTCTTCAGAAATGGCAGATACAGGTATCAATTTTAACTTTATTCCGGCATACACCCCACACTTCGGTGGCTTATGGGAGTCTGCCGTAAAATCAATCAAACATCATCTGAGGCGTATATTAGGCCTCGCACATCTCACTTACGAAGAAATGTCTACATGTCTGATTCAGGTTGAGGCAATTCTAAATTCTCGTCCGCTCACTCCTCTTTCCACTGATCCATCAGACCTATACCCGTTAACTCCTGCCCACTTCCTTATTGGGAGATCTCTCACATCCCTGCCGCATCCGCAAGTCATCAACCAGAACATCTCCAGCCTAAAACGTTTCCAGCGTATTGAGCAGCTGAAGCAACAGTTCTGGAATAGATTCTCTAACGAGTACATCTTCTACCTCCAACAGAGAACCAAGTGGACGGACTCCGATGGGGTGCTTGAAGAGGGAGCCATGGTGGTACTCAAAGAGCAACAATCACCACCACTGATGTGGCCACTGGGTCGCATCGTACGTCTCATACCTGGGAGGGACGGAATAAGCAGAGTCGCAGACGTAAAGACGAAAAAGGGAATAGTCCGACGCGCTTACAACACCATCTGTCCTCTTCCAGTTTAACCATTGAAGACAAGTCTTCAACGCCGGGAGCATGTCGAGAATATCACGACGCGCCGGGCGATCGCGGGCGGGGGAGCTGAGGCCGCGGTGCGGGGCACTCGAGCTGCGAGCGCGCACCGGCCGGCCCGGCACTGCGTCATCGTCCACGCCACTGAGCGATTCATTTATCGGTTGCTTTCTCGCCACATCATAGTATTTAAACCGTTTGTTTTCCTTCCATAATTATTGTAATACAGTCCACTTTTTAGAAATAACGCGTTTTAGTCCTCACACCACCAGGAGGATATTACCCCATTTCTCTCTACTTATTACTAACGTTATATTATACAACATAACGCCTGTAATTCTTAAAAGGTTTGGCAGAGGTTCATTTAGGTATAGTACCTACACAATAATTTTGCCAGTGATGTTAACACCTATGAAATAGAAGGTGAGCTTATTACCTCAAACCAGGCACGAATCCATAATCCGGGCTGCTATTGAAAAAATCCTAATGGAAAAACTCAGTAACACACACTCAGGGAAGCGAACTTAGTACATCCTACTCAGCAGTAGCACTTATGACCACTATACCCACGAAGCAGGTATTAATACTTACTTGGTATACTGACAAATTGTTATTAGGTTTACCATCTTTCGGTTGATGGCAATAGGCTCGCCACCTTATACATGGGACTAAAAAAAAAACTTTTTTTTTCAGACTACACAGTCCATAGTTTTGTTAGTATTTTAGTGTTAGTAACAATGGTGCTTAAGTAATCAGGTTAGTATTGTTAGTGATACTGGCATAACGGATAACTGGCTCACTTAAACTTAACTGGCGAAATGTGGGTGTAATAATATTAGTTAGACCTCTATTTAACCCATAGGGGATTACAGGCGTGAGGTTATGTTTGAAACAATGAATGTGATCGAGAGCAAACAGACAAACGATATTCTCTTGCTACACAAAATTATATTTCTCCTAAGTTCACAAACACGCGCGTTTTCAATCGAAAACTCAAGTCCGGTCCACACAAGTCTGAAACATACATTATTTCCCAAGATAGCACGTGTTACATGAACGAAAATGACAGCCCAAGATACCGTGTAAACAAATAGTCGCTCGTTCGACACATGTCGCCTCTACATCCCGTAGAAGCAGAGTAACACCTCACATATTCATAGTGCGTGACGGCCTTAGCCAGACAATATCATCCTGTAATACCACCAATGGAAATCTAACCGTAACTTGTGAAGATAGAGTTGGGTTTTGAGGTGTAGGTTGATGTTCTCGATATTGAATATCAAAGGTGAACCCACCAATATTTTGTGATTTATCGGAACGTATTTGCGGCTGAGACTTGTCCCTCGCATGGAAAATAATACAATATATAGGATACATGAATATAGACGAGATATGTATTGTATAGTGATCGCTTTCGAGTATGCTTGGTCCGCTGGAACTCCGCCTTTCAAGTTTTATAGCAATAAGGAAGTTGTCTTAATTTGAACCGGACAAGTTGGAAGAAGTGTCATAAAACAACTTTAATTTTATCAATTGTAAATAACCTTATTTTTTTTTCAGAATTTTTCATTATACGTCAATTTACTTTTAGTTCAAAATAGTAAGTTTGAAAATGTCTTCATTGGGCTCTAAAGTAACCGACTGACCGAGAAGGAGGGTAATGTTTTTCGCGCGATGTACGTATGTATGTCCATTCTATTGTGAACTCGTTTCTCCTAAATGGATGAACCAATTTGGAACCAAGACCGTGTGATCAATTTGTGGTTTTTACGATATTTTCCTCTCTTTTTTTCTACCCGTATGCATACAAAGTCGAGTGACGGGCTTCTGCATTGCACACCCCTCTACCTGGCCTGGTATATATGAGTAAATTAGTACCAACTTTTCAACATTGCAAGATCACAAACACACTTTTCCATAACATCAATTAAGACAGCGACACAAACAAACAAACACCTTAGAGCAGCACAAACTCTCCCTAAATTATTATGCATATAAGTCGTAAGTAAATCATCAGCCAAACGAATGGCGACCAACTTCCCAAGGAGGCTCACGTGGGGCCAGAGGTACTTGTCGTGGCCAGGCCCAGGGGAGAGGGATGAAATATTACCTCTCTTTGTTACACAATCGCCTCTTACACTCAATAATTTTGTGAGGATCGATGGGAAGTGGCTCGGAGACTTGGGATTCAGCGAATGTACGAATAGTTTCCTTTGTCTATTAGTACGCTGTGATTGCGGATTTGGATTTATTGAGGGCGATTTCTGAACAAATATGCAATGTTTCCTTCTGTTTCTTTTCATTGGTTTATAAAATAATATGTTTGCACATCAGTGTATATTATACAAGCGACCTGCCCCGGCTTCGCACGGGTGCAATGTAGATACTAATGTTTTTTCTCCTACTACGCATGCATTATACATATAAACGTTCCTCTTGAATCACTTTGTCTTGAACATTGAATTAAAATCCATTGCGGAGTTTAAAAGATTCACTGTCCTTAGCCTTCCACATCCAGTCTGCTTTTTTATGGTAGTCCGTCCATCCGTGGTAGCTGGGGTGCATTTCACGCCATGTTTCCCGACACGTGTTCTTCACTGCAGGGCTTGTTTGTTCCTTTGGCCTTCGGCCTTTTATGCTATGTAGCAATAAGAAATTATATTATCATGGGGAACCTCAAATGTATCATGCAAACAAAACCATGACATGTGTGGGTAATTAAATTAGTCAGAAAATTCAGTAACACTACCTATACCTATCTTTTGTAGGTAATCTTAAATGATATGCAAATAGGTTTTTACAAACACTTTTACACGTCTTCTTTTTTAAAACTAGATGAGGCCGGTGTTTCGTATCTGACAAAGACTATTTATAACCACTTGACTGCGCATACAGTGCCCCGATGCTCAAAAACTATTAGTGTTTTGTCGCCTACATATAGGCTACGGTACTAGTAACCATTTAAGTTGTGACCAAGTATTAGACCTGTGTGCACGCTAAATTATTCCAATTTTTTAAACTTTTTATGCAATTATAACGCATCAAAATGCCTTCATGCGCGGTGAAGTGGTCTGGGAAACATTCCAAAACATCTAGTTACAAAAAGGATGGCATGACTTTTCACCGGTAAGTAAACAAGTAAGAAAATTATTTTTGATTTAATGAGATCATGAGCGGCCGTAGAGGTCTCGTTAAAATGGTGGTTGGGTGAAAGAGCACACGTTTTGATTTCCGCGTTGATGTCTTTTGGAAATGTCTCGTTCTTTCATCAGACAATTCTAATTCTTTTAACCCTTTCTTTCCCTTTGTGTGTTTATAGTAGAAACCCGTGCTGTTGCCTTTACTATCCGAAATTGATATCGACAATAATAAAATTTAATTTAATAAAAATGTTATTATTCAACTCAAATACTGCAATAAAATACCTATCTACTCTTAACTGACTTAAAAAAAGATGCAATTTATACGTTCAGGACTCTAAAACTTGAATTCGAAAAACATTTACCAAATTAATTCATTTTAAAAATCAATAATAACAGGATACATGTTTTTTGTAATCGATTGTTTTTGATTAAATATCATTATTTTTATACGATTTTAATTGAGTATTTTTCATAACGTTAAAATCCATTTTATCGATATCGACTGTTTTCCCCTAATCAAATAGATCAGCCCTAACGATATGCATACCTATGCAAGTTGACCTTGAACTGACCAATTGCAGGCGCGCGTTCTTCCTCGTCCCCCGGCCCGCGGTAGTGAGTCGTGTACTTAGAAGAAATCGGCCTATAAGCTCTCTAGTGGTTATATACTCTATGGCATCTGATTACTCTGAGAAGAAACAGCCGAAACAAACTCAGAGGTCATAGTTTCTTTTAAGGTCCAGACATCACCTCACATGAGGACTATGCAGATGAGTGTCTGAGATGGTCTTTTGAACAAAGAACCACACAGATTTCAGTGGACCTGTCCAGCCAGTGCAAGCATTTGTCAGTTATCGCTCGACTCATAACTCAAGGAGCTCAACGAAACGACGAACAATACTAAAAAAAGGACATTTGTGTAGGTCGCTTATAGCACTCAAACTGCCAGACAATAGTAAAAACAAACAAAAAACATAAAAATGACCCACATTGTCCTCACATTTACACTAATCAAATAAAATTAATAATACTTACAAAATAAATGTTCATAAAAATCATTACATGTCACACATAATAAAATAATAATAATAATAGGTGATTGGCGATATTTTGCAGACAAGAGAACTTAATTAATATTTAGCCCAGCCATGCAATAATACACCTAAACAGAAACTTCACTTCAAAAGGATGTGTCACAAATTCTAAAACCAATTTGATCATACGTACACAATGTTTCGTGTCCCAATTCGTTCGTTTCAATATTGGCCAAACTATAGCCTCTTCAAACAACGTTGCAGTGTGGATGGAACTCCGGAACTGATCATCATAGTTCACCAACAACTCAACTGTGAGTTTCACTTTTCTTTTTCGAGAATTGCACAGTCAGTCAAATTTAATGGTTTAGCAAATTGATTACCAACATAAATTGCCCGTGTATATATGTACATATAACTCTTTTGGTGCATGGTAAAAGTCGGAACGAACGCTAGTGCCGTGTTTCTTTTTCAAGCACATTTCGGTTACAGTACAGTTTCTCAAATGTACATAATCATACTAATATCCATACTTCCATACCAATATACTAATACTTATATACTAATTATACTAATATACTTATACTAAGTAATATAAATATTATAAATGCGAAAGACACTCTGTTTGTTTGTTTGTTTTCTACCTTTTCACGACTAAACGGCTGATCGGATCGTAATGAAAGGTAAGGATATAGATTTTATCCTGGGGAAGGACATAGGCTATATATTATCACGCTAATTACCATGGGGGATGAGCAATATTCCATTATGTCCATATTTTTCAACTATTTGACAACTGTCAAGAGTTAAGCTATTTTAGGTGAGTTGTCACCGAAGTAAGTGGCCTGGCGGCTCAACGACCACCCTGTTCAAACTATCGTTCGCAAGATCTAATCCCAGCCAGTACCTATTTTAATTTTTTGTTTTTATTTTCATTTTTGCATGCTGTAGGATTTATTGTATATGTTCGATCCCCAACCGGTTTGAACTTTTTGTAACTACGCATTTTTTATGCTTTAAGATTTCCAAATCATTACAAAACAGTTTTGTACATACTTTTAGGTTTTTTTTTATCATTCCAAAGTAAGGGAATCATTTATTTCAACCAAAATGGAATCATTTATTTCAATCAAAATGTAACTTTATACATTAACAAATAAAAACGATTAAATAAACTAAAATATCAATAAAACAACACACTAAAAATGGCCTCATAAACATCTACCTGAAGCGGCACTACAAAAAGTACCACAGCAACATAGTCCAAAAAATACTACAGCGCCATCTATGACCAAAATGATGAACTAACATCAAATTCCTAAATCGGGCAAGTAAAGTTATCTGCGACTAAAGACTACATAAAAAACCCAACAACAACTGTCAGGCATACTGCCTGACAGTTGTTGTTGGGTTTTTTATGTAGTCTGTCCCACCAGACTTAACACCCGTCTGGTCGGAGAATCCTCCCTTTTCCAGCCAGCTTCAAATGGGTATCCCTGACCACCAGCATGCAGCAGAATCGCATTCCTGGTCAGCACCCTCAGCCTCATAAAGCGACCTTGGCGCAGCACACTGCACTTCCCGCCAGTTGAGGGCTTGAAATCTCCCGGTCAAGGCCAACAGTCAGCCACAACTCACCGGAGCACACGCAGCGCCGGCTCCGACTCACTGACGTTCGCATCATCACCGCAGACAGTTCCGACTCACCGTGAACAATGCGACAACGAGTTTCCACTGGCCCGGCAAAAAACATCACTAGATGAATGGACGATTCATCTACTATCGACCCCGGTATCCGGGGGTGGGTGATGTACTACAAAAAGTACTACAAAGAAAGAACTAACATCAAATTCCTAAATCGCGCAAGTAAAGTTAACCGCGACTTAAGATTTTAAGTAAAAACCCGACAACACCTGTCTGGTCGGAGGATTTTTCCCTTTTCTATGGGGGATGAAGGAGTTTGTTCTTCATACCCCTACATTCAACGCTGTCAACTGGTAATGTGCCCAAGATACTGGTGTCTGGCTTTCCACGTTGTATGGCAATACTTTGCCTCTGGCAAAGGGAAAAGCTAGCTTTTGTGACTTTGAAACAGCTCGAAAATATAGTTAGGTACCGAAAAGGTTAGTTTGTATAGCTGGCACATTTCTGACAATTTTGAAGTAATAATATAGTGAATCCATACTAATATTACAAATTCTAATTGAAAGTGGCGGCAAATTACTGCTAAAATGTACTATTGAAATTTTTGTGTACCCCTTTTCATGTAGCTTTAAGGCATTCAAAATTTCGCTATAGTCACGGACTATAGCTACATTTTCAATCTTGGGGAATCATTAATTTTGCCCTCGTTATGTTCGTAAATTATCTCACGGTTTTTTTTATTGTATACCCTTTAACTTTCAGGCATTTACCCCTACATCCAAACTTACCAACATTACCTCTTTATTATATTAGTACAGAAAAATCGGTCCCCTGCCTCGGTCAAATGTTATTACAATAAATAAAAAAATAATTATTATAAATCACAGAATGACTTGGCTAACATGTAAGTATTACTTGGTCAATGGTGGCGCTAGAGTAAGTATCTCAAATGAATGGTGATGAAAATATTCAACGATACACAAACGGGGCAATATGCGATAGTATCTATTTCTGAAAATTGGAGAAGATCGTATGGCACCAGATAATAACGGCAATCCCCTAAGGGTCCGGCAAAGGTGTGCCTATTTAGTACACCCACAATTAGCCAGTTATGTTTAAGTCCCATGCAATAAGGGGCGAGCTTATGGTAATCAACTGGATACGAGTCCCGATTCTGAGCTGCTACTGAGATATTTATGGTAGAAAAACTAAATAAAACATTGCCCGACCCGGGAATCGAAACCAAGACCTCATAGTCAGTAGTAACGTTTGTGTTTGCGATCACTCGACCAACGAACCAGTATATTAATGGAATATAATATATCTATTTGTCTGTTTTTTTTAGATTTGGATCAAAGCCACAAGACATGCCATCTGGATTAGAACATAGAATACTTTTAGTTATACCTTTTTGTTGGATATTATGAAAGCGCTATACGATTCACTCACTGAATCTCGCAAGTATGTTCTTAGTACGGTAGGAAAGGATTTTTAGAAATTCCACCGCCAACTGGGTTTTAAAGTTTGTATGGGTATTTGTAATTTTCAAGGAGAGGCGTGAACGCATGAAATTAAGCATTTATATTCCATGTGTTTACCGTTTTTTGGAAATTCCACCCTAAGGGCGGTTTAATAATGAAAGCTGATGTGGTAGTGTGTTATAGCGTATACATTGAGGAGTTCTACTCGATCTTCAAAGTGTTACTTGCAAATAAATAGGAGATCACACTTGAAGTAAGTTGTTTCAAATAAAAAAAATATCATATCAATTTGGTGTATATATTAAGTAGCTCATAGCCTTATAATAACAGCCACTAGGGTCGATCTTCGGGTTTAGCTACGCTTGCCTAGGTTGGTCCGTGGATGGGTGACCCATTACATACTGAGTTTCATCGATGCCTCGGAAAGCACGTTAAGCCGTTGGTGAAAGATCTACAAATGACAGCTCATTTGTAGATCTTTGACAGTCGTTACAGGTAGTCGGTGGCCCGAAAGTCTGACAACCTGTCTTACCCGGGGGTATCGTATTACCCAGTACAAACTGGGTGGTGGAGGTAAGATAGGCAGTTTCTCCATTTAAAATACTGGTATTTAATTGCATCCGGTTATACTGAAAGCCGACCATAACATACATAGATCAGACTTTGACTTAGCTAGTAAGTGGCCCGAAAGTCTGACTACGACTATCAAAAATCTACAAATGACAGCTGGAACCAACGGCTTAACGTGCTTTCTGAGGCACGGAGGAAACTCGGTATGTAATGGGTGGTCACCCATCCTCGGTCCAACCTAGGCAAGCACGGTTTAATCTAAAGATCGACATGTTCGTGAACGGGCGCTGTCAGTTGTGACTGGTCATCTCGCAGCTGCCATGGATTATTGTATTTTTGAATTGTTAATTTTATCTTTTTATTCTGGACGCTCTTACTCGCACGTTATCTACATCGTTCTCACTTGTATGTTTAATCTCGACATGAATAATGTAACCGAGACTTTGTAACAACAATGATTTAAAAGAGTGTCCATGGAGTTCCTTGCCCATTCTTCTCCATAGAGATCTACGCTTTCGAATGGGCAACTACAGTACTTTCACAAGTTATTATGCCCTGTGACTGGGACTGTAGCTTAGTTTATTTTTTGTGTTTTGACATTCAAAAGTGCCTGTAATGGTTTAATTGAAATAAATGCTTTGAGTTTGAGTTTGAGTTCGACCCGAGCGGCTGTTATTATTTACCCATGAGTTCCTCCGTAAATATCCGTCAATTTGCACCAACCACAGGTTGATTCTGCATCACTCAAAGGTGGACTGGTAGAGAATACCTCTTGCATTAAGTTCGCCTCTAAACATTACGTGTGCTTAAAGTATTAAATAAAGCCCCCAGTCCATGCTGTTCCAGCGCGATTTAGCACTATATTCAAATAAGAACAACCATTTTTTGACAGTTGCATAATAGTACATTTTGATACAAGTAGGGAAACTTTGTTATTGCAGCCGGGGCGAAATAGGGTGTTATGGAGCCAAGAACTGCAGTAACAAATGCCCACGTGTATCAAACGATGTTTTTCAATACACTTTCGAAGAAATAAAACAATAGAACGAAAAGTATTTTTGTCATGAATTATTCGGGTACCATGATTTAATTTGCTTTTTGTCCGCGCTTTGCCTTCGCAGGTTGAAGGAAAAGCAAAGGTATGAAGCCTCTACTGTTAAAAAAAAAACAAATATTTTTAGATTCATACAGTACTTATTTTTTTTAATAATCATGTTTACTTATGATATTCTTTTTATAAACACAATTTAAATATTCAAAAAACATTTACGCCGTAAAGGCGCATATCTCTTTGCAGAGATTAAAAAAAAATACTATCACTGCCGACTAAAGGAATTGAAACAATTTGAACTTTTGTTTAAATATTGAAAAAAAAAACGAGAAGAAAAAAAATTATCCCATTTTGTATTTCCACACTAGTGCGGATAAATATTAAAAAACCACGAATGTGAAATGAGTTGCATGTTAAACCGGTACGAGCCAGTTTTAGAGGAAGTGTTTTGAAAAAATACTATAACACGGCAAATCGATGTAGTGTGTCAATTTGATGAACAATTTCTTTTTCCTGGCTGAACATGAACCATGGCATATTCAATTTCAGGACATTTTATTGAAAACGCAATGCCATATTTATTTCAGGTACAGTGCTTTTCGGATATATTTCGTTACTGGTTGCGAACTTTTGTCGCAGTTTTATTTTATTTTCATATAAAATGTGAAATTAAATTCTTGGCTGCATTACTGGTTTCCCCGTCCGTACAACCAGTACAAGTTTTGAAATATGTAGGTACATATGTACTTCATAACCGTTTAGCACTTGAATTTATATTAATCTATAAAAGTCGTTATAAATTTGACGCACTTCAAAGTTTTCATTGCAAAAATCAACACAACCTAACTTAACGTTAATTCAACAAGAGTTGAACACAGGTTTAAAATCTTGCATGATACGTTTTATCCTAGCTATACATGCTTGTGCCTCAATTTGTATTTAACACCCTTGTATACCATGTTTTACGCAAATAAATATTCTATTCTATTTAGGATTGAACTGAATTCGATATCGTTTACGCCTGCAGAGTGTTGCTAGCTAATTTAATTTAACGCTAAGTGTGTACCTACTTATCTACTTTCTGAAAGCTAAGTTTATTTGCCTTTCTTAAGTGAAACTCGTGTATGCTAGCGTCAAGGGCGACACAAGACTAAACAAACAACAACTCACTTTTAATATTAATCACTTTGTTATCTACTGATATCAATGAATAAGAGACAATAGTTGTTTGAAGGTGTAGGTGGTAGGTATATTGAAAGAAACGCCAAAACATAGGTGCGGAAAAGAAAAATACGTAACAAAAACCGGTCAAGTGCGAGTTGGACTCGCGCACCGAGGGTTCCGTACAAACCTGTGGGTATATAACTTTTTTTTATATGACGAAACTAAAAATTTACGGTTTTCGTAATTTTTCCTATATCTGTACTATAAGACGTGACTTCGTACAAAATTTCAAGATTCTAAGTTCACGGGAAGTACCCTGTAGGTTTTGATTCCCGTGCGAGTTTCGAAAATTTGCGGAAATTTGCGGCCTAAGTGGCTGTATCTTTTGATTGCGTTGACTTAGAAGGTTGATTTTTCTACAGCTTCCAGGGACAGTAGAACTAAGTATCATATAGAAATTTCAGTTTGATACCTCCACGCGTTCCTGAGAAAAACGGTCTTGACAGACGGACGGACGGACGGACGGACGGACGGACGGACAACAAAGTGATCTTTTAAGGGTTCCGTTTTTTCCTTTTGAGGTACGGAACCCTAATAAAATAGATTACGAATAGATAAAAGTTGTACGTACAAAATTAAAGTTTAATAAACGGGAATAAGAAAAGTTGTACAATCAATCTAAATTGCCAAGAAATTACAGAATTCACTGGCAGTACAGTAATTCTCTTCATAAGTTTCTGTAACTCCGAGAAACGTGAAGTAATAAACTGTTTCTGTTTTCACTTCACCAAAACCATTTCAGCCATCAGTAAAACGAAATTAAAGATATAAACTGGGTGGCTCCACAAAACGGTAAAATGCTCCCCGAGATTATCGCGCACAAGTACACACTACCTACACATGTGTGTATAAGTACACACTCTTGTGCACAAGTATGTGTTAGGACACAGTGAGCACGAACGCAGGCCGTTCCATGCAAAGCGGTGTAATACAGCGCTATTGACCGCTGTAATTTCGCATAAATAAACCAAACATCGCTGTTGCTCATGCGAATAAAAATATTAATATTTTTCCGGGTTTTTGTCCAGTGAGAGATGTGTTTTGCTAGGCGAAACTAAACCATTGTTTCAGTAAATATTGTTCATTTAGATTTTTTCAAATAATTAATTAAGTTTTAGCTAGAAAATCGTTTTAACTTGCTCCACGTATGAATGGTAATGGTACATTAAGCAGTTGATTCTCCTCCGTCGTGTAGGATTGCCATCCCATAGGACTATGAAAGTAATGGAACAGAGACTACGCCTGTGTTTCGGCGAAGAAATTCGGTCGGCAGAACTTACGAAAATAACCATTATCATAAAAAATATCAGTAATTAAACCACCAATGTTAAAGAAGGGTCCGCCCAATATTACGGGTGCAATTTACCTATGGTTAAAATAATAGTATAATCTCATCATATGGGGAACAAACTAATAACTTCATGTAGCTTCCAATATTTTCTCTTTTCCACTACAAAGCCAGCCGTCGTTCGCTCCATCGCAAGCATAGTAATGTTTACGAGCTGCGCGCAGGCCCCGTGCTTGGCACCGCGTCGCATATGTGGCTATCATCCCGCCAATATCAAATGGGAGCCATAAAAAGATTTCCGTCGTAACCCGTTTGCGAAGGGCCCAGGCCACTTTACAACTGATTTACGTAATGGCGGCTGTTGAATGAATAAAGTTATCGCGATGCTTGATTCCTTTTGTTGGAGCTATTTTTTGTGTAAAACCATACTTGTATTAATTCTCCTATGGACGTATATCCGCATACGCAGCGCAACCGATTGCATTGGTTAGTACACACAACAGGGTCCGTAGACTGTAGGCTCTTGAGACCACAGGCATAAAGAATGTAGCTGCGGTTGCTGTGGTTTCGGAAGGCGGAAGACAGAATGTTGTGGTGAAACTTGGGAGAGGATTATGTTTAATATTGGACTGAGTTTGATGCTTGCCGTTTCTACATTTTCTTTTTGTATTTGTCCAGCTCCAGAGTCTCGTCGTCAGTTCGTGAGTTTTTTTATTTAAATCGTAAAAATATCATATAATGCAAGAATACTTCGTACAAACAAATTCAAAGCATCCGATATCCTTCACATAACTCTAATTTGGCACAAAAGTAAGCAAATACACTCGATGCTGTCCTTCCTTACAGCTTTCTTAAAAAAAGTTATAATAAATACAGAAAAAATATATCCGCCTTGTAGCCGAGGAAACCGGAGCGAATACAGTTTTCAAGTGAGTCGGAAAGTTTTGGATCATTATATAGCCATTCCCTTTTTGTAAGAAAAACGAAAGAATTATACAAATCGTTGTAGTTTTCGATATTTTGTGGGACAAAGAAACTGTGATACTTGTCAGCATAACTTTCAGACTTTGTAAACAAAATAATGGGAGTGGTTTTGTGAAATGTTCGTGTGTTTAAATATTTAAAGTTGTTGTTATAAAGCTCGTGGCTAAATAATAACCGCTACACGGGTCTAACGAAGGTTAAGCTACGGCGAAGCTGGCCTGTAGATGGATGGCCATCCATTACATACCCAGCTACGACGGTAGCCTCGGAAGCTATGTAAAGCTGTTGGTCCCAGTTTTCAAACGTAGATCATTGACAGTCGTAAATAAGAACCGCGAATGTCTTGCAATCAGACTGACTAGGAGTATCGTGATACCTAGTCAAAACACTAAAACATATATAAGGTTTATATAACAAGGTCACAATAAATTATATTAGTCCAGTAGATATGTACTTATACTTGTCGGTCGAAAACTTAGGATAGTCTTCCTAGTGTACCCACAAATTACCTGTCAATGTTCTATTAAGTTCGGAATACTTTCCAGCTACCTCACCTTTTTGCGACATGTCGACTGGATTAAATATTCTGACTCCTTAACTAAGTGTAGGTGCCTGTGTCTTAGGAGCCAGTAACAAAAAATATGTCGCATATTAATTATATAGAATACAGTACGAAAATAAGAAAGAGATATCTGTAATTTCCAACTGGTTTTTTTCTCGTGTCTGTCTTGTTTTGTCAGTTAGTACAAGAGCACAATATCTTTACCAACTTTATTTCTTGTCACTGATTTTAAGATTATTCGTCCAATGATATTGTAAAAGGTAGCTCTTGTATAATGTTGTTTTAGTTCACTTGATTGCTTTCGTTAATACATATTTCATTAGAAATTCAGATATGAGACAGATGGTTTTAGTTTTATTTTCGATTTAGACATTTTCTTTCGTTGCTGTAATTTCAGTATTTATTTAGTTGGTATATTCTGTTGGAAGAATAAACATTCTACAATACAATTTGGTTTTTTATAGACTAAGCAGTCTATAAAAACCAAATTTAAAATGTTGATGTTGTAACTTTTATACACAGTATGCATAAAACCAAGTAGGTTTTCGTGTCTGTATTTTATAACCGCTTGGATCCACTATCTATTTAATGATGTTTACCATAATGTGAGTTTAATTAATTTATCTTAGAAATAGCACAGAAACCACCACGTTTTGTCATGCTTGCTACTGCACCCGTGGTACCCAGGCGTTAACAGCTAGACAGGGGTACCCAACCCAGGGTAGGTAAGGTACTTACCACTGTTTGCCACCCTACTATTTACAATTTAGGTATTTACTTTTTCAGGTTTGACGTAGATTTATAGCTAAATTAGAACCGAAAGCTTTTAGTATTTGCTCACTAAAAATTTGAACAACGTGATTAGAATTTATTAGTTATCAATCTTTCAATTAGAAGAGGCTGAGCGTCTAAACAATTTGCTGTAGGTAAAAGTTATATCATAACAACTAAAATATGGTCCTTTCTCTCTTTAAAATCAATACAAACCATCACGACTGTCGCTATTCCTCGTAGAGTTGGGCAGACCTGTAGTAATACACCCCCATTTCGATAGTTTTGTTTAAGTTCCATATAAAAGGGAGTGAGTCTATTGCCACGAGCACGAGAGACTATGACTAGACTCCGAGCTACTACTGAGAAATTCATATTGAAAAAATCGAATAGCACTTTACCTGAGCTGGGCATAGAACACAGGATCTCACGTTTGGAAGCTACACCGCGACCACTAGACTCAAGATGCAGTGCAGTATATTTAACTATGTTATACCCATGTTACAGAGGGCGATCCTATCAACTGGGCACATATCAAGACTCCGGGTGACTACTGCTGCCGAGACAAAATAAAGTGGTTGATAAACAAATCCTTCCATTTCGTTTAGTATCATAATTAATAACAAAAGGCAAAATATTTTTCTTAGCTAGGCTTTACTAATTGAATTATTTTTCATTCCTGAGCCAAATGTTCCAGGCCCCGTCCTAGATTATAATCCAGGTCAGTCTGCCCAACTCGGGCCCATTCGACCTCGCAAAAGTTTGTGACATATGGTCTGTTTAAATACGAGGTGTTGCTGGCAGGGGCCAGTAATTGTTTGGGTCTAAATGGCCCCTACTCGTGTGTGCTAGTGACGTTTGGAATGGTTTTTTTTTCAGTTCTCGTTTTGTTTAAGATTGTTGTTACATTTGTTTTCTATACTTATATTAAAAACTAGCGACCCGCCCCGTCTTCGCACGGCTGCAAAGTAGATACTAGTGTGGTATCAGTGTGGAGTGATTCGTAGAACGAAACTGCCCCCGCATTTTAAATCTCTTAATTATCTTCTACGTTATTCATTTTAATGATATGCTGTGAGGGCAATTTTGATCTACAACCAATCTTTGAAATTCTCGGCTTTTCTCTACTATAATATGCATGTACTACGAGTACACATATGAACCTTCCTCATGAATCACTCAATCTCAAAACTTTATCAAAACCTCTTCAAAATCTGTTAAAAAATCTAAGCGTACAGACGGCGGGAAGCGATTTTGTTTTATGCTATGTAAAGATACATGGGGTGGAAGGGACACCGACGCGAAAACGGAAACCACATACTCAGTACATCATTCTGAACCCCCCCCAACACAACACAAATTTTTCGTCGGTTATTAAAAAAAAAACTGCTGTTCCATACATTTTGACCGCGGAGGTGCACTTTTGTTTTTTTTTTTATAATACCAGACGAAAAATTTCTATTTGGTGTTCAGAATGATGTACTGAGTATGTGGTTTCCGTTTTCGCGTCGATGCCCCTTCCACCGCATATTATGTAAAAAGGTAAACTGTAAGTTTGGATGTTGGAGGTAAGGCTACACTATTGCCGAGTGCTATAGAACGTGTTTTTTAAGTGGACGAAGCAGTGGGTAGAAGCTAGTTATAAATAAGTGTGTACAAGTCTAATAAGAGTTGTTTTTGAGGATTTATTTTTCGGAATTTTCGATGAGATTACGTAGGTTGTCGTCCAGTGTATTTTCGAACTCATTATTGTAAGTAAGGGCAGCGTTCCATGAACAGCTTTTATTTCCAGCTTAATAACATTTTTTTGTAAATAACATTTGGTAAATGTGATTCGTCGTTCGAGTATGGCCGCGCAACCGTTACTTTTAAAACGAGAATTTAAATATTAAACAAATGTTGACTGTCATGTCAGTTAATTGGAACTGAGCAACAGATCCGACTAACTCCGCAAAGAAAATAAGAAGCTCAATCTTTACGAATAAAATTATAATAATTCTACCATAGGCATTCACTTTGACCCATAATTTGGGTAGGACCCAACGTTAAAAGGCTAGCAAGGGCCGGTTTATCGGTAAACGTTCCAATTTGATTTCATTGTCCGGTTTGCCCACTTTGGGTTGAGACCTTATCTCTGGCCAAGAGATCCGAATACAATTAGTTAATTACAATGTAAAGGTCGAATTTATTTCTATGAGTCGACTACGTTTGAGCCTGTTAATTAGAATCTTGGTGCTACTGTCAGAAGGAGGGTTGTTTTTCAAACTACTTGTGACGGTAATTGTTTAGCAGGACACATTTTTGGATGGTTTTGGTGCAGCAATGGTGTAAATTAAATGCCTGGTAGGTTTTCAGAAATAGTAATAAAAGTAAAAGACATTTTTTTTACACGGACATAACATAATTATTTCCTGTATTTATTTTTCTATCTTATTGATTACATTTTTAAATATTCCTAAATAAAATAAAAATATAAAACATTTGAAAATATAAAAAATAGTAGACCACCGGTATTGGGAACAGGGTCCAAGCTACCGGCGGTCAAGGCTCCAGAAAGAGGAACCTCCTAACAATACGAGCCGTGTCCAGGAGAACCGCTTTCTGAATCAAGCCCTTGATCTAGCTGCCTAACGAGAGCCTCCTCAGGTATTGGTCGAGGCTCTTGGCAATTAAGCCATTGGGTGAAACGACTATCGGCACAATGATGACTGAGTTCACATCCCATATGTCGACAACCTCCCGAGCTAAGTCAAGATACTTGATTTGCTTATCTTTCTCGGCTTTCACGAGGTTCTCGTCATGCGGAACCGTCATATCAACAATCATTGCGCGCCGCTCTGATCGATCCAAAACCACTATATCAAGCTTAATTCCATAATTGTCGTGTCAGTTATGATGGATTGATCCCAGTACAGTGTGATATTGCCATTTTCGAGAACTGGGTCGGGCACATACCTATAGTACGGCACTTCCGATTCCACAAAGTTGTATTTTAGAGCAAGTTGCTGATGGATAATCCTGGCTACAAGGTTGTGTCTATGCAAGTACTCTCCGTTAGCTAGACGAGAACACAGAGATAATGTGACGGATTGATTCGCTCGGACGGTGGCATGCCCGACATATGTCAACCGTGCCGTCCTTCACAATAAATCTCCAGTAGTTATTCGTCATCATAACTTCATCCATAATTGCACAGACAAAACCTTCGGTTTCTCCGAAGAGGTCCCCGGAACGTAGCCAGCTACGGACGCTGATAGGTTTACATCGGGCCCATGCAGGGCCCGGAAAAAGCGTCCGTGGAGCTCGTTAGTGTCAAATACTACAGGTTTGCGCCAGTTCTCTTTAGCCAAGGAGAGTGGGGTAAGGCCCTTGTCCACTGCAACCACATCTCGATGCATCCCCACGTCGGCTTTTAGGAAAAAATCCCTGAGACTGCATATCTCGCGATTGTGGAGTCTTAGCGTTTAAAAAGCCTCGACCTCCGCAACCCCGCGGGATCAGTCTCATAACCGAAGAGCGTGGGTGGTGGATTCGATATACTGTCAACAATGTACGGACCTTCCTATCCAGGGCGTCTAGTTCTGTTTGTGTCCATTTGATAATGCCGAATGAGTACATCAAAACCGGCATAACCCAACCGTTGAAAGCACGAACCTTATTTCCGTCTGATAAAAGACTATTAAATACTTTTCTCAGGTGGCCAAAAAGCCTTCCTTCAACGATTGCTTCATGTCAGCTATATTAATGCCCAGCGCTTCCAACATACCCAAATACTTGTAGGTTTCGATTGCTGAGAGGGATCTAAGATTAAGAGAGAGAGAGAGAGATAAGATAGAGATAAGATTTATGGAATCCGAGAGCTGGGTTCCCACAGATTCCATAATCTCCCCTCGCTTTACATGCATGACCGCACATTTATCCACACCAAATTCCATCCTGATGGCGCTATTGAAAGTTTCAGTAACCAGTAGCTCCATCAGTTGCAAATCGTTGGGAGCAAAGAGTTTCAGGTCATCCATGTAAAGGAGGTGAGATATAACTTGACCACTTCTTCTCAACCGACAGCCTAGGCCTGAATCCTCCAGCAGCATGCTAAGAGGATTCAAGGCTAAGCAGAACCAAAGTGGACTCAAAATATCACCCTGGAATATAGCCCGCATATACTTTCTGCTTCAGGAAGTCGATGCGCTCTGTGACACGGGTTATGTAGTCTCAAGGTCTGATATCAGTCCCCGAGAACGCCCGCCTCACAAAGCGCATCACTCTAGGGCGCGTATTGCCTCCCTGAAGCAGATTAGTTTGCCGATGAGTGCTTTGGCCCCACCAATACGTCGCTCAATCTTGCACTGCCATGCCGGTACGGCTGGTTTAGGTCGTGTAGCTCTGCCATCAGGAAATTTGATGAGAGCTACACGACATGCCGCTACAGCCGCACAATACAAGTTTGAGTGAGCATCAGTGAGGTCTTCGCAGTTATCAAAATAGCTTGACAACTGCGAATCCAGAACAGCCACCAGCGCCCTATTTTTGTTATGCATGGGCAAACGAGGTATGCGCGGCCTATGGTCGGGCGACATGAACCGATATTCTCGAATCGCACCCTCCAAAGCACTCCTCATTCCCTCACTGCACTGGGTACTTACATTACTCACCATGTCACTACTCACGTCTTTAGCGCGATTCGGTATTGTGGTAGACTGTGGTGGTACCATAGCCTGCACCGACGGGGTAATGACATGACTACTCTGAATTTCGGTTCGCAGGCGATCAAGTACAGTGTCATCCAACATACGATTACGCAGGATGATTCGCACCTGATCCGACAGCCGCTGCGCCAACACGTTGACAGATGGCTCAAGCACCTGAAACAGAGAGAGCATCCGAACACTGTACGCAGTCAGGTTGTTTCCTCCCTCTGTAGCCCCATAGTATGAGCGCATGATATTTTCATTGATGGATTGAGTCCATTGCATGCGCTGCACACTTCCGCCGGGAGCTGGGTCCCTTTTTTGATTCCGGTGGGCCTTAAGGTCCTAAACCATACAGCGGCCGGCGTCCTCTCCGTCGACGAGCAGGTGGTGTTGTCGTGGGCGGAGAGAAATTCTCGTTGCTCGAGCTCGACGCAACTGCCACGGCCGGTGACACTGGTAATCCGAGGTCCGGCGGCGGCGAGGCAGAGCTGAGCGTCGAGTTCGGGGGTGGTAGGCGTGCGCGTCGGTAAGCAGCTCTTGTGATCATTGTGTTATTTCATCATTCTCATAGATTGTTGTTTTACAGATTTTTCATTTTTGTATTGACGGGGTTGACATACGTCATTGTCGTCGTCGGAACTGTTTTTATCTTTTAAATGGTTTTAGTTTGCGTTTTTATAATATTTTAGGTTTTAAAAGACTATTGATATTGATTTATAAGAACTACTAGCTGTTGCCCGCGACTTCGTTCGCGTGGAAATTTTGATGTGTATATGTGAGAC
The DNA here is from genome assembly GCA_964057025.1 of Standfussiana lucernea. Taxonomy (NCBI): domain Eukaryota; kingdom Metazoa; phylum Arthropoda; class Insecta; order Lepidoptera; family Noctuidae; genus Standfussiana; species Standfussiana lucernea. The sequence continues at coordinate 14,730,241 of OZ059806.1, read as the reverse complement.
TGCCTCGTTGGCCGAGTGGTCGCAAGCGTGACTGCGAGTCTGGAGTTGTACCCGGTTGATGGCAATAGGCTCGCCCCCTATTATATGGGACTTCAACATAGCCGGCGAAATGTGGATGTACGATTAGGTACACCTTTGCCTGTTAAAATGTTATGTTATGTGTGAGAACTGACAGTCTGATCAAAATGTGATAATGTGGGAATTAATGCCTGCCACTCATAAGGTTTGTCCCTGGTATTTGTTGATCGTCATTGTAAAAGCCAATTTTAAGGAAAATTACAACCTCTCAAATTGAAATGATCAATTTTTGTTTGGTAATTTATGAATACCTAACTGTCTTTTAAATGGTTAAAAAAAAACTAAAATTAAACTATTTTGTAATGATTTGAAAATAATAATTAATTAAAATAAAACAAATACCTTTTTACAAAAAGTGGATACCGGGGATCGACCTCGCGAACCGTGTTTAAAATAAAAATATCGCTGGACATCACTAAACCGTCAGGCTACTTACTTCGGTGACAAATGGTCTAAAATAGCCGTTCTATTCTATTACATGTTATGACAGTTGTCAGTTGTCAAACAGTTTAGCAATATCGACATAATGCAATATTGCTCATCCCCCTAAGTTATTAGCGTGAAAATATATAGCCTATGTGCTATTCCAAACTATAATCTATCTCTGTGTCAAATCTTATCCAGATCCGTTCAGCCGTTCTGTCGTGATTGAGTAACAAACATTCATCCATCCATCCATCCAAACTTTCGCATTTATAATAGTAGTAAGAAGTAGTAAGATAAATTGTGTAAAATTTGTGTACTACATCCAATAATTATATTAAAATGAGAATTCCGATGGTATTACCGATGTTTGACATGCAGGGTTATTTCCTTTATTTATTTTTCTTACATATTTTTACATTTTTAAATATCCCTATATAAAATCAGTATAAAAAAACATTTTTTTAGGGTTCCGTACCTCAAAAGGAAAAAACGGAACCCTTATAAGATCACTTTGTTGTCCGTCCGTCCGTCCGTCCGTCCGTCCGTCCGTCCGTCCGTCCGTCTGTCAAGACCGTTTTTCTCAGGAACGCGTGGAGGTATCAAACGAAATATGAAATTTCTATATGATACTTAGTTCTACTGTCCCTGGAAGCTGTAGAAAAATCAACCTTCTAAGTCAACGCAATCAAAAGATACAGCCACTTAGGCCGCAAATTTCCGCAAATTTTCGAAACTCGCACGGGAATCAAAACCTACAGGGTACTTCCCGTGAACTTAGAATCTTGAAATTTTGTACGAAGTCACGTCTTATAGTACAGATATAGGAAAAATTACGAAAACCGTAAATTTTTAGTTTCGTCATATAAAAAAAAGTTATATACCCACAGGTTTGTACGGAACCCTCGGTGCGCGAGTCCAACTCGCACTTGACCGGTTTTTTTTTTATAATTATGCTTTGTTTGGCCGCCTCATCATGACTTATTACTACGAAAATGATCATCATCTGCCTGCCTTTTCCCAACTCTGTTGTGGTCGGCTTCCAGTCTAACCGGATACAGCCGAATGCCCGTATTTTAACATAACGTGCTTGTTTGACTACTTTGAAAATATGTACAGAAATACCTAATCTAAAATAAATTGATTTTGTTTGTAATATATCAAATCCTTAAAACAACGTAATACAACTACGTGCCGTGTACATTATTATACTTTTGTGCGCACATAATATTATAGCATTTCATTCCATAAAACTATGACTTGCCGTACTGTATTATAGTGATGTTGTCAAAATGAAAGAGAACTGTTTAGTTCGATGATTCGTATAATAATGACAATAATTAGTGTGTGCAGTTACAAATATAAGGTTAGGCGAGCTGCACACTACACCTCCCCTTTTTTTTTTTTTAAAAAAATGTTATTATTATCTAAGTACATAATTCATTTTTTTTTTTTACTTTAACAAAACAATAGCTTAAAAATATACTTTTTTTTTTTACATTACATTACATTACATAAAAGAAATATCTTATAACCAAAGTATTTTATGTAACAAACAGTTTTGTATTATTTTTATGGATTACAAATTCTTTGTCATCTTTTAATATTTTTACATTTGGTGAAACATCTTCAATGACTCTATACGGTCCTAAATAAATTTTATCTAACTTATTTCCTACTTGATTTTTAATAAGAACTAAATCTCCACTATTGTATTTTAATCCGTTTACATTTTTATCAAAATATTTCTTTCTCAATTCCTTACTGAATAATAAATTATTTCTAGCTTCTGCTTGTGCCTTTTGAAGTCTGTATTTTAGTTCTAACGGGTAAGAATCAGGATTATATAAAGGATCAACATATGAACTTTCTGCTATATTAGATGGTAAATTACAATTTTTCCCAAATACTAACTCAAATGGAGTGTATTTTGTCTCAGAATGTACTGTAGTGTTAAAAGAAAAGCACCAGAATGGAAGCCAACTGCTCCAATCTGATTTGTTATTGTCACACTGAATTCTAAGGTAGGCTCCTAGAACCTTATGAGTGTTTTCCAATCCTCCTAGAGTTTCATGATGATAAGCTGTTGAATGCAGTTTATTTATATGCAACAAATTGCAAATCTCTGTAAAAATTGATGACATAAACTCTGTTCCCTGGTCTGTTATTATTTCTCTAGGGATACCATATCTCAGAATAAAATTGTTTACAAATAACCTAGCTACGGAAACAGTATCTTTCCTCTCTAAAGGATAAGCTTCAACGTATTTTGTTAAATCGCACTGCAATGTTAGAATATACTTATAGTTTAAATTATCTACATCTAAAGGACCCACTAAATCTAAACTAACTCTTTCAAAAGCAGTAGATGCCGTGGATGTGATAACCATCGGTTCCTTCGTATGCTTATTGGAATGCTTTTGAATCTGGCAACTTCTACACTTCCTTATGAATTCTGTTACGTCATTGGTCATTCCTGGCCAATAATAGTTCTTCCTAATGTTATTTAACATTCTGTTTATTCCCGCGTGGCCACTTGTGGGTAACAGGTGGAAGTCATTCAAGATCACAGTTTTCGTGTCTTTGTCAGTAACTCTTGTCACATCTTTAATAACGAGTAGCTTAGGAATATCATTATCATTTAAATGACTCATTTCCTTTATAAAATTGTTAACAAAAATTTCATAGCGCTTGCTTTTAATTATTATGAGCTCGTTTATTTTGATTTGCTTGCAAAAACGTTGTAATTCTCTCGCTAACACACTTACGGTAGGTAACGATCGAGAAATCACAAAAATTGCTGATTTATCAGGTACGAATTTGCAGTTACCATTATCGCTAGTGAAATGTTTTGATTTTTCTATCTGATTTAATGTATTTTTATTACTAAATAATATCAATTCAACGCTGTCAATCGGTCGTTTGAGAATTTCCACTACCTTAGGTTGATCAGGCCTTGGAGTAGAGGATACCTCAGAGTCAGTAGTCATGTCGTTGTTATCACAGTTAGCGCGTAACCTTCGAGTCTGTGCCCTTGTCATGACCGATACTACATGCTTGTTCATATCCTTTAAGCTGTTGGATGTAATAGGTATCCGGCTCAATGCATCTGCAGCTGCGTTGTGCCGCCCTGGGACATAACTGATTTCAAAATCATATTCCTCCAGATATAATCTGAACTTTGTCAATCGGCTTGAAGGATCGGCCATATTAAATAAATAAATCAACGGCTTATGGTCTGTTTTTATGTTAAACTTTTTCCCATATAAATAAGGTCTAAAATGTCGAACTGCCCAAACAATAGCTAGTAATTCTAACTCAATCACAGGGTATCGCGTCTCAGCGGGTTTCAAGTTACGGCTTGCGTACGCGACTACCTTGCCATTGCTATTAGACAGTACGGCGCCTAATCCTAGTTTTGATGCGTCAGTTTGTACCGTAAAAGTATTATTGTCTCCAAAGTCTGGATAGTCAAGTATAGTCGGACTAATAAGAATCTGTTTTAACTTGTCAAATGCTTGCTCGCATTCGTCACTCCACACGAACGCTACGTCTTTCTTACATAACGCATTCAAAGGATAGGCTATTTCAGCAAACTTTGGGATAAAACGCCTATAATAATTAGCAAATGCAACAAATCTCTTGACTTCGTCTACATTCTGCGGGACTGGATATTTTTGTAGGCATTCTACCTTCGATGGATCGGGAAATATTCCTTCTGACGTAATTTTATGTCCTAAATAAACGATTTCTTTACGTAAAAATTCACAATTCAGGGGGTTTAATTTCTGCTGGTCCCTCCCGATACGTCTGGAGGGATGAGCAGCTGGTCGGCCGGTGCACCCTGGGCGCGGCAGTAATCATCCCCCGGGGATGAGAGGAAATTGGAATTTCCATTTCCTCTCATCCCTCGGGGAGTGTTACTGCCGCGGCCAATTATTCTGACATGGGTGGGGTCGTTGGACCAACGGTGCGTTCCCCTGCGTGACCCTCTGTAAAGCAGAGGGCATAGCACGGGGATTAAGGACGGGCTCGGTGTGCACTTACCCTGCCTCCGAGCAGACAGGGAAGGATACGTCCTTCCCTGTCACCGTCGATCTCGTAATCGTAGTCGAAGTGTCGTGGATCATGTCTCGCGGCTTCGATAGGGACCGAGGGTCTTGGCTTAACCGCCCGGACTGCGAGGTAGAAAACCTCTATAAAAAATCACCCCAAACCTCCAAGCGGCGGCGCACCGTGAGGGAGGTTGTTAGCTTGACTAATGGGTAGCTAAATTAGTCGTTAGTGCGAACCACTAGATTTGAGAAGATAAAAAGTTTTTACTCGTGGGAACAATATGGAAAACACACAAAAAACAAACGAAGAGGTGGGGAGTGATGCGGGGTCGAAGTCCGACGCCGCATCTAGCGATGGGAGCGCGGGAGGCTCAGGGAGCTCCCGCTTCGAGAGGGCCAGGACTGCTGCGGAGAACAGCAAGTTCTTCCGCAAGCGGTCCAGGCAGGAGGGCGACCTAGAGTCGACTTCCGGAGAGGAGTTGGCCTCGGCCCGAAAGATCTCCACCAGCAGACGCGGTGGGATCCAAAGCAAGAGGGGAGGGCTCACTGCCTCCGAGAGGTCGGCAAAGGTGGCCGAGAAGGGGCGCCACCCGGGCTTTACTGCTCCCGGGTCTGGCGAAGAGGCGGGTGCGCCTGGCGGCTCCGAGGCGGAGCGTAAGGCCAGGTTCGCAAAGGAGGTGGAAGCCGCAATCCGGGGCGTGGCCGCGAAGGTAAAGCCTTCGACCAAACACAAGGCCATCCCCGCGGCTTCCGCCTCCATTTTGGCGGCTGCGGAGGCCCACTATGTGGGGCCTCCGTCTGATGAGGTGGCCAAGCTGCGGGCAGAGGTGTCCCGCCTGGCGACCTGCATGGAGCTTCTCCAACAGGAGAACACTAAGCTCCGTGCAGACCTGGCCAGCCTGCGGGAGGCTGGCTCCAGTGTGGCTCCTCCAAGGGGGGGACAACAGCAGCAGCAGCGGCAAAGTCAGCCCGTGCCTGTGGAGAACCAGGTTTTGAACCTGGTTCGGCAGGAGCTGGCTGCCTTCCAGACGCGGTTTTCCGTCCTGGAGGGTATTGTCCTGCGTCCCCCCTTGACTGCGAACAAGGCTGCTGCGCCGAAAGCGGTCTCGTACGCGGCTGCTGCGGCTGCCGCCCCCGGGACCAGTCAGCCCTCTGGTAGGGCTGCGTTGCCCCCCGCTGGGAAGTCGGCTCCGGCGAAACCGGCGGCGGGCAAGAAGAAGAAGAAGGGCAAGGCGGCTGCACAGGCAGCAATTGTGCCGGCGCCAGCGGCGAGTGGGCCAGCGCCTGCGGCACGTCCGCCCCCGCCACTGCCTCCCCAGCCTACTACACCTTCCGCGGCTGATGCCGGATGGCAGGTGGCTGGGGAGAAACAGAAGGGGCGGAAGGCGGCCAAAAAGGCCCGCAATGAGGAGCGGCAGCGCCAGCACCGGGCGCGAAAGGTCGCGGCTAGGCTCCGCGCCCCTAAAACCGCGGCTGTAGTAATGACGCTACAGCCAGATGCGGAAAAGAGGGGCGTGTCGTACCGCGACCTGCTGGCGAAAGCCAAGGAGACGGTGAACCTCGGTGAGCTCGGGATCACCGGGGGCCTCCGGCTAAAAGTCACCGCGACAGGGGCTCGCATGCTGGAGATCCCCGGTGAAACCAGCGGCTCGTCCGCAGACGCTCTGGCGGAAAAGCTCAGAGCGTCCCTAAACGCGGACGAGGCCCGAGTCTCCAGGCCAATCAGATGCGCAGACCTGCGCATCTTGGGTCTGGACGACTCGGTGACCGAGGAGGAGGTGGTGGCCGCCGTCGCCAGGTCCGGAGGGTGCCCTGCTGAGCAGGTCAGGGCAGGCGCCATACGTTCGGACCTGTCGGGCATGCGTACCGTTACGGTAAGCTGCCCCGTGACGGCGGCAAAAACTATTGTGGAGGGCCGAAGGCTACTGGTGGGCTGGGTTTCAGCGCAGGTAAAGCTGCTGGAACCCAGACCTCTGAGGTGCTATCGCTGCCACGTGGGGCACCACGTGTCAGTAAAGTGCGCCTCGGAGGTGGACCGCAGTGGCCTCTGCTTCAGATGCAGTCAGCCCGGTCACACATCGGCGGCTTGCTTTGCCACGCCGCACTGTGCTGCATGCGCGGCGGCCGGCAAGCCGGCCGATCACCGGGCTGGGAGCAAGGCCTGCGCTCCACCCACAAGAGGTAAGAGTAGGCCCTCCGCCGCCTCCGCCACCGTCTCCGCCGTCGCTGCCGCGGCTGCCCCCTCTGCCGCTGTCGCCGCCACTGCCGCCGCTGCGACAGTTGCGCCCTTGCAAGGGGCCCGGGAGGGGGAGGGTATGGAGTGCCAATAACGGCCCCATTACGCCTCCTCCAGGCGAACATCAACCACTGCGCCTGCGCCCAGAATCTACTACTTCAGAGCATGGCGCAGTGGTTGATTAACATCGCCGTGGTCGCTGAGCCGTATTTCGTCCTGCCCAGGGAAGACTGGGTGGCGGACCTAAGCGGCTCAGTGGCCATAGTTTCGTCGGCCGCCGCCGGTACCCCGACCCTTGAAAGTGTCAGAAAGGGTCAGGGGTGCGTAGCGGCACGGTTTGGGGAGATCGTAGTGGTGGGTGTCTACTTCTCCCCGAACCGAACTCTCGCCGAGTTCCACAACTCCCTTGCGGAGTTGAGTGTCGTCGTCGGAAGCCATTCCCTCCCTGTGCTTGTCCTCGGGGACTTCAATGCCAAGAATCTGGCTTGGGGTTCTCGTTGCACAGACGTGCGGGGAAGGATGGTGGAGGACTGGGCTCTGGAAACAGGCCTGGTCGTCCTGAATCGGGGTACTGTACCCACGTGTGTGCGGATGCGGGGCGAGTCGGTGGTGGACATTTCGTTCGCTAGCCCCGCTCTGTCGCCGCGTGTCGTGGACTGGCGTGTCATGGAGGGGGTGGAGACCTATTCCGACCACCGGTATATCCGGTTTGACGTCTCCGCCCAGTCCTCGAGCGCGCCGGTCTTACAGGCCCCGAGTGGTCCGCGTTGGGCGCTGAAGCAGCTGGACCGGGAGCTCCTCCTGGAAGCCTCGATCGTGCAGGCCTGGGTGACATCACCGGACAGGCCTGCCGACGTTGATAATGAGGCAGGGTGGTTCCAGGAGGCCATGTCCGACATATGTGACGTGGCAATGCCCCGAGTTCGGCCAGGACGCGCCCGGCGTCAGGTGTACTGGTGGTCGCGCGAGCTGACAACTCTGCGCGAGGCGTGCGTCGCTGCGCGACACCCGTACGCCAGGCATCGCAGGCTCCGCATTCGCCCGCCGAATGCGGAAGCCATTGAGGCGGAGCTATATGAGGGCTACAGAGCGGCGAAGACCGCCCTCCACGAGGCTGTCCTGCGGGCCAGAGATCGGGCCCGCGAGGAGATGCTGGGGACTCTTGACGGGGATCCGTGGGGGCGCCCTTACAAGATGGTGCGGGATAAACTCCGCACCTGGGCCCCCCCACTGACGCAGAGTCTCCGGCCTCAGCTCGTGGAGGACGTGGTGAGCGCTCTGTTTCCCTCGCGAGGGGAACATCCCCCCCCGCCTATGGCTCCGCCACCTGCGGTGCCGGAAGCGGACCACGACGACGACGACGTCTCGGAAGTGGCTGGGGTAGACCTGAGAGTGGCGGTAGGACGGCTCAAGGCCAAAAATACCGCCCCGGGACCCGACGGCTTGCCTGGCAAAGCCTGGGTCCTGGCCTTTGAGGCTCTCGGGCCCCGACTGGAGGGGCTCCTAAGCGCATGCTTGGAGAGAGGCCAGTTCCCGCTTCGTTGGAAGACGGGGAAGCTGGTCCTCATTCGGAAGCCGGGGCGCCCTGCGGACTCTCCGTCCGCATACCGGCCCGTTGTGTTGCTCGACGAGGTGGGCAAGCTCTTTGAAAGAGTCATTGCAAACCGCCTCGCCGAGCACCTTGCGGGGATGGGTCCGAATCTTGCGGAACACCAGTTTGGTTTCCGCAAGGGGCGCTCCACGGTGGACGCAATCATGCGCGTAAGAGCCCTCACGACGGGGGATGCGGTGTCCAGGGGTGGGGTTGTCTTGGCGGTGTCTCTCGACATCGCCAACGCCTTCAACTCCATGCCCTGGAGCTGCATTGGGGAGGCACTCCGGTATCACCGGGTGCCGACCTACCTTCGTCGTGTGGTCGGGGATTACCTGACGGACAGAGCCGTCATCTACCCCGGTCGCTCCGGAGAGTGGAACCGGCGAGAGATGTCGTGCGGTGTCCCACAGGGATCGGTTCTAGGACCGCCCTTGTGGAACATCGGCTACGACTGGGTGCTGCGCGCCGACCTCCCTAGTGGCGTCAGCGTAGTGTGCTACGCTGACGACACGCTGGTGCTGGCACAGGGGAGGTCGCACGAGGCGGCGGCCGACTTGATGACACGCGGGGTTGCGATAGTCGTTGAGAGGATCCGGCAACTGGGTCTCGAGGTGGCATTGCACAAGTCCGAGGCCATGTGCTTTCATGGGCCTCGGAATGCGCCACCGTCGGGATCCTCACTGACGGTAGGAGGGGTTTCCATCGGCGTCGGATGGACGTTGAAGTACCTGGGACTTGTCCTCGACAGCCGGTGGAACTTCGTGGAGCACTTCCGACGTTTGGCCCCTAAACTGGAACGGACTGGGGCTGCCTTCAGGCGGCTCCTGCCCAATCTGGGGGGGCCGAACGCCTCCTGCCGGAGGCTCTATGCGGGGGTCGTGCGGTCCATGGCCCTTTACGGTGCCCCGGTGTGGGCGCGTTCCTTGAGGCGGCGAGCCGCCCATTATCTGAACGCGCCCCAAAAGGTGATAGCCGTGAGGATGGTCCGTGGGTTCCGCACGATCTCGGGCGAGGCTGCGAGCCTCCTAGCCGGATTGCCACCATGGGATCTGGAGGCGATAGTCCTCGCGCGCCTACATGAATGGCGCGCGGAGGTTCTTCGCCGGGGGGTTACTCCGCTGCCGCGGCTAATTGCCGCTCAGCGGACAAACCTCCGAGCCGATCTCATGGTGACATGGAGAGAGCGACTGTCGCAACCCCGTGCAGGGCACGCCACGATAGTGGCGATAAGTCCCCTCTTTGAGGAGTGGCTTGAGAGGCGCCACGGCGTCCTCACCTTCCGCCTGACGCAGGTCCTCACCGGACACGGTTGTTTCGGGAGGTTCCTGCATCGAATCAGGCGGGAGGAGACGCCCGGGTGTTTCCATTGCGAGGATCGACCGGAGGACACGGTGGTGCATACGGTGGAGGTCTGCCCCGCTTGGGCGGAGCAACGCCGTGTCCTCATAGCGGCGATCGGCGGCGGCGACCTCTCGCGTCCGGCCCTGGTTCGAGCCATGGTCCGGAGCGAGACGGAATGGGAAGCCGTCACCTCCTTTTGCGAAGCAGTCATGCTAGCAAAGGAGGAGGCGGAACGTGAGAGAGAGCGTTCCTCCTCACGTCCCAGCCGCCGCGGGAGACGCACCGGGCGTCGGGGGCCACATGGTGGCCCCCGGCCACCGTAGACGCGGGCCTGTGGACGGTGAGCTAAGGGCTAGCTCGCCGTCCCTCCGTCTTAGGACGACAGGCCGTGTCGACGGCGCGTTCGTGTTCCACGCGCGCCTCAAAGAGATGTCAGCATAGGGAAGGGGCCCGCAAGGGCCGATGCCTGCCGGGTGCTGCGGGTTGTTCGAAAGAGATACCGCGGCCCCGGAACACAAAGGGCGATGAAGGAACATGGGTGGGTTTTAGTCAGTAAAAGTCTGACACACCCTCCCGCTCAGCCCAGAGCGGGAGAAGTCATTTGATGATTTCCCATCCGGAAAAAAAAAAAAAAAAAAAAAAAAAAAAAAAGGGGGTTTAATTTCAGATTCACTTTTCTTAGACATTCAAAGATTTTTATAAGATTCTTGTTATGCGTTTCAAGACAATTTCTTACGACAAGACAATCATCTTGATATAGAAAGCATGATTTATAATTTAACCCAGACATTGCTATTGTCATAAGACGAGCAAATGCACTAGGCGATGTCTTAAGTCCCATTGGACATCGTTTCATTTGGTACTGCTTGTCTGTTGTAAATGCAGTATATTTCCTAGACTTTTCTTCTAACGACAGCTGATAGTAACCTTGACTGAGATCTAATTTTGAAAAATAGATGTTATTAGATAACGAATCTAGAATCTCAGTGATATTAGGTAAAGGAAATTTATCATCCTGTATCCTATTATTGAGTTGGCGATAGTCCACTACAAGTCTCCATTTCCTTTCTCCTGACCTATCTGTCTTTTTAGGTACTAATAGAACTGGACTTGACCATTCTGAAATAGTCTCTTCAATGATATCGTTTTTAACCATTTCATCTATTTGTCTTTGTATCTCGCCTTTCAATGCTTTAGGCAATCGATAAGGCTTTACGTACGCTGGTGACGTATTTTCTTTTAGTTTAATTGAGTGTTCTATTAAATTAGTTGTAGTGAGCGTATCTCCTGGTAAATGGAAAACATCGGCATATTTGGCACATACGTTTTCTATGCCTCTTTGTTCCTCTTTATTTAAATAGCTGTGTAGTTGTAAAGTAGTAAGCAAAGTTCTGACTCTATCCACAGATATACTATCGTCGTCAAACTTGCAAACATAAAAATTATTTAGGCAACTAATATTTAAATCTGAAATATTTACATTAACCGAATTATCAGTTGTATTTAATATCCTAACAGGAATAAATCCATTATGTGGCTTCGATACTACACCTGCCGTGAACACCCCTTTATAAATTTCCTTTGACAAAATGACGCAATCACTGTTGTGTGACGTCGGGATGTGTTTAATTACTTCGCAACGAGGCGGAATTGTAAATAAGTTCCTATTAACATGAACACTAATAGACTGGTCTCGGGTTTCTATACTCAGAGTACCATCTTTATAGTTCAATACTGCGTTATATTGTTCAAAGAAATCTTGTCCGAGTATACCTTCTGAGGCGCAAGATAAGTGTTCAAAAATGTAAAACTTTTGTTGGAAAGTCACATTATTAATTATAATATCTAAATAAATGTATCCCAATGACTCTAAATTACCACTAATTCCTCTAATAACTATCTTATCTTGTTTTACTAAATTTAATAAATTCCTATGTCGCGACAACCATTCATACTTAAGCACACATAAGCTAGCTCCACTGTCAATCAGTAAATTAAGATCAACATCACTATCTTTTAATTGACAATTAATTATACAAAAATTACAAAAACTATAAATTGAATGAGTGTACGATTTAGGTACGAAAAAATTCTAAGTTTTCATGACTATTTGTGCGGTCATTGCGCAAGTCGTCTTGGACATTGGACTGTTGCGCGCTATGTTGAACACGCTGACTACGCACCGGACGTCCACGGAAATGCTGACGCTGTCCACCTGAGTGTTTACCTCGATTTACACTGTTTGAAGTTCTTTGACCTGACCTATTTTCATTATTTCCACTATCTTTGTTATAATTATGGTTATATGTTTTATTGTTGTTATAAAACTGTCTATTTCCTCGGCCTCGAGAACCTCCAAAGCTTCCACGTTTGTAGTTTTGGTTAGCCCTAAATTGCATAACCTGGTCTTGTGGCTGGACAGTCATGGATTGCTCATCTACCGCAGCCGTTATGGCTTCAGACAACGATGCAAACTGTCGTGAGGCAATGATGGTGCTGAGCCGCTTGTCAGCCAAACCATCGCTAAACCGCTTAATTGCAGTTTTCTCATTGAGTGGACGCAAAACCTCATAGGCATCACGCTTATCGTTAGCCTGTGCAATCGTGAGATTCACAAATAACTCCTCGATTTCTGCACCGAATTTTTCAATGCTTCTACGGCCTTGAGTCGCTTTAAATAATTGAGTTTGTAAAGCTACAGACGATTTTTTCGGCAGCAAATAAATTCGAATATCTTCTACCAAACTTTCTATATCTACGTAATTAGTTTTAAGACGCAATTTTGCACTAGGCGAAAGACGCGTTTTTAACACAAACTGTATCAATTGTCTTTTACTGGCATCATTAATGAGCGAACTATAAAGTAAGATACCATCAATAAGCTGATTTGTCACCTGCTCCTGGCCATTCATCACCGGCAACAGGGAAATTGCAGTTTTAATATCGAATGCGTCAGCCATTTTTGTAACACAATCAGAATATACTATAAAATCTGTAGAACTAGTTTGACTACTACTATCCACTAATGAAAGTAAATCCTTTATTTTCTGAAAATTTGATTGAATTTCATGAATTAATGTTTGGAAAACCTCACAAGCTTCTTTGTCTATCTTACGATTTTTAATTTCTTGGTTCAACTGAGTCAAAATACAATCCAATTTACTATGTTCTTTTTCTGCTTCCTCTAGTTTCTTTAAAGCTAAATCTTGTCTACGCCTATCTGGACCTAGTTTCACTAAATATTCTCTTAAATATTTTAATTTAGCGTGTAAATCTTGCAATTGTTGCGACATTCCTAATCTCCAGAGCAAAATATAAAATAATACAGCATGATCTAATTAAAATTACAAGACATATTGTAGAATAAAAAAAATGTTAGCAATGCAAAACTTACATTGCAGTAGGTACTTATTTTTCTGACAACGTTTAAATGTAGGTCACGACGTCTCACGTGGCGTGGATGAATGAACTCCTCAGCACTGGACACGAACTACTCCCAGCTGCTCCACATCGGACCCGTACGATTTATCTCCCGGCGCCCTGCATATCCTCTCATCATTAGGCTTGAGCATTCTCCCGGCACCCGGCAGCAACGTTCCTTTTCTGTCTTCATTAATAATTTCACCTCTTCAAACTGATTCTGTATTGCGATTTTGATTCTTCTTTAATTTTACAGTCTTCTTCACGTTCTTTCTTGAAACTTTCGGTCTTCAATACTTCTATTTTTACTTTATCTTCATAATTTCTTCGACGGTGGACGCTTTTCGCGTATGTCGCAAAATTTTAATTGCTGGCTAAGGGTCGCCATGTATTATAGTGATGTTGTCAAAATGAAAGAGAACTGTTTAGTTCGATGATTCGTATAATAATGACAATAATTAGTGTGTGCAGTTACAAATATAAGGTTAGGCGAGCTGCACACTACAGTACCAATTAAATCAAACTGAGTTACAACAGTAACTCAATACTCAGAAATATGATTTCCAACATTGATTCAATAAATCACAGTTCCGTAAAACCGCTGAACCGCCAATTAACTAACTTGGTCACAGTTAACTGTTACAAAACGGTCCGTTCACTGTTCAACGTCCTTCATGGGAATCCATTGGAAAACTAAAACCGTAGGTTACAAAACGAGAAATCATTGTTTTCATATGCGTTTATTTTTCTATCGAGAGCCTCTCCATAACATGGCACTTGGGAAGCCACCATTGCAAATGACACCGTATCCTTACCCGAATAAAGTTAAAAATCTGTTGGTTATTTCTCCTCCTACGTAAGCGACAGAACAACAAAAGACGCGGAGTTGCATCAGAACAATGCGGTTGGCGGCAGCGTGGTACAGTGCGACAAGGCGACACAATGCCTCGGGACTCGGGATGCGGGACACGGGACGCGCGCCCACGCTGCCTCCGTTATCATGGACGGACTGTCCCGCGCATTGTGCGGAAGATATGTCAAAGATTAAACACTGTACTTTCAGTTGCGCCTGTTATGAATTATGATATTAAAGTTATTGTTGGTGAACTGTAAAAGTCGAATACTTTGCGTTAATTCTCACGATGATCCTTGGTTTGTGTTAAACCAGTTAAATAAAACCTCTGCAGCTGTGTTACTGAGAAGTAGAAGTCTTCGGGAGAGCTCTTTGCCCAGCAGTGGGATGACGCAGGCTAGCAGTAACAGTAAGATGCTTGAGCTTGTGACGAGGAACAGACACCATCTTATATTTAGTGAAAACGGAATAACCCAAAACCAAACACTTTGTGTAGGCTGTGTAATTCTACTTCATTTACAAAAAACCTCCTAAGACACTTAGGTACATTGTTTTGCAAAGTCACCGTTACACCTCACTTTCAGGCAAACCCTTTATGCAGTGAGTACCGTAACAATTCAATAACAAAGGTCAAGGGTAACTCGGGCCGCCATTAACAATGCATCGTAATGGGTTGCGGACGGCGCGCGGCGGGACGGCGCAGAAGCACCTGTCACCTGCCCGGCTGCCCCATTCATTGTGCTGAGACAGGGTGTAGGCATTACGACCGGTCACTTTGTAACAATAGAGGAATGTGTGGGTGTGTTATGATGGTGTTTTTGTTAGGCTGGAAATGGAGGATTGATGTAGTATATCTTTATTTTTAGGCAAGCTTAAGCAACGAGTTGAATTCGATTATTGGACAGGTACCGATGGTAACTGAAAGTATTCTTCCTGTTTTCTAAATTATTTTGTTTGATACTTCAAGCGCTTTTGCCACCATCGGTCACAGCTTATTACATATTTCTATACTACTGCTCGTGGCTATTTAATAACAGCCGCATGGTAACTTCAGGGTTAAGCCGCGCGCAATCCATTAAATGTTGAGTTTCCTTCGTGCCTAGGAAAGTACTTTAAGTCGTCATTTGTGGATCTTTGACAGTCGTTACAAGTAGTCTGTGGCCCAAAATGCTGACAGCAAGTCTTACCAGGAGGTATCGTATTACCCAGTTACTGGGTACATGGAGTGTTTAATCCATGTAAAATATTGGTATTCTTCCATTTAGAGTGGAAACCAACTTCATCATAGTTAGGAAAAGGCTGGGCAGACGAAATTTCACCATTTTATGGTACAAGTTAATAAAAAAAAAAATAGCACTCCATTTTTTTTTCGCCGACTTAAAAAAAAGGAGGAGTTTTTGCAATGTGTACGTACACCGATTTTATGAGACTTTTTTAGTTATGGCTCAGTCAAACTATGTAAGGACCGATACTTCAGTAAGTAATTGTATTGTGTCCGTGTCCAGGGCCGCGTCACGTATTTTAACCGAACCCTAAGTAACAAAATTAAAAATTCTGTAATCATAAAATTTTATAACACGTTATTATTTTTAATCCACCACTTTTACCACCAAATATACCTAGCCAGCAAGTATGAACAAAGGCGAAGTGTTCACCCCATATGGCGCATGAATTTGAAGGCAGTCCGTTAAAGTTAGTCGCGGTTCCGCTGAAGTTGGGGATCCCGATGGTATTCCAAGTTGTTGGATCACTGTGGTGAAATTTAAAGCTGCCATCGAGGGTTTCTGGTCGGAATTTTTGCTAGATGTTCATGTGAGTTTTGGCGCTATTTTATACCTGTTGTGAAATGTCTAGTTTGGGACTCACTATATATATATACGGGATGGATGGGACACCGAATGAAAACCACATCCTCAGCATCATCACTCTGAACCACGTAGAAATTTTACGTCGGTTATTAAAAAAAAAATCTGCTTTTCCATACATTTTGACCGTGTAGGAATTGGACTTTTGCATAGTTTAAGGTAATATTTCAAGCCACTTATACTCTTATATACTCTTGTGTATTATTTAAGTGTGCTTGCTTATCCATATTATGTCCTGGATAATAAACGATTTTGATCACAACTGCTGTACCCTAATGATGCATATCATACCAAACATGTGTGTCAAGCAAGTGTATGGATCTGGGCATATATATCTGAATGCAAATTCCTAGTCTATTCAGATTGATCGCTCCAGGTATATTAAGATGAGCTACATAAGACGTACGCTGCTCCATGCATGGCTATGTTTGGCTGGAATAGATTCCCACATATCTATGTTTTCGTACTATTTTGATGCAGGGCTCTATTGCAGGTAAATTAAAAACAAAGAAACTTTGCTAGAATGGAGGTGACTGCGGACATGCCGAGTAATAGGGACGTATGGAAGAAGAAGACATGCTGCGCAGACATCAAGTGAATTGGGATAAAGGCACGAGAATGATGATGACTACAACGGATAAATAACATGGAATATTACAAGAGGTATCAATCGCTGATGACATTTTTGTCGCTCACGAAAGTGATCTAAAGATTTTGACCAACCCTCGGTGCTATATTGTTGGGGCCGGAAACTGAATCCGGTGGCAGTGACCTATTTCTTTAAGAGTATGAAGTGCTGTTTATATTTTTAGAGTTACTTTATATAAAAGGTTTTGCCCGTATATATTGGTAGATTTTGAGACAGTCAAAAATAAATTAAGAATTACTGGTATATAAAACTTCAAAGTGGTTCAGTACTTCAAAGAAGTAATGAATACATAAATATAATAATTTGATAACAGCCTAGCTGTATTTATTTGAGTAAACCTATGTTTGTATTTTTAGCCCAATAACATCGTGGAACGTAATAAGAAAAAGTAAAAAAGAAAACCGCTTCGTTCCAAACTTTAATGCTGCTGGATTGTCAATTTAATAAAAGACTTTCTACGACGGCTAGAAATAACAATAATAAATTAATTTGACTTGCAAATTCGAAGAACGTACTTAAATCTATTTCTGTAATATCTTTTAAATACAAAAGTCTTTTTAAAAATCATTGTGAGAATAATAATTTTAATGCCGAGATTTGGTGAATTCAAGCATTAAAAGGCCCACGTTTCCCTCAATGTCTCAATTGTCCCGACAATGTGAACGCAGCAGTCGGCAGGCACAGAATAGATAGTTACAAAAGACCAGCTTGATTCAACAAGCTAAAACAATGCACACATGGGCACGCCCGAGTTCAGTGAGTGCAATCGCAATCGTGTCTGGCATTCATTTAAAATGTATACTTGAAAGTATACGTACATTTTAACAATAAATAAAAAGCATTAGCAAATAACCCAAACCAATATTGAAAGAAATACCAAATAGAAAGAATGCTCTTGGATACCACTTTACACAAAACAAAAAGTTGGTACTATGGAAACAGTCTGTGTAAGTGCATTTGCTCGTATGTTCTAAACCGTCCTTATACATATTATTGAATGCATTTGCTATAACTTCAATCAACATTTTGTTTTAGTTTGACGATTGGCGATTTCACACGAGATAATATATATATATATATATGTAGATATAGTTTTCTTCTGTAACAATTTTACTCCATACACAAGCAGCCGGCCGGTATCGTAGGATCTGTCCCAAGTCCCGTGTTATTGTGCGCTGTAATCTGTTGGATTGGCGGGGGCCGCCATTATGAATTCAAATGGACTATCTGACGACATGTGCCAGGCTGCCAGCTACAGTTTGTGTACGACGTGAGAGCTAGCTGATCGGCCCTTCGCGCTGATTGTTATTCTGCTTCCCGAATTTTATGTTCATCTCTCTGTTTTTGTTCTTCTGATTGTTTCCGTTTCTTAGTCTTGACTTGATTGATTAGAATGGCTTTTTGGTAGTTTGGTGGTTACATGGGCAAATTTACATCTAAATGGTTGCAAAATAACAAAGTGTAACGCCCTTAAAGACTCAGGCGAAGATGATGATGAGGCGAGACGAACTAGACACCTTACCCCAGTGGGACATTATGGGCTGATATAACATATTATTTGCTCTTGCAAATTCTCACCAGCGTGCATTTTTATGATTTCAGATTTACCGATCATCTTAATATTAAAGAGAGACATTGAATGATTCATGAACAAGTACTATTAATTTATCCTTGAGTAACAATGAACCTTTGAACCCTCGTCCCAATTTAAATTTTATTGCAAAGGTTTCTTCTTATTCAACGTTAAGTCAAGAAAGTCTGATTCAAACTTGTCAAGAGTCGCTTGTTACACAAACTGCTGAGAAGCAAAGTTTTGTAAAATTAACCATATTGGGTTCCACTATTTCAAGACTTCGTCGAAGTCTTCGAAAGTGTTCAGTCTTTTGTTGAGTCTACTTATAGCTTTTCTTTATGATGAGAGCTTTTAAGATTTTGTTACCGCGATTGCCACTAATTTTTATGCCCTAAAATATTGAACCACCGATGATAGCAAATATTATTATAACTAATGTTGAATTTTGATGCTGCCTTTTAAATGTATTCTGCCTGGCCTTTTCTCAACATAGTTTCATGTACAGAATGCGTGGTTGGCGGCTTCGTGAAGGGTCCGTTTACACGCTGTATAGGAGTTGGCGTTTAGTATAACCGAATGTAGTTAAATACCAGTATTTTACATGAAGCGACTGCCTATTTGACCTCCACAATCAAGTTACTGGGGATCACAATACTCCTTGGTAACGCTCGTTGTCAGTCTACCTACGATATCAAACTATGTATCTATATAGAAAACGTTATCTTAGAATGACGGTGGCGTAGAACACAATGTACAAAATGCGCACTTTTTTTAAAAGTAATACAATTGCTGGTAAGTCTTTGAAAAATATCTGTCTATACATATATGTATATAACTGATGCCTCATTCATTTGTTTTTTAATTAATTATTTATATAATACACGTGCAATAAGCAAATAAAAGATTACCGTCATTTATTATTTCTTGTACGAAAAGTCTGAAAATTCGAATAAATAAATAAATTGTCAGTTGTACGTCTTGCTTTGATGTACAAATTAATATTTTATTCAATAACTCACGAAGGTTCTTAAATAATTCTTTACGTTTCTTTTTACTTATTTTCTATTAAAGCATCAGCGACTGAGGTACATAGTGAGACGTCACAGTAATTTGGTAAAGACTTTTCAAAGATCAAATCGGATTTCTTTGTAAAATTTCGAATGTGTTTATGAAAACACAATATTTTATGTATTAAATTGGAAAAGAGTACTGAAGCTTTGAAGACACAACGTCGCTATCTCCTCAATGTGACCGCTGAAGTCTTATTAACAGTGGCCTTAGATAGATACAGGGATCTTATTGACATCCTTAACGGAGGAAAACTGACTCTTAAGTTATTAGTTCAGCGTAGCTTGGCTAAACTATCTATCTTTTGAAATAAAATCAATGCTGGTTTCAGCAAATAACTTGAACAGCGTTTAGGGAAGTTTTTCGCGATGCTAGATAATTATGACTTAGATATAATGACATATTTCTAAACATAGAAGAACTAACGTTGCGACCCATACTATTGAAACAAGTTCTCCCTCGAAACAAAAACTCAGTGCATTGCAACTTCTATTATCGTTCGCTTTCAGTTTGAGCGTCACCACTCAAGCAGAACAAATGGTGACCAAATAGACTGGTACAGAAGGTCAGCTCCATACAGAATGGGCGAACACAGGCACGCACGCACACATAGACGCGTACGTTCGGCGATCTAATGACAAACAAATGACAGTCGCAAGTGCGCTTGCACTGACTGTAAGCAAAGCGTGAGCACAGAAATCCGACGTAGGACTTTGTAATGGACGTAACCAGTATACGTGGCTAGACGTGGTGGTTGCAGGTGGAATAAAACTTTTATAAACTTTTATAGCTAGATAGGTGGATGTCATTCCGAGGATCACGGGTTAGACCTGGTTGAGACTCCCACAGATCAAGAAAGCATGACACAAAAGGTAGGAGACCTATAATAAGGAATAAGCAGTTGTTGCAACAAGGTTGCCAATGACGACGATGTTGAAAGTAAACGTATCAGAGAGTGTCAGTGAGAGAATGAAAAATGCCAATGTATGTATACAGGATGGAAGGAAAACCGACGCACAACGTTAACAAAAACTAAAAAACAGCATACATTTTAACCGTGTAGGTATTCCAATTTGTAGAAAACAGCTGATTTTATAACTACCGATGAAAAATTTCTATGTCCCGGGGAGTTCGGAATGATGTACTGAATACGTTGAAAGTGATTGTGTGTCGGTGTTCCTTCCAACCTGGATGCTATCGCTTGTTGTACAGAGTCGACCTTCTGAAACTATCTACTCTGTGTCTCGGTGAAGCTAATTTTCCGCTCTGACGCTGCTGAGCGGACTCCCCGCCTATTATTAAGAAATTATAGATTAGATTTCCTATCGTAGGTTTGTTCGCCGTGGGTGAAATGGGAAAAGTTCGCTCTAATCAGGACGTGCTATCTTTTGATAACGAATTAAAAAATATAATCCTGAAATTTTTAGGGAAACTGAAAGTTTGGAGGTTGGTTAGGTAAAAGCTTAGTTGTCAAGGCTTTTGATGATGGTTTTTCTGCTACACAGGGTGAGAAACGCACGGAGAATTTCAACTTGCCAACTTTAGAAGCGGAATGGTAAAAACCTCTGAATTGAATATGGTAACTAAGCTGCTATAATCCTCCGAACTTAAGCATGAGCTTTTATAACTACTTACTCGAAAATAACAGATACTTAATTAAATTATGTTGATGAAATAATATAAAGTTTCCATGAAAAAAAAAATTCTCTTAATTATTTTCAGAATCCACCTGTGTCTGTTTAAAATCAAATTGCATACATAGTGTGTCGTATTCAACATAAATATGTACATATTACCTATACACATAATGTACGTTAAGGCATGCCCGGCTGCTTAATTGCACAAATTATTTAACATAATAAGAACCAGAATACCAGGTGTTACTTAGAGTACATAATAATAATGGCATCTCGGATTATTGATTGCGATCTTGTCAGCGTTATATTTCTGTACGCTGCAGCACACTTTGCATTAGAATTGATGAATTTGGATAATACCACAGAGTTGGTAAATGTATGGAGTGTCAATCTGGGCTATTAAGCGCGTCACATTATTATGTAGGTACGGTCAACCGTACGTCACTTTGAACGACAAAAATCCCTTTATATATATACTGTCAAAGAGAATTTTCAACGTCCAAAGTAGATAAAGATTTATCTTGAGTGTTCGGTAAAAACACTTCATTTTATTTCTAGATACACCAAAAGAAACAACGCCGTTTGAGACGAGATGTAACTGCGTTGTATCGCATTAATTCACTTAATTTTCAGTATACTTTATTGTTACATTAAGGTGCTGTATGTATGTAAGCGTATTATGTTACTTGAAAGTTGTCATCAGTGGCAATTAAGTTCAGTTAAGTGATTATCGCTCCATTTCCTACCAACTCTGTCAATTAAATCCGACAATTACTGCAAATGCAGGCTACCAATATCCTGCACTAATGGTCGTAAAGTACCGTACTAGTGAAATTTACTGGGCTTAATAATTAAAGCGATTCCGATTTAATTGCTACGGTTTAGAGAGGCCTTGTTTAGTGCTTACTAATACTAAATGTCCGCTTTGTTAACGAAAAGTATTTAATTGATGAAAATGCAATGAATTGGTGTGTGCAATCATTATGTATTGGTGCAATAAAAGAGTGGCGACATGCTGTAAGTAGGGCCGGTAAACTGGCATTTCCCACGTCACAAACTTTGCTTTATTAATTTACAACACCTTTTACACCATCGTCATCATACAGGATGGATTTAATAGTGACGTCATAAAAAACAATTAGATTCCTTATGCCCAGGGGTACCCGAAACTACCCTATGTATGTTCCGCGATTCTTAATAGTTTTCTAGGCATATTTTTCTTTTTTCTTGAAAATTAAATGGAAACCATTAAAAAAAAACTATAAACAAACCATCAACTGCACGGGCAGCTGGTATTTTACCGACATCAATTGGAAAAAGGTCAACCTAACGTCTCTGGAGAGAACTCAAGTCTTCACAACAAGATACAATGGTATCTCTTTGGGGAAAACTATCCTTGTTACTGAAGGCTGATTTGTCAGTAGACTATGTTGGCATTGTCTATTGCCAAAGAAATGTGTCGTACGGATTGGTGAATTAAATTAAAAACTTTTAGGATTTATTGGGGTTGCATATTGATCATGGTCTATAATGTTCCGAATGCAAGGGTTACAAGCATTTTCTCTTAGATTAGAGCCTTAGGTGGATGTCCCATGTCATCGAATTTTAGGTTTTTGTAAAGCCGGTTCGGTTTAACAAATAAACCAGTATTTCGGTAGAGATTAGAACGAGTTTTCATGTAGGTTAGGGCAGTAAGTCCTAGTTAGATCCGAATGAAATCAACATACCTACCCTTGTAAGTAATCCTTACCGAAATTATCGAATATTATCACAGGAATGTCACATTTTAGTGTCAAACCACAGCAGTACACACAGCTCCATCTGGCGGCACAGCTTAAATGGCTCTCCTCCAAATCGAAATCCTCGAACACGTGACGTCGATTATACGGCTGCGATTGGACGCAACAGCCGATACCGACCACTGTGGGCTTATGTACACGACTATGTATCTTACACGTGCTTACGTATGAGAGATATATGTGCAGAAGCTTCACTCGATGCCATACGGTTACCACTATGACCAAGTATAATTAATCATGGCTTTTATAACTTAAGGTCGTTCCGTCCTGCAGTAGTCTACTGTAGAAAACCAAGAATTATGGTTCTGTTGAAAAATAACGTTACGAAAAGAACCGATATAAAAGGGGACTAAAAAGTCCTCCACGCCCACCTAAGTTTCTACATTCGCGGTTTACAGGACAAGTTTCCTACGTTCTACCATTATTTCAGCCAAATAGCTTCACCACAGCATTAGTTATTCCCACTTATCTAAGTCTCTACACGGCACCGCTCGTCCGCGCGGTCGTGCGGTGAAGCGGATCTCACCTCACATTGGTTGATCTGTTCATGCCTCATACACATACACCGCTCAACCGCGCGGACGAGCAGCGCTCACCGCCTCTGTACGCAGCACAACTCTATATAAATCTTCGCCGCCTCCGCCCACCTACGCGGACGTACACCGCACGTCCGCGTCTGTGAATTGTCTTATATGTTACTAAATGAGTACGTGCTTTAACTTAAACATGTTCTTACTCCATCTTGTACTTATAGTTTCTCATTAGTGTTGACAGACGATAGCGACAAGAAATAAGACATGCTAAGTAACGTTCATAGATAAGCCTCAGACACGATAGTCCTACTCAACTATTTACTTCATTAAGAGTTACGCTTCTGTATACAACTAGGTTGTATAATGCGAACACAATGCAATCGATGCCCGTACCTCATCCACGGAGAGTAATATAGGGATTATGTACAAGGTGGACACTGAATAATCTTAGCCAATAGCAAATGTTATTCCCCTATGATGGTGATGCAATCTGATGAAATGGGTGCATTTGTTTGAAGAAAAGGATCAATCAATTGTACGTAGCGATAGTGAACATGGATCCTTCCATACAAATAGTTTCTAAAGTGTCTGTCAGTATACGTCACGGACATTTTCGAAAAATGTCCGTGACGTAAAGTTCTTGCTTCGCTTCACGTAGGTACTAGTAAACATAGTTATGTTTATTAGTACCTACGTGAAGCGAAGCAAGAACTTTTAGCGGTAAACATACATTAAGGTGGACTGGTAGAAAATGCCCAAGGCATTAAGTACGCCTTTTGTACAGTTTTTACTTGTGCATAAAGTTTTAATAAATAAATCGATATTTTTTGTATGAGTCTTTTAGTAAAACTTTTGTTGACTACCTAAAATCCAATAAGAAGTACAAGTATTGATACTTCGTCAATAATTTCTTAAAAAAAATAAGTAAATAATTTTACACCTCATCTTTTGTTATTACCATTTTTTTTGTTTTCATTTTTGGCTCAAAATCACTTGAATTTGAGTAGCGGATTTACGCTCTGATCCGAATATGGTATTTTTACTCTAATCCTATAATTCTCTGATCTATTTACCAATATGAAATCCGTCTCAACTTTCCCTTTTTGTAAACAGGATTCAAATTATGTTTATTTTGATTGGTCTCTTTTTATATAGAATTGCCAATTAAATCTAAAAATAGTCACGTTAAACCTATTTTCCACAATTTTCTTTGTAACATCAAAAATAACTACAGTAAATAAAGTAATATGAGGAGCTCGTGGCTAAATAATAACAGCCGCTCGGATCAATTCCTAGGTTGAGCCACGCTTGTCTAGGTTAGTCTGTGGATGGGTTACCACCCATTACATACCGAGTTTGCTCCATGCCTCAGAAAGCACGTTAAGCCGTTGGTCCCGGCTGTCAATTGTAGATCTTTGACAGTCGTTACAGTAGTCAGTGGCCCGAAAGTCTGACAACCAATCTTATCCCAAGTGGTATCGTATTACCCAGGCTAACTGGGTTGTAGAGGCCAGATAGGCAGTCGCTCCATGTAAAATACTGGTATTCAGCTGCATCCAGTTAAGCTGGAATCCGACCCCAACATACATAGTTGGGAGAAGGCTAGGCAGATGATGAAATAAGATCCGATATTCTTTTGAAAGTCTTTCGCTGACAGGTTAAAGTAAGGGTAAGTAAAGTTATAATTACCGACGAAACTAATTGAAACTTTAAGCTACGTTGTGCATAAATATGGCACCGGTTTAAAGGTTTGGTTGATAAATTGCATTACTGTGGAGTACTACGGAAACATTTGTCACGGGTTGTAATGAAAAAGTGGAACGGACTGATTTACACACGCGTGGGTAAGTTAGGTTTTGTTAATTAAATAGAGCAGGGAAAATAATCCAAAAAAACAATATTTTTTCGGTAAAAAGGGGATGAGACCTGCACTTGCTGTTTATTTATTATTATTTTATTTTTATCCTTTATTATCATAACATAGCATCAAGCCTAAAATCCACTAAGGTTAAGGCAGAAGTGTGCTTATTAGTACACCCTCATTTTGTTAGTTATGTTTAAGTCCCATGTAATAGGGGGTTAGCCTAATGCCATCAACCGGGCACAAGTCCAGACTCCAGGCCGCTACTAGGAAATTCTTGATGTTCAAACCTACCTTCCTTCCAGTATTAAGTATTCTACATTAATTGTTAACAGCACACAAAACATTACTAATAAAAGTAAGTATCATTAAATATCATTAATGAACGGAAATGTATTTCGAAAGCATCATATTATCATTCTCGTTACTTCAGATTTCGAAAAATTAAATCGTTCATTTTGTTTAATTGGCTGTCACTTGCTACATTAATTGGCGCTGTTTCGTCACACAAATGATTTATTTTGTTAACAGTTAACACAACCGCTGTGTTGTTGAGGAACAAGCGTTGGGTTTTCAGTTCAATCGTCAGTTCCGGGAAAATATAATTGAATACTGTATTGTAGTGATGTTCTTCGCGCCGTATCGTTATTTTTGTTTTGTAGGAAAATATAACTACCTACTTGTATTTTTGAATAGCTTTTAACTCTCTAAAAGCTATTTAAAAATGCATACCATGAGCCTTTTTTAGCGACTCTTACAGATGAAATCTGGTAGAAGTTGCGTCATATATGATACTACGAATTTGCAATATTTTATTAACCAATATGAGAGGATCTTTGTGAATTTGCCTATTTTTCACTGGCAATGAGCTCTATCTGGCCTCAACAAGTAACAATGTCCAACAAAGCATCCCGCTACGAAGTGCTACGCGCTACGGAGAGCTACGCCGTGCTACGGTGCTACGAGAGTCTCATGTCTTAAAGATTAACCAACATGAGATGTTTTATACAGTTAATTCTAAAGTTTTGCTTCAGTATAATATTCTCTAGAATAGTCACTTTATAGAACAATATATCCTGTTATATTACAATTAAGACACAAACCCAATCTTAAGGCCTATGCAATACATTCTCATCGCAGGTATACGGCGTCGATTCCCGGCAAGGCGATGCGCGATACATCAATATTCAACAGAGGGACTCGGAATGGCATTGCAGGTGCTATATTTTACTGAGTAAATGGAGTAGGGCCACAAAACCGGGTGGAGTGCGGTATGATAATTTAGTTATTGCGAGATGTGAACTTAAATTCATGCTGTAACTTTAATGTAGTAGTATGAATGTGTGTAAGCGTAGGGAAAGACTAAAGAAACAATGGATAGAATGTGGCTACGATGATATGGCCAAAAAGGGGGGGACTAATGAGATGACGCGTAAAGTATGCAAGAAGAAAACATGCTGCGCCGACATAAAATGGAGTATGGGCAGGAAAATGAGGATGACTTTAATTTAAACACGAATTCTCAAGAGAGGAGTATAATAGATCATAAGATTGGCTTGGCAAAACCTTTTTTATGTATTTGTACAAAATTATCCTTATTGCTTGTTGTTGTTTGTGATCGATATACAAAACGTGTACGTTTTGAGTAAACAGTAAATATTTAAAACGTGATTTCTAACTCATTTGAGATTGATTTGGTCGGTAATTTCTACGTTGTTTTTAAGATTTACCACCCAATTCAAACTGAGGATAAAAAGTCTTACAGACCAACTTCTCCACCTTTGTTACACCAACAATATAACTAAAAAGATAATGTTCAGATTAGACCCATATATCACTCCTAAATCGGATATTGTATCACGCTTGGCAAAACCCCATAAAATATGAGGAAGAATGGAGAACCAACAATAACATTATGATATTGAATTCAGCTTGTTCATCCTTTCAGCTAAGTTATTCATGTCTATCTAGGAGAAACAGTTTAGCAATAAATTACATTATTTATGACAGAAAACGTCGTACGTGTCCTTACGACGTTATTCGACGAAGTTCTTTTGGCAAAGTCTAAAGATAACCAGTTTACCAACTAGGCCCGAATTTGTAAAATAGCTGATTTTTAGCCGCCGACTTGCGAAAGTAAAGTTATTTTCAATTTTTTTTGTGTTTTTTTTTTGAAGTTGGTTATTTTTTTTTTGCAAAAAAGTTTTTATTTTACTCTTTTTAGTTATCGTATCACACACAAAGCCTTGTCAAGTATCAATTTCGCAATTTATTTTACTTAGATAACGTATTTTTTCCAGGTTGTTTGATTTAAAACCAAACTACTGAACCGATTTTGATAACATTTCTATGGTACCAACCGGTAAGTATATCCTTTCAGATAAAACAAAATTTTCAAATCGGTTCGTAAATGACGATGATATGAGGTAACATACAAAAAAAAAATACAACCGAATTGAGAACCTCCTCCGTTTTTGAAGTCGGTTAAAAATACTTTTACACGTCACATCATGCTATGTTTTAAAACTATATGGGGCCGGTGTTTCGTACCTGACTGCTCTGAGAAGACACAACCGAAACAAACTCAGAGGCCACTATCGTGTGATCGTTTTGCATTAGTGTCTGAGCCGACCTCTAATTTATTTGTCTCTAGTTGACACACTGTATGTAATACTATTACATTTACTGTGCTTTTGTTGAAGATATACGTCGGTTTTCGTAAATGTCTTCTCAGGGATTGTGTTAACGGGCTTGACAGGGGAATCCTATTAAGGCTGTTTGCAGTTAGATGCTGTTAGACAATGGCTAAAGCCTGCCCGTCTTGGGAATACCTGGAGGATTAGATTACTATTGCGGACCTAGACATGCGGCGTTAATGGACAATTGGGCATGTTCATGACGAGATCTGTCATTAGTTTGTTAGTCATGTCTGCCGCATGTTCTTATGTGTGACTGATGTTGAATTCGTTATTGGTTTATGTATTAATTCTTGAGTTTTGTTCAAAGACATTCAAATATTTTCGAGCGATAGATGAGACAAGACGAAAAAATCGTCATCCAATACTTGTAACAAGTCGGACTGTCTAGTGTCATACGCCAGCTTGTCAGGTAGCATTCGTGGTTCTCTATTGTGTCACCTAACTTTTTTATCCATAATTTAAAGTGCCATAACTTTTTAGTCCTAATCATCATTAGTCCGAATGATAACTTACCCGAACTTAACATCACATAATATCACATGCCATAAAATTGAAATCCCTAAATATAATATGTCTTAAATCCGTTTGTCATAAATTTTACAATCAATAATATACACAAGACATAAAACCGTTTTCAATAAAAGTTATAAGTCCTAAATTCAAATTACATAATGTTTATTTATAATAATAATATTCTTAGAACAAATTTGTAGAACAAAGCTTTTGCTATGAACTTCTCTCAGGCGTTACGTAGATACGAGCGGGCAATATTTCTACCGACTTGTTTTGAGATACTTTACTTGTTATGTGGTTCTGTTTAGTAGCAGTATAAATACGTTTTTGTTAGTAAGCACACAGCCTGCAGCATGCAAGCAAGCATGCAAGTAAGCACGCAACATGCAGCAGGCATGCAACATGCAGCAAGCATGGTTTCGCAGATGGGTTTAACGCTCACCACCGCACCTGCTCCTCTACTCGCGGGCCGCCTCGCCCCCACCCCTCCGCGCCTACGCGATTTTAAATAGCACTCTAGGGGCAGACAAGATTGCGTGGAGTCGGATTTACAGCAATTCGTTTCTGTCACTAAAACCTAATTTTTTGCAAATTTTTTAGGACTAAAAAATTTAATATAAATGAACATTCGGAATAATACACATTATTTAACACAATACTTAGAACATATGACTTTAGGTCATGTACAATTAGGAGATTCAATTATTATGACAGAATACTTTTAGAATTAAAGATAATTATGTTAAACAAAATTTCGGGATTTTGAAAATTATGGTTACTAAAGTTTATAGCAAACGTTATGGATAATGATTCTCGGACAAATAATTTTAGGAGAAGAAAGGGAGTACCAGCATTCGTCTCTCAAAATCGAAAATGTTCGGGATGATAATTTTTGCACGACAATATTCGCAATGTCACACCTGCTTTTCATGATGCTGTTTTTCCCATAGTATTACGAGATTTAACATTTATTTCACATGAGCACCCATGAAACATCAAAACATTGGCACGGTTCGGGTTGGTTCCTATTGAGAAATTCCGGATAGAAAGTTCACGATCCACTTTCAAATATTGTAATCTAAACCATTTTTAAGTTATTCGTAACATTCCCGCTTGTTTCAAAGCCTCGAAAGTGAGTTGGCATTGCGATGTATGATGTATTTTACATTTAAATTTCATACTTTGCCCTTACGTACGACTGTTCAGGTTCCTACAGGTTCTGGGTTCTGCATAGCCGTTAGTATTGTTTATAGCCTACTTCTTCGCCCTTCTCACAGTTAGTCAGTTTTATTACTTCGGCTGTTTAATATCATAGCGTATGATACACGGATGGTTTATTTAGTGTACTTTTATATTGATGAAGGTTGTATGAGTGTGTTTTTGGAGAGGAAAATTTGCTTTTTTATATCGTTGCTGTTTTGTGAGTGAGCTTAGTTGCATGAATGATAGAAATGAGAATATTGTATTTGTGTTGTTAATATCCCGTTTTCTGTGTTAACCATAATGTTAGTGACCATGTCAATTTAAAAACTTATATAGTATTGCACAATACACCATTTTATGAGACTGCGTTTAAATAATGGATAACAGTGTCTTTCAACATCATCATCATCAACTTCCTGCCCTTGTCCCATTCTACTCGGGGTCGGCGCAACACATTTTCTTCTTCCATTTTCCCCTGTGGAAAGTCACGGCATCATTTACTCCTTTCTCTTTCATATTATTCCTCACACAATCCATCCATCTTTTTTTTGACCTTCCTATCCAGAGGGACAAAACTAAAGACACTGTTATCACTGAGAGCAGTGATAACAGTGTCCTTAATTTTGTTAATAGCAGTGA
This sequence comes from Standfussiana lucernea, assembly GCA_964057025.1. Lineage (NCBI taxonomy): Eukaryota > Metazoa > Arthropoda > Insecta > Lepidoptera > Noctuidae > Standfussiana > Standfussiana lucernea. The sequence goes on along the minus strand of OZ059806.1, from coordinate 14,700,202 downwards.
TCTATGGTCATCGCTTGTTTGAATTAACTTTTTCTGGCTTGAATCAGGGACTCAAATAATAATTATGAGTAAGATAAAATCATCTAGCGTTCATCGTTTGTTCATAATTTCTTATAAAAAGATTTAAAAATCGTGTTCATTGATTAAGGTAAATGACTCGCCTGTTTGAAGGGGCCGGTGCTAATCTATAATTAACGTTAATTATGAGAGTCCTGAAACTTGATAACGACATCGTAATTATGTTTAATGGAGTAATTATATTCTTGTTTAATCACCTACTGCTTCAGGCTCCGAGCTCTTTAAACATTGGTGTTAGGTAGAAGATTCTTTACGATTAGTGTTTTTTTATGAGTTGATACTACTCGTACTGGTTGTAACTTACGAAAGCAGTGGTGGCTTAGTGGTAACTACCGTGACATTCAAATTGTAGATCGTTGGTTCGAACCCAAGCAGGCACTACACTTTGTGCTATATTAAATTTCATTATCTGAGAAAACCGGTGTTTACGTCGTATATATTCGAATGCATGTGATAACTACCAATCCGCACTGGACTCAATACCACTCACGCAGAGAGAGTTATTGGGGAAGACGATACACTTGATGAGACAGCAGACCCATCAAGGAACAGAAGCCACCTAAAAAATCGCAAATCTTTCACCAAGATTCACAAATCACCATACATCGCATGGCATAGTGTGATTTTACTAATTTCCTCTTCAGCCGATCACTCCAACAGGCTCACGAGTAGATCTTCACGATACGATGAGGGCTATACCTACCTACTTCTATCTAATATTTCAAATATAGTCACGTATCAAATTGGTTTTGATCCGGATTTAGATTTAATTTATAGCTTGTCCCTCGCCGGGCTTGGGATGATTCAGTCGTTCCACGGAAATCGTGCTTTCTCTAGCATTGTGGGATTTCTGTTTAGTAGGTAATTAGTTAAATAGAAAAATAGTAATTGACAAAGTGAACTGTTTACGAAACATCATTTTTATGTAATGGGTACATATTATAACGTATCTTTTTTATAGTTTGCCCTTATTGTCCCACTCCTGGGCAAAGCCCCCTCCCCATTCCTTCCACTTCTCTTAGAGTGTTTCTAAATAACGTAAATAGTAAATACATTTTAAATCACCTTAAAATGTCAGGCTGTATCTGTCTGTTAGGGTTCCATTAGGTATGGCGACAGCAAAAACGTCTTAAAGTTAAGTATTTTGTGTGTAGCCTAGCTACTTAAAAACTGTTGTGCTGTTTTTCGAATGGGTCAGATGCGCATTACCTACTCAAACCGGTGGCGTGAGGACGAAGCATTGCCTACCCCCATGGGAAAAAAAAGGCTTGAATTATGTGTATTGAAACTCTATAAAACAAAATATATTCAGCCAACTTAAGTGAAACGCAGGTTATACAGTTTCTCATAGCGACAGTCTTCTATTTATACTTGTATATTGAATTAATGAATGACGCTTAATATTTCACTGGCCACAAGTACAAACTTCTTATTATCCACACAAAGCGCGGAACATTCTCATACTCTTCGTTTATGGCGCCTTAGAGGACTGTTTGCAGCCACATACCGCGACAATCACGTTTACTGTGATGCTGACGCTATCTCTAATGTTTTATGGTCACTTCAAATAACGTACTACATACACTGCACTACATAACACACAATTGGCGCAAATTGTCTCATATTTAAATAATAGAACGGTTTTTGTAAGGAACTGGGAAAACTTGTCCCACTGATGGACAGAGACCTCTTCGCCCATCAGTGGGACAGTATCGGTTAAATTAAAATAATAGAAAACAGTCTAACCCTTGTTACAGGTAGGAGCGGTCTAATAAGGTTCTGAATTAAATGTAAGCAACATTACACTTGTAATCTCTCAAGTTATATACAGAAGTGTAGCTATAATAGACCCATATTTCGCCAGTTATTTTTGAATCCTATGCAATAGCGGGCCGGCCTTGTTCTGAATAAAACAAGTGTACATCATTTGTATTCTGTACTTAGGTAGTTTTGTTCTAGTCGTCAATAAACACAAAGAAACAGAATGTTATAGTAGACCAATACCTTATCTACTTACCACAACAACATACCACCTTACATCCAAAAGGTATAAAGATGAAGATACAACATTTTGAAGCAATTACGCACAATGGAGGCACAGCCACTATATCTGCCTACCTCTAACAAATTTACTCGAAGCACTCAACAGTAATGGAATCTTCAAGAATTTATTAATTAAGTGCCCATTATTATCGCGGATGAAATATAATTATTGTTTTATGTATTGCAATCTCATTCAACTTAATTATTTTTAGCCTAAGCCCGAAGTCACAGTGTGGGCGGGGAGCGGAATTAAATTAATCGTTGAAGTTAGAAAAAAGATTTTGTAATAAGACTTTATGTTGATCAAAAGAAATTATAATTTAGTAACAATTTTGGTCGATTTTAATTAGTTTTAATGAAGGAATTCACAAGAATGTTTAATTTAGGTTTAAGATTAGATTAGACTCATCATTATCTGATTGAAACCAAACTATGTTGGCAATTTAACCGGATTCAGTAGAATCTCCACAACCCAGCTAGTGCTTGGTGATACGATACGCCTTAAAACTGGTTACCAGAATTTCATTCCACTGTGTACCTCTCGTAACGACTGTCAAAGATCTGCAAATGACAGCCAGGACCAACAGCTTGACCTGCTTTCCGAGGCATGGAGGAAGCTCGGTATGTATTTGATGGCCACCCATCCACAGACCGACCTTCAAAGACGACCCGTGCTGCTATTATTATTTAGCCACAAGCTCCCCCAAAGACAAAAAAATAAGAGACGAGACTGTGCTAGGTAAAACTTCTATTCTTTCACTTTCTCTACTTTCTGCTGTTTTATTGTGTTTCTGTTGTTCTCAACAAAAACAGCGTTCTGTAAATACAGATTTTGCCATGTGTTTCAATTAATTATTCAATACCTACTAGAAAAGTATCTTTTTTAATATTTCCAACTATTACTTTAATCAAAATCTCCCGTAAACTTAAACAAACAAAACTTAACCAATAATAAGATCATTCTAAAAAGAACAAAAGACGGTCGTTTTAAATAAAAGACTTCAACATTTTTCTAGTCCTTTCTAGCTCAAAAGTATTAAATGTTTAATTCAAAGAGTCCGGCTGCACGGCGAGACGGTCGCTTGCCGCCCGCATAGTGGCTTGGCCGTAATGAGCTGAAGGCTGTACCTACGTACTATGAAATGCTATGAAGATATTTGTCGTTGGTACTGCTTCTGACCCACATAAGGATGGGAGAGTAACGAGCCGTGGATTGTGTCAATGATTGTGGTGTAATGCTTTCTTAAAATGGTTGTCTTGTGTTGAAAACTTTATTTTTCTTTATATTATCATTCTTTCTCGTCGTGGTAAAATATTTACCAGTCACAAAGTTTCACTGTCAACCTTACCGACTGCCTACATTTTGGCCTGACAGTTTAATCCTCGGAATTACTAACTAATAATAATTGTTCTGTAATCAAAGCAAGGCTTTAGATTGATCAGCTAATCTCTATAAGAACTGGCTTATCTTCGGACTGACTGGCTATAATGTTGAGACGAACCGCTTACGATATGTCGTGTGTTCCATATAAGTTTTAAAATAATGGAATGGTCTTTATTTGTTGCTATAATGGCATTTCACGGCTGTTCATTTTAGAGTACAGGAAGTGCATCCACTCTACCCATGAATAAAACGAATGATTTATTCAACGCTGCAACACATTGATCGTATCCATCGCCCGCTGTCAGCCCTCACAGTGACCCCGCCCTAACGAGGCGCCAGGCACATTACCGCGCACCGGCGTATTGTTTCAACGGCGTACTACGAAGATACGTATACTACGCGGCGTAGCTATGGCGTACTCAGAGCTCCTACTGGTTTCATTTACCAATTTAAGTGCTGCGGTGATAAATTGTTACAATGTATGGCGATGGTGATGGGCTGGCGTTGTTTCATAGCTGAGTAACTGTATGTGGTTCCGTAGTGTGCAATTATAGTGGGGATAGTATTGTAACTTACACAACTTAGCATACAAATTAAGCATCTGGATGTCACTTCGAAACATGGAATTTGTGGTATAGTTGGTGTGTAAAAATACACTTAACGAAGAAAAGGCACTTGTTTTCCTCGTCTTTGCGATCATTTTTTTTTGTTCTGGAACGTACATGGAAACTATAACATTCATGGGAATTTACGGAGATATTGGGGTCAAAGTTCCAACTTTTTCACAATTTTTTTTTTCGTTTGTTCTATTTTTAATCTTATAACTTTAATTTAAATACCTCCATGACCCCCGTTATATTCAATGCGTCCATCAGCAAAATGTTTTGAGTGCGCTACATTAAGTTCTACCGTAAAACGTGATTTTTTACCCTAAAAAAATGTAGTTTCCCAGCAATAATTTTTGCTTAGAGTTACATAATTTGATGTACAGAATGCTTGGTTAACGGCTTCGTGAAGGGTCCGTTTACACCTTGCAGTAAAGGTTATAAGTCAGTAGCCGCAGCAAATTGATGTTTAGTATGATAATTTACTTACGCTATTGTCAGTCTTTTTGACATATACGAGTATAACCAGCTGTTGAATAAACATAATATTCAGATTAAAAACCAGTTAAGAGATTTCAAAAATTATTAAAACAGGAGAGTCGACGGTAAATTCACAAATACACCCCGTTAAGCAAGTAACAAGGTCAAAACAGTATCTCTAAAATGAACTAATTAACTGCATACAATTTGAAGTTGTTCCGCGTCGAGCAGTAAACTGCACGTCTAATGAGGCCACAACTTGGAGCCTCGCTTGTTCCAGCAGCAGGAGCATAGTAGGAGTAACACTTAACGAAAACATTTACGTTAGCCGCCTTATCTAATGTCAGCACGAGTTGTGGGAGTAACGTGCGGAGACCTGGTTGGCTGAAGAAGTTGTTTGTAGATAATACATGGTTGTTTAATATAAGTGGTACATTGAGGGCATTTTATTATCTCTGCTAATTTCTTGAGGGAATATGAGAATGATATTACGTTGAGATTGGTAGCGAGGGCGACTAATCAGAGCGTATCGGGCACTCTTACCTTAATCTTTTTATGTTAAAGAAAACAGAAACGTTAGCCTAGAAATATATATAATAAATATATATAGAAATATATATATATATATATTTAACTTTTAATAGAATCGACGTAAGCTTTTCAGTAGTGAATGTCAATCCAATACATTTTTGACTTTACCATCATAACTATGATTGTTGATAGAATGATACTTTGTATAGGCTTTCATACTGATTGAGGAAATCATGATTTGCAATACATCAACGGAAAACGACCTCAGATGGCTACGAATATTTCCAGTACTTGAAAACATAAAAAAGCGGGCAGTACCGCAGCGAACAGATAACCTATACGTTGAATTATTCAATTCTGGCATTCCAGTTTTTTTAAATAAGAAAAATATAAGAAGAAGATTTATTAAATAACTTCGGTCAAACTTTCTATCGAGCTGAACAAAACAATTGAGTTGGCAAGGCATTCCGATTTGGGGCACTATCGTTTAAAATTCTAATAAAAACTGAGTATTGTTACAGATACCAGATTTTTTGTCCTAAGTAATGATATTGCATGAGGTAGATTGATTGCGACATTTATCTTTAAGGCTCGAACGAGTCTGCTGTAAAAGATAAGGCTATTTTTGAGTCCAATTCTCTAGAGTGACTGAGTGAAACAGTATAACGTAGCAATCAATAAATCATATCACCACTATTAATAACTACAAGGTATCGTTAGTAATAAGATAAAATAAATATCTTTTCAACCCTTTCTGACCATAGAATTGGTTTTTGGGTTAGTCAGATAAAAAATATCGACCTATCTATGTATATTTTACATAACACGTGTTAAAGATATTTCCATAACCTATTTACAGAATAAATTGTTTCATTACAATTTCATTTCGCAAAGTCTATAAAAAAAAACTCGTAGCGTAAGTAGACTTTTTCAAATGCAACTTGGCTAAATGGAAGATGATATACTTATGAGAATCACAACGTGAGTTCGGTGCTGTCCAGAACATGGTCCACTTACTGGACTGTTCCTCCTAGGTGTCCATACAACTGCACTTTTGAGGCCCGACAGAAAAAAGTACGAGAGTTATACTGATCTATAAACAAGTCAAAGTGTTTTCTTGAGTAAATGTAATTTTTTACCGAGTTAAAAAAAGGAGGAGGTTCTCAATTCGGTTGTATTTTTTGTGTTTGTTGCCTCATATCTTCGTCATTTGTGAACCGATTTAAAAAAAAACTTCTTTTATCTGATAGGATATACTTTTCGATTAGTCCCATAGAAATTTCATCAAAATCGGTTCAGTAGGTTGGGTTTTCAATCAAAATAGCTGGAAAAAATATGTCATCCAAGTAAAAGAAATAGTGAAATTGATACTTGACAAAGATTTATGTGTGATACGATAAATAAAACGGGTAAAATAAAAACCTTTTTGCAAAAAATAACCGATGTCCAAAAAAACACAAAAAAAAGTGGAAAATAACTTTACTTTCGGAAGTCGGTGGCAAAAAAGTCAATGAAACAAACAATAGTCACCGACTTCCGAAAGTAAAGTTATTTTCCACGTTTTTTTTTTTTTTTTTGGAAGCTGATCGGTTATTTTTTTGTTCAAGGTAAGATTTTTATTATACACACATCAAAAGTATCTAGGGATCAACATATATTTTTGCAATAACTTTTCTCCTGTTGATATTAATTAAAATTTTCTTTAAGGATTCATCTAATAAAGTGTTTTCGTTTGTCACAGTAACGATAAACCAAGTCACCTTTGCATTAATAAAGAAATTTGCCATTTTCCTAATAAAGGGATTTTTGAAATTTGAACCACTAACATTAAAGTTCGAAAAAAAGACTGAAATAACAGTTTTCTTTAAAATTTTATTGGGTAACTTAAACAATTAATAATCCGTGTTTCTACCGCGAACACTAACAACACAAGAACATCGGTTTGGCATACTCAAAATGAGTTCATCCAAATCACGCTGTGGAATGGCCGCCCATGTTCGTTGCAACAACAAAAAAAGGTCTTCTTGCGACTGGATACCCTCCATATTCGGCAGAGCTCTTCTCTGTAGCATATCCCATGCATGCTCAATCGGGTTCAAGTCTGGCGACTGAGCAGGCCAGGGCAGGACATTGATGTTAGCTGCGGCGAGAGTCTGTCTTACAACTCTTGCGGTGTGCGGTCGTGCATTATCATGCATTAACTGAAATAAGGGACCGATTTGCACTTGTAGAGGAACGATGACGTCTGATACAATCGTCTCAGCATAAATTTGAGCGTTGAGGTTGCCTCTGATCCAAATCAACTCAGTTCTTCCGCCGATCCAAATACCCGCCCATACCATGATGGTTCCACCACTATAAGGATGGACTTCCTGGCAGGATTTTAATCGCTGTTGGCGTCCAGGGGTTCTCCAGTGTCGTATACGTCTTGTATCCGGTCTCATACCAAAACGAGACTCATCAGAAAAGCACACGAAACGCCATTGTTCTTCTGCCCAATTTCTGTGTTCAAGAGCCCATTGATATCGAATCCTACGATTGTGCATTGCTATAGGTGGTACCCGTAGCGGTCTTTGGGAATGAAGGTTCACTTCATGCAAGCGGTTTCTGACTGTTTGGTCGCTAATTAAGTTCCCTGAAGAGTGATGAAGCCTCACGGCTAACATCATGGCGGTTATTGTTGGAGCTCTTCGAGTTAAGATTTGAATGTATCGGTCTTGTCTCCGTGTGGTGCAGCGATACCGTCCTCCATGGCACTCAGCCACGGTACCAGTGCTTCGGTAACGTGTCCAAAGTCGACTGATAACACTCTGACTTGTATTCAGAGCTAAAGCCACAGTACGTTGCCGGGAACCAGCTTCTATCATTCCCACGGCTCTGAGCATTTCTTCCCTGCTTAAATGACGTCACCGCTCCATAATAACGTTGGTTTTAATCAGTAGTAGGGAAACAGTAGCACTAATAATGTCTTCAATGCGTTGTATGTTTTTATAGGGAAAATATTGACAGCTTATTTTCATCTTTTACTCGAATTTGATTGAGAGTTCCTGATTCAAATTATGAAATGCACCAAAAAGGATCCATATAAATTTATAAAATCATAAATTTATTACAAAGCCACATCTCAATCTCAAGAAATCCGCATAAAAATGCTTGATCCCTAGACACTTTTGATGTGTGTAGTTTAGCAATAGCTTGAAGTTAAAACTGTAAACAGTTATAATTATTAGCTTTCCTTTCTTTGACGGTTCTTACTTCGTTTAAATTCTTGTCTACTGCAAAAAAAAATTGCACTTACTATAGGTACGGGTGCTAGTCGCTGACTACGCTCAAGTCAAGCTCGACACACCCTCCGCCCCATTAGACACATTGACAGCTAAAGTTTTTAAACTGACATGTTCACTGGTATTTACCATGTACCTATATTAACTCAAAACAAAAAGCAAAACATGATAAAGAGCTCGTTTTCAGTGTTAATGATAGCTATAGTTTGTTTACAAATTGACAGAAACGCCCACGTTTGGAGAGTTTTGATTGATTTCATCTGTCAAATTTGAGGATCCGCCAATTGCGGTACGAATACGATTATTGGGCGTTTTGAACTGTTGTCATGACGACTGATTCTAACTGAGCTGTGCAGATGACTTAGGATAGGTCTTGGAATAATTATGAGTGTAAGACTAGGAAAAAAAATCAAGCGATTTGAGAACCTCCTCCTTTTTTTGAAGTTGGTTATAAAAAGACAACCACATAACAAAGTGGTGCTAAATAGGCATGAGTTATGAAAAAATGGGGTCAGTCTTTTTATTACAATAAAAATCAACAATCCAAGATACCCTCCACCAAAATAAATTCTTCAAAACACAAAGGTCATTCCCCCTACATTTGCATCCTAACTATTAGAACAATAGCAAAGAAGGCGAGGTGTGCTCAGCAAATGTTGACGCAGTATTTAGCGCGGTCTATCGGGTGCGCTAGGCTGTGCTAGTGTGCGCTACTATGTGCTAGGCGTCTAGTGTTTGCGCTGTTAAGTGGCAGACCGACACCTTGCGCGTGAATTCAAGTTTTGTGTATAGAATGTTTAAGTGGGTGATTTTTAGTAGTAGCCATTTTTTGTGAATGTTGAGATTGTCCAGAATTAAAAAAAATAACTAGTAGGTTATTATTCCATTGTTTTCTTTTGGCGATTCTTTCACGACACTGCTCGTCCACGCGTTCGGGCGGAAGTGGCAAAGGAAATATATTGGCTGTGTGCCGCGCGGAGAGGTGGTGACCGCAGCTCGTCCACGCTTTCAGGCGGTGTACTAGTGTTAGGCATCAACAAATTTCATAAAAACCATTGCGACGTGAGATTTGCATCACCACCCGACCCGTGGACGAGCGGTGCCATGAGAATAGTCCTCCTTAGTACTTACAGGCAAAATAGTAGGATATTTTGTGTAAATTACTAATACATTTGTTACCATACGTCTACGTATATTTTTATCAATTTGTTTTGCACCTAAAGCCGTTGTTTTGTACCCAATCTCTCCCTCAACGGTATTAAAAATATTTAATTATCTGCCATTTTGAACACGAATCACCACTCCATGTTTCAAGGTTAAATACTTTTATTCTTCATTCAACCCAACCATTCCCTTTCATTTCGATACCCGATTGGAAATTCCTCAAAAATCTTTAAAGGAATTTACATAGGCTTACATAAAATTCTTGGAAATAAAGCAATGTAACCACTGTGGCGCCGCAAGATATGCGACCGCGCGATGTCACACATTGGCCGCTTGTCGTTTATCGCGTTATCGTCCGCGATCAAGCAATACAGGACACGGAACACAATTTTGAAATGCCGAACATATATAACAGCTTTAATAGTCCACAATATTTTACAAGCCGATTCCGTGGTTATAAATGTGACGTTTACGCGGAAACAGTGGTTTATCGTTTTGAGTGAGCTATGGTTTATGTGACATTGGAGCTTAGTAATGTGACCAGATATTTATGTTTTATATTTATTTTGTTTATAGAGGATCTTATGAAAAGTTATGTAAAAGTCTGTAGTTTGTAATGAGCACATTTACGAACAAAACCATGGTAGTAAATTACCTTTAAGATTTATTCGAACAAAATTAAGTTTAAGTTTTCTATATTACATTAAAATTAGCTTAACACGACATTTTACAAAAGCCTCACAATTTGATGGTTATGCGATATGGTCGCGCATTCGACGGGCTTTGGCTGTGTTTATGCAAATTGTATCCGTGTGGCAGAACCTTAAAGCTAACACATTATTCTTTACGATTTTCAAATAGCTCCACTGCACTTCGTTTTACTTCACTTGGAGTTATATTTGTTTATTGAGGAAAATACACAGAGGTGCCATTGTAACAAGCCTATAAACATGAAATTGTTACGTTAATCGCTTAATCGCGCGTGCGTGTGTTGAGCCAGTGCACTCGTACCTTAATTGGAGGTTTGAAAGAGTTATATGATGATGTTTAAAGTTTGAGTTGATGTGGATTTTATTATGTAAATTGTATAATTATTTTACACGTTTATACAATAATATACGTTCCAATTTGCAGTGGGCAGGGCTAGTTATTAGACTTTATAATGCTTTACCGTTTTACGCAGCCATATTAATCGATTAAAAATTGGGTTTAACGACTGCGTCACGTCTTTTGTACATTGTCAATTCAACCATTATAATATGATTGATTCTCACTACACAACGCCTTGGCTCCATTTTTATTTAGAACGAACCATTTAAAAAAACAAGTGGCCCTACACTAAGATTTTTTTCTGTATCTTGGGTGCGTTTGCAAACATTTAAACTCACATACACAAACAACCAGACCCGGAACTACTAACTGTAGGTATCACAAATATTTGTTCCGTGCGGGAATCGAACCCGCGACACGCAGCGCAGAAGTTTACCGCTCACCTACAGCGCCAACAGTGCTATCTTATTTATTTATTAAAGCATTATCTGTCTCGCTTTTTCCCAAGTATGTTGGATTTGGCTTCAAGACTAGTAGGATTTTTAATTATAATAAACAAAAAAAATCACATCCACTATCATCACTGTCACATCAATCAACTAAACCCGCTCAATCGCGCGTCTAACCACCGCTATAGTGCACAAGCACCTCACGTCGCCACTTAAAACCATCACACTTGTGCAAACAGTTCAACTTAATTGGGATCACTTACGGGTGTCATAACTTGTTCCCGATTGTGTACCTACCATTGTGTACCATTCTCACGTTCGTCACACAACTTGGACTATTCCGTACTAACTTAGTTTGAAGGCTTGACGGAAACTTGCGATAGGTGGTTTGCAGTATTCCGAGTTGTGATTGTGTTTTCGCTTATGTTTCGATTAATACATAGATTGGTGATTTCTGTGTTGATTTTGAAGTCCCCTTCAAAATCACCAATCTGTCGTGTACGATGTGTACGTGTGCTCATCTGTATGGGTTACAGTTGGGTGGTCGTGGTGATGGTTGCTTGTAGTAGGGGTAAATGTGTGAAGAATTGTTACGGCTTTGTTCGAAATAAAATATTCGTAATTTATTCAGGGTGTAACGTATAGATCACTGCTTGAATGCAGGGTTAATCCCGTTTCTCATACATACGCTTGCTTTGTGCATGTTTTCTGGATTTTGAAGACTTTGTAGCTAACCTACACTCAGTGGTTTTACCAAACCGGAAAAGAAAACTCTATGAATTAGGAAAACATAGCATAGAACTGAAAATCAAATTGCTTTAACATTTAAAGTTTGCTTCAACCACGACCACCATTTAATATTAAAATGACAAAAATAACCATCTTTCACAAATCAAAGCCCTTTTATTCCGCACGGCGTTTCATTGATGCTAATATTAGATAAAACAATATTAATTTAAAATCGTATTTTCCGATAAAAATTTCGCAATTTCAGCGTCGTTTATCAGTTTATTAGGGGCCGGGACGGTTACGTGACGAGAATCTGATCATAGTCCACGTGTTTACGTCCCATACAACTTGGGCAATCCAATTGTAAATATGTATCTCATAATTTGTCAAAGGAAGTGTTTCTCGAAGAGGCAAAGAAATGGAAATTATTGTGAGACGTAGTGGGATGTTAGGGAAATGAAAGAAACTTTCTAGAAGTGAAAATAGATTGCTTCTATTAGGAATTATGATAACTCCGTCTTTGATGTTTTAGGAGGAGCTCGTAGCTAAATAATAACAAACGCTCGGGTCGATCTTTAAGTTGTGCCGTGCTTGCCTATGTTGGTCCGTGGATGGGTGGCCACCCATTACATGCCGAGTGTCCTCCGTGCCTCAGAAAGAACGTTATGCCGTTGGTCCCGGCTGTCATTTGTAGATATTTGACAGTCCTTACAGGTAGTCAGTAGATCTAAAGTCTGATAAACCAGACTGTCGTATTACTCAGTACTAACTGGGTTGTGGTGATCAGATAAGCAGCCGCTCCATGTAAAATACTGGTATTCAGCTGCACCTAGTAGACTGGAAGCCGACCCCAACATAGTTGGGAGAAGGCTAGGTAGATGATGTTTTAAAGCAAGGTGACGAATGCTCTCCTAAAATTATTGTTTTAGTTGACCTTAGAGATAAAATAAAAATTTTGCTTGGCGACATCAGCCAACCCGCACTGGACCTGCATGGTGGATCTGGTACAGTCCACTACCTCTGGTAGAAATGATGCTTGACGGTAGAAATAAGTACCGAAATTTGGGTCGATGGACTACCATTCTTATGTACAACGAATCAGTAGTTCTGGCGACTAATTAAATATTTCACCAGGAGCATTTTTAAAACCAAACTCTGTGTCCAGAAATGGAATAAGAAGAAACAAAGAAGTAAAATCTAAAAGTCTGCCGAAATATTTTTTTGCTAGATACTCTGCTGGCTAGCCAGCCAGCAGAGTATCTAGCAAAAAAATATTTATATTCAGCTAGCCAGCTGGTAACAACTAGATGAGAGTTGCCGAGAATCGAGTTGAGTGGCGTGCGATTGAGGCCTATTGTCCAGCAGTGGACTGCTGTAGGCTGAGGATGATGAATCAGTCTAATATTTATTTATTTAACACTTCAAGCAATGCCATCAAAACATCAATACTATTTTGTCATATTAATATAGAGAATCTGTGAAAATCGCCCGGCCATGTGCATTTGACGTGTATTAGGCTCGTAAAATTCTCAATACGTGCTCAAATAAATAGAAAAATCGATGAGTAATGGACGAGGGGTTAAAACGATTTTATTGAAGTGTAAAATACATATAGGTAGGTATCGTAGTTTCGATACAATGTGGTTTTTATAATTCGTTTATCCAGGTTAGTGCTTGCAGCTGCTCGGCATTTTTGGATCTAGGCAACTGGTTTATTGCCTACTTGAAGGCCTAGCTAGACCAATGGCAATCAATTTTAAAGAGATTTTTAGTTTCGGCAGTCCATCTCAATCCTGAGTTTTTCATCAACATTATCGCTGGTAGAAAATAACGAGATTTTAATTTAACACTAGCTGTTGCCCGCAATCTTTGTCCGCGTGAACTTATTATAAAATATGACTTCCGTATTTGAATCGGATTTTGTTAACAATTTCAAGGATTTCAACTTTTTTTGCATGGAACCCTAAACTTTTTTTATTAATAAAAGTAGCCTAAGTTACTCCTTATAACAGCAGCGTCAAAATCGGTCCAGCCGTTTCAGAGATTATCCGGAACAAACAGACAGTAAGACAAAAATTAAAATTAATGTTTTTTGTTATAAGTACTGCATGTACTTTCATATGCATTCAGTAAAAGACGCTTCAATTTTATTTATTTGCATATATGAAATTAGCTTCTGAAAAATATTAGTAAATAAAGGGGAAAAATTAAGCAGCGTTCTTCTGTCAGCGAAGAACAAGAAAGAGGGACCACCAACCTGTTTTCTAATTGCTTTTAATACGAATATTTTCGATGTTTTGGTCTCAGACGTTTTTTAATGAATGTCAAAAAATAAATAAAGAAAGGATGAAGAAGTCCTAGTATTTTAAAAAGAGAATAATGTTTTCGCAAATCAAATAAAATAAACCTTTCAAACTGCTAAACAGTCAGATGTCCATGTTTTCGCATTTCGGCAGTAAACGACTGACATTACCGACGTCTTTACTGTGAGGCTCAGTTTACGACCCCTGACGATAGCAGGCAGTCTATCAGCGGCGCATTATGATAGGCAAACAAAAACAAAGGAAACACCATATCTTCTGGCTGAGGGAACTTGTTTACGTGGTAAAGTTTGGAAGGTGGGAGAAATGTTTGTCACTCCTGTTGAATGTAATATGGTTTGGTGGAGTATGGTAAAAATGTTTTTTGTTTTGTATATTAAGTTTATTGTTAAAATTACATAGTAAATGTTTTGCGTACCGATACATAATCCCCAATAGAAACGATGCTACAAAATCAATCCGAGTTCTTGTAGCAGGTGTACTGATGTTTATGGTTCACACTAAACAATATAACCAAGAAAGAGATGCGATTACAAATGGTTAAAGTAAGAATTTAGATTAACTAGCTGTGCGCCCGACCTCCGTCCGCGTCATAATTATAAAATAGTACTTCCCTATTTGAATCGGTTTTTTATGGGTTTAATTTTTTTTTGCGCGGAACATCTTATCCATTTTCTAAAACAAAAGCCTAACTTCTTATGACATCAGCTATCTGCCAGTAAAAGGCACATGAAAAAAGGTCCAGCCGTTTGGGAGATTAGCCGAAACAAACTAAGACTGACAGACAAACAATTAGTTTTTTTTATAGTTTGTTTTGTTGTTATAAGTACCGTATAATACTAAAAGCTGTTACTTTGAAATTACAAACAGATACTGAAATTTTATTTATTTGTCATAAATGTAAGTATATAATATTAAGTAACCATGAAAACAAAACAAGAATCAATTAATTAGCTGCTAGCATGTCTTACCAAATTATATTAATAAACTACGTTAAAAGTTGTAATTGAAACGAAGTTCTAACAACCCCAATTTAAGTTGGTGTAGTTATAAAACAACACATAATAATTATGTTCATAGGTATTATTCAAGATAAGTTTTCTAAAAGTTTAGAACCAAAACAAGAGTCGAACCTACTCATTACGAAACAGTGATTACTGTAAAATCATTCATTACATAAATTAAAAATAGATACTGAACTTTCTTACACTCACACACACACACTTGAAGTATCTCCAAGCTATGATATTCCTCCGCATTAATTTCTGGAAAAGGGCCTTATAGAAAAAATGTGAAAAAGTATTAAAAAATATTTGTCTTTGTTCTCCTGTCGGCGACACGTTCGTTGTATCGTTGTTTCGGGGTCACGTACTTCGGTGTGACGTTTTTCTTTGTAAAGTGCATTCGTTGCTCAGTAATTCGTCGTCGAAACTTTCGACATTGTAATTCGATATAACATCACGTAGCGCACCCCTTTGGTACTCTTGTTAATGAAAAAAACTTTCTTAAATTATGAATAACTCATGGATTTTTGACAGTTCGTCTTCATACGAGGAGGAGGTGTAGAATATTAAATTGAGTAACTTTACGCGGGGAACCTTACTTTAACCATTACATGTGTAACTTAATTATTATTCGGAAGAAATGTTTGATAATTACATTTTTAGCAGGTCTGTTTACATACGGAGAAGGAACAACCATTGAAAATTCTGTTTTTACTAACCTGCGAGGTTTTGGGTATTTCAGACCACGATGATCCCATATTACTCTAAAGTATTCATCTTTCGATGTGCCACATGCTGGAGTGTTTCAAGTGTGTCACACCTGTTATTTTGAGGACCTAAAAACCCGCCACAAAAATTTACGTGGCCACTTACTGGGCCCAAGACATTTAAATAAGTCGTACTATCGATACGAAAGAAGAAGTTGTTATCCTTTAGCAAATCAGCGGTATCTGATATAATATGCTTAGTTACCAACCTCGGGTATTTAATAATCAATCATGAACAGGAGTGTCGGCCGTCGCTCTGATATCAGCTTGCATTTTTTTAGCAATAGAACTCAACGTGAAAGATTCTCAATTATAGGTGATTTATAAAAAAATGACGATTGTTCAGTAATTGTTTGGTAAGTATTTCACAATCATAATGAATGCCTCGGTAGTCTAGTTATTGCTGAACATGCGGTCCTGGGTTCGATCCAAAGTGCTATTGGGTTTTTCCATATTTTTTTTTCAGTAGCAGAATCTAGATTAGTGCCCAGTTGATGGCAATAGGCTCGCTCCCAAATAACATGAGACTTCAAACACAAGTGGCAAAATGCGAGTGTACCTGTGTAATGTAATGTGAGTGTCACCTCTGTCTAACCTTTCGGGGGAAACCGGCGTGAAGTTATGTTATGAATAAAATAAACCAACTACATATATTTAATTGTACTAACCACAAAACTAACAGTCACAACAAACAACCGAATTTAATTTAATAACTCACGCGTATGAGTTCGCAATGTAATGAATATTTAGCTTCAGCTAGTTTGGAAACAGCATGTGGCTGTAATGGTAGTCGGAAACTAAGATAACTGTTTATTGTCCCGAAACTGCGTGGATTCTAACCAATCTGACGAAACTCTACATTATATTAGACGGGTATTCCGTAGCCTGAAAGCCTGAGAACCAGTCATACCATGGGTAAAATACTGGTGGGGTTACTGGTTTAGCTGCCCCCGGACTGGAAGCCGAACTCTACATAGTTCAGCAAAAACCTAGTTACGTTATAAATTACCTTAAGTATATAAAACAGTGGACCATTTATGCTGGCTCGTTGTTCTTTTGTTCGCAAGCGCGACTGCTGAGCATGAGGTCCTGGCTTCGACTCCCGGGTCGGGCAAAATGTTATTGGGTTTTTCCATTGGGAATTTCTCAGTAGCAGCCACGGAGTATGGATTAGTACCCGTTTGTTGGCAATAGGCTCGCCCCTTATTACATGGTACTTAAACATAACTGGCGAAATGTGGGTGAACTATAAGGTACACGTCTGCCTGACCCTTCGGGGATTACAGGCGTGACGATGATGATGTGATGTGGACTATTTATTAATAATTATCAAAAAAATATTTTATTGATAAGTTACCAACAATAATTTAATGCTACTTATATAATTAAAACGAAATATTTACAAAATATTATAAATTATTTTAATCAGCTTTCAAAAGGCATAACAAATTAGATTTAATTTGATGATAGATCTAAAATCTAGAAAGACCAAGATCGACTTAATTAAGCGTATTTCGTGGAAAATTTGGTTCCGTTATCACTAAATCAAATAGTATTGACAAATCAAGCCGTCTTTCGGTCAAAATCTCTGATATTTACCTAGATCTTGATTTTTCCTGTAGGTCGTAGATTCCCAACCTTTTATGAAATACCACCCCCTTTACTAGAAAAAAAATCCAACGCCCCCCATTTTACAAAATAGTTATAAAAGAAACATTTTAGACGGTTAGATAAAATGTTTTTTTTTTTCTAGAAAATAGTAGGTATTTCCCCTTTGGACCCGCTACCGCCCCCATAAAAAGCTCCAGCTCCCACTAGGGGGCGGTACCACCCCCGTTGGAAACCTATGCTGTAGGTAAACTACTCATCAAAGCACTCTTTGACAATCTTGTAGTTTCTGAGGTGAGGATAAGGTCGCAGCTTTCGGAGATCCCTTTGACGACAGATATCTTTGACTAGTCGCTACTAGAAGAAAATGCCTTCAACATGTTTTCGAGTAAATCAGAATTATTTGAATGGACCAACTCCTTTTTTCCTTTTCTGAAAAGTTACAAAGGCATAATTCGCACCGATAATTTCAATTGCAACGCATAGTTTTCGAGGAAATGGTCCTGAAAGACCTTTTCTACTTAACTTCTGGTATTGGCGATCTCTCAGCATAGCAGCGTTATTCAATTTTAGGAGCAGGGATGACACCAAATAGCATTCCTCTATTGCCCAATTTCTTTCATAATTAAGTAATAATGTTAAGTCAACCCAAAAAAATAAAGGAAAGAAGAGACCCGGAATTCTACAGACAAGATTAATCACGCACGACAACACCAAATAACTTCGGTCGACATCATAAATAGACCTCTAAAACACGGCAAAGTAACTTGTAGCAAATTCACCGTACAAGAGATTAGTATTCGAGAACCATCCGTCCGAAGATAAAATACTCCGGCCCGCTCACTCCGGACTTATATTTGAACTTCAATATAATATTATTGACATAAAAAATACACTCTCTTTGATGTAACGTATTACAAATATATTTTTCTTATGTTTACGGTGGAAAAATATTCCGTAATAACTCGGGAACGTCTCAGATTGCGACTCATGTAAAATTTATAAAGTGCTCCCAAGGAATTTATTGTAACTATTTCCTAAAAGAAATTCTTCTGCTCGGTCTATTTGGGAGATGTTTAGAAGACAAGTAAATGTCATCTTCGCTTCACTTGATGCTGGTTTTGGTTCTGTTTTATTTTACCCCTCAATAACATTGCGGAGATAATTATAGGCAGATTGTTACCACATTTTTGATGTATTCACAGTCTGTTGTTTTTATTTCTTTATGCAGCAAGAATTATGAACGATGCTGCTCTTCTCTGCACGAACTATTTGAATCGTGTTTTATAACAACCATGTCTTGTAGCCAGGATCAACTCGAAAGTAAAAAAAATATTGAGTAGTTTAACTAATTAAAATTAAATGATACTCATAATTATTCCGCATTGCCGCATTTGCAGCAAAATTATAACAACCATACAGGACATCATCATCATCTGCTTAGCTTTTTCCCAACTATGTAGGAGTCGGCTTCCAGTCTAACCGGATGCAGCTGAATATCAGTATTTTACATGCAGCGACTGCCTATCTGACCTCCACAAACCAGTTAATACCTACTAAGAAATACGACACTCCTTGATAATACTGGTTGTCAGACTTTCGGGCCACTGACTACCTGTAACGACTGTCAAAGATCTACGATTGAAATCCGGGACCAACGGCTTATCGTGCTTTCCGAGGCATGGCGGAAACTCGGTGTGTAATGGGTGTTCACCCATCCACGGACCAACCTAGGTAATCCCGGCTTAACCTGAATATCAACAAGAGCGGCTATTATTATTTTAGACACAAACTCCTCAACCATACATTAAATAGAATACAAAATTAATAATTTCACTCTAGCATAATATTCTATGCGCTTTCGGGGTGTTATTAAATCCATCATACAAAACAATTAATTAATTTCCATCAGAATCCTTTCATTCGCACCGGTGGGCTCCCAAATCCTTTCACAATATAGATACGTAAAGCGAATAGAGTAACGTTACGCATTACGTCTTCATAAGCGCGCATAATTTGATCAACTGCAACTTGATAATTTCGAGCAAAAAGGGCGTTAGTTACCCCGTATTACCCACAAAACACAATTTACGGGCGGACATTACCCGGTAGGGGGCGTAACAGGGTGAAGGGGGACATATGAGTCTTATGAGGGATGTAAAATATTCATAAGCTGGTAAGTGATGCCATCGATTATTATAATGTGCGCGACGGGCACTTGTTCGCGGGGAGATCGAGCGCACAAGTGCTGCCCATGTATTCATATTATTACCTGAGATAAAGTATTCTTGAATAAAGTAGGTGACCATTAACTTTTCACCCTCTTTTGAGGTGAGATTTATTGCAACCAGGTTTTAAACTCGCTTTCTAGTGCTATTTCACAATCAGCCTGCTCGATAAATTGGTCATGAGTCAGCGTTAGATTGCGTCGTGTGTAGGCTTGTTGAAGCCTACTATCAATATGCTGATTGCTGAATCGTCCGTCCTAGCAATTGTCAAAATAACTCAGCAAATTGGCAAGCGTTGAAACGTGAGCTGAACGGGCAAGGCTGATATGATAACAGAGTTCGAAATGATCTACATATAAAATAACAAAAGAAAATTTCGGTAAATAAGCACAATGTACATACCTAAACTTAGTAAAGAGCATCATTTAATACATTAGGGAAAAATGAAATAGGCACATTTAATATCGAGACCAAACGATAGACATTGATTCCTTTAATATTCCGAAATTTATCGGTTCCACAGATTAAGGGTATTGTAATCACGAATGAGGGCAAGAAATTCAATAGGGAAGATCAAACAACTTATATACGTTGATCCTTAAATCTTAAAAAGGCCGGGGATCGAACTCCTAAAGACTTTATGAGCAGTAACAAAAAAGATTCGGGACAAAAACCGGAGTTCGAAGAGAAATTAAATAAGTATAAATATAGGACAACAAACCCCAAATTGCGGCTAACGCCTCGGGTTCCATCGTCTTGTATGTCATAAAAATGGTTAGGAGCCGGAAGTCGCTAAGTATGGCAACTTCGGCCTGATGATGGCCAAAAATTTCGACAAAACAACAACCGAAATCGTAAAGCGGAAAAGCCGATGGGTAATGACCTCCGGCCCGGCCTGGTCGACCGGAGCGGTATAAAATGTAACGGAATATGCCCCGGCCGATGGGAAACCGCTTGAAATTTGGCACAAAGAATATGGGGGAATGGGAACGTAAACTATAGGTCCTATTTGTCCTGACCCTGAGTAGGGTCTAGTTATTAGATCCTGGACATTCTACAAGTTCCTTTGATCATTGAATCGAATTACATTTATTTGTAGGTGTCTACCCTTTTAGTTTGCTCGGGAATGTAATATTGTTCCCGGAAATTTAAATTTTCGTCAAATCAGAAAGTGGTCCACATACCTATATTGACATAATTTTGAATTTCAGGCAAATTCCATGGCATCCCTTCATACCCCGAAAGTACGTTCGAGAATGGCTTCGTTGCTTAAGAAATTGTGGTAATTTAAATTTCCAGACATGGAAAATATTAAATTGTTTTTGTAAAATTAATATAATCGGAAAAGTTCACCGATGTTTCCCTTTTTCCTTGAAATAACTAATCACTCTCTTATTACAGAAAATATAAAAACGAAACAACAATGCCTTGCTAGTAAAAGCAAGACTTGTCTATCATTAAACAACTAAACTGCTATCGGAGACGCGACAGGGACATAATCTTTGCTTTGTCTCAGTTTTATAGCGAAATCACTATAAAATATGCAGATGAATATTATGCAAATATTGAACATAAATACAGTCACACTGATACAACTCCAAGAGGCCATCAAGTGTAGGGTTTACGAGTTTGTAAAGATTGTAAAAGGGGGCCTTCAAAGGGGGTTGAAGTCCCCAATCGGGTAAAAAGAAAATTCAGAGAAGCAGAAGTTATTTTGGAATTGTGCCCAGGGCGATGTTGCCATCAATTAACAATATAATATCAGACTGTAACTGTCCCAATGTTTGGCAAAAGCTTTTTGTTAAACAGAGGAGGAACGAGCGTCGTTTGCCGATTGCAGATTGCTCACTACGTGTTGGAGATTTTAGAGACCTTCATTTCCTTCAAGTTTCCTGACGCCTTTTCGTACTGCAAAATAAAACAATTATTTTAAAAGGAGAATTTCAGCAGGAATGACAAAAGTTTTTCGGTTATGTTTAATTATGTGAGTCCTATAATTATTTGTTTTTTTTTCATTTTTACGTCGTTATCGTTGACAGAATGTCAGTTTACTGCACTATGATATACTTCTCTCTCAACACTATCGGGAACAAGGTACGAGCTACCGGTGCACAAGGCTCTAGAGAAAGGAAACTCCTTACAATACGCGCCGTGTCCAGAAGTACTGCTTTCTAAATCAAACCCTTGATCCAGCTGCCAAACGAGAGCCTCCTCAGATATGAGTGAATAGCACAATGACTGCTGTACTCACGTGCCACTTGTTAACAACCTCGCGAACCAGATCAAGATACTTCAATTTCTATGCTTTCGGTATATCAACAATCATTAACAATCACCTATCAATAAGTAAGAAGTCTCCATTCTTCTTCTTAGCGTGTCGATGGAAATCTAAATTGTGTCAGCCCAGAATTGAGCCACTAGTTTGGCGCCTTCAGTAGCGTCCATCAGTTCCTGTAGTGAACAAGCATCAGGAACGCAGGGCACGATATTTAGTGCCCCATCGTTTGTGGAACAGCACCACATTTACAGTCTCCATTAGCCAGACGAGAACTCCCAGAAATAATGTGTGGAATCGATTCTGCCGGTCGGTGACGTGCTGACGTAATGCCATCCGTGCCATCCATCCTAACTATCACAAAAACGGTGATGACGATGAGGTTTCCCCAAAGCGGTCACAGAAGGGTAGCCGGGATACGGGCGCTCACAAGTGTACATCGGGTCCATGTAGGGCCCGCTAAAAGCATCTAATAATTATTATAAAGATGAAAATAATTTCTGGATATTAGAAATGTGTTTCAGTTTAAAAATGCTACATTGCAACTTGTTGCTCTAGTATCTCCAACTGTTTCGTTTCCGTCTAATCTTTACTGCGTGTCACGTTGCAAATGCCTCGGGACATATTAATATTATCAGCCCCGATCTTTACTATTCTGCCGACCCCTTAGCGGCAATATAGTCGTGTAGTACAAATACTGCTTACGAATATCGCCTCTCGTTTGTTAAACGCGTTCTGTGCCGCTCGTTAACTAAAGGAAGGTTTGACCCCACACTACCCGCGCGGAATTATAAGCGATTGCTATTTTTGTTGTTTATTTTCCTGCCAAACATATAAGACGAAGGAGAGTATATTAATGGAAGGAAACAAAAACCTATAGCTAAGTTTTGCTTCTGATTACGGTTTTTACAAGGGGTGTCGATATCACAAAGTATTTTTCTAATTCAAAAACCTAAAAGCCTTTTAGTCTTTCCCGATCTGGGTAAAGATCCTCGCATCAAGCTTTTGGTACCACCAAAAGGGCTTTGCTTGTCCACACAATAAAAGCGCAAAAAAATGTTATCCGCCTCATTTCGATCCAGACTCCAGACGACAAAAGACGAAAGAAACAAAAAGAAAAAGATGTTTCTGACCTCCATTCTGGATCAATAAGTGAAGTAACTTGCTAACTGCGCTTGCGATTACAGAACCTATAATTAAAAGAAAAAAAAAGAAAATAAAAAATAATAATGACCCTGTTCCCGATACCGGTGGGCTACTATTTTTTATATTTTTAAATTGAATTTTATATAGGAATATTTAAATATGTAATCAGTAAGTTAGAAAAATAAATAATAACATAATTATAATAAATTAAAATCTGTAGGGGATGTTGTCACCGTTTTCCGGCACGAAGAGAAGTTTTTAGTTCTTGACAAACGATTTATTTTCGATAGACTTATAATAATATAAATTAGGACAAGTCCCAACAACCTTTTCCCAGGAAGGACGAAGGGAGGGAACTTTAGGTCCTCTAATCCAAAAAAGAAAACAAAGGACAGAGTCCGTCTTATTAGTAGGCTTAGTAGCTGAGTCTCGTGTGATCATTCCAAGTAGGACGTAACCCACGAATGCACTGCTAGGTCAGTCTTACAAAAAAAACAATATAGTAGCGGAGGTCATTAGATCGCGGAGAATCTTAACACCGCGATTCAGGATCGTGACGTATTTGCACAGCGCCATCTAGCGTCGAGGGGCGGCGCTAAGTAGTGTATCCTTTACATAATAGTTACGCTAGTGATCTTCGATCTAAGGTTTGCTACAAACTCCCCCTCAGTTCCCGAAGACGTCTCGGCGAGAGGAACTGGAGATTCATTGCTTCCTAGGACGTCCACGTCCTCTTGTACTTCTTTAGTACTCCTTCTGGGCATGTCTATGGTAATTATACATATATCACAGGTATCTTCACAACACGGGGGTCTGGACAGCGCGTCCGCTACAGTGTTTATTTTACCGGGTTGGTAAACAACTTTTACGTCAAATGACTGTAGTTGCAGAGCCCATCTAGCCAAACGGCCTGTTGGTGATTTTAAATTCATAAGCCACTTCAGAGCTTGATGGTCTGTGATAACGGTAATCGGTAAGCCCTCTATGTATGCTCGAAATTTATCTAAAGCCCATACCACGGCCAGCGCTTCCCGTTCGGTTGTGGAATAGTTTCTTTCAGCTGCCGTAAATAATCTACTCGCATATTCCACGGGGTGCTCTTCCTCCTTCTCCCCCTGGACGAGAACAGCTCCGAGTGCAAAACTACTGGCATCTGTCTTCAGGATGTAGGGCTTGGTTCCATCTGCTTGTTTTAGGATAGGCGCAGTTGTAAGCCGTTGTTTCAGCGTGTTGTATGCTTCTTCTTGTTCCGTATTCCATTCCCAACCTGCCTTTTTCTTCGTAAGTTTAGTAAGTGGTTGAGTTATCGCCGAAAAGTTTTCGATAAACCGACGATACCAGGAACACATTTGGAGGAATGATACTAGCTGTTTAAGGTTTTTAGGGATTGGCCTTTCAAGGATGGCTTTGGTTTTGTCTGAATCAGTTTTCAAACCGTCGGGCGTTATGATATGCCCCAAATATTTAATTGAAGAACGTAAAAAATTTACACTTCTCTTTGTTTGCCGTTAAGTTGTATTCTCTCATCTTCTGTAAGACTCTTCCCAGATCTGCAATATGTTCTTCAAATGTAGCAGAGAATAGGATTAGATCATCTAGATAGGCTAGCAGTTTCATGTTACCGAGGGTAATCCGAAATCTATCGACTAGACGTTGGAAAGTGGCGGGCGCATTGCGCAAACCGAAGGGCATCCTTTTGAACTTATAGACGCCAAAAGGAGTAATAAATGCCGTCTTCTCCTCGTCTTCTTTTCGGATCTTAATCTGCCAATAGCCGGCTTTCAGGTCTAGTGACGTCATAAACGGGGTTGATTTAGCTGAATGCAACAGATCGTCTATTCGAGGGAGAGGGTAAGTATCTGGTACAGTAATCGCATTTAAACGGGGGTAATCAATACATACTCTAACTTCTCCATTAGGTTTTGGAACCATTACTACAGGCGAGGCCCAAGGTGAGATGCATGGAACAATAATGCCCTTTTGCAGCATTTTATCTACTTCGGTCTTAAGGACTTCAGTTTTAGTTTGGGATAGTCTATAAGGAGGCACCGATATAGGGATATCATTCGTTGTTACGATAGTATGCTCTCCAAGTGACGATGGGTTACCATTATCGAAGAAAACGTCCTCGTACTCTGCCAGAACTTTATTAAGGTCATTCTTTTGTTGATCGTTAATGTTAATAGAACACAAGTCGAATGAGTTTATAAAAGTATTGGTGCAGTCATTGTTTCTGGCTGTGCCAGGGAAGAGATCTCTTTCGCGAGATGTTAGGGTGTCTTCCGCTTCTTGAACGTTGCGTTCGGCGTCCTCCATCATAAAATCAGCAAAGCGAGGTGAGTATCCATCGTAGATTGTTTTGGGTCTTTTTATCGTCGATTCGTCTAGCGGAATCAGTTTATAAGTGGCTGTATCTTTCTGCCGTGGTAAATTGGCCGTTTGCTTAAACGAAGGTACAGAAGAATGAACTTGCGGAGAATTTATTTCTATAAAGCTGTTAGCAGTATCAGTGAAAGCTACGAAGTCCTCCTCATATAATTCGTAGGTTATAGGATTGCCAAGGAATCCCCAGGTGAACTGTGCTAAGTCGAGTACCATTCTTGCATCCTGCATGAAACCAATTCCTAGCAAGGTACGGTTATCTCTAGATTCGGGCAAGACTATGAACGGAGTGGGTATTACTCTATCTTCGAGTTTAACTGGTACCACTGTTTTCAGAACACGTTGATATTTAGGTATCCCATCTGCTAGCGTGACCCGAGCGTTTTCTTTAACGAACTGCTGTCCCTTTGCTTCCAGTTGTTTATATAAATTATATGAGGCAACGCTTGTTTTTGCGCAGGTATCTATGTACGCTACTCCTTTGATGCCGTCAATATCCACATATATTACTGGTCTTGCCCTTACATCAGGGCGAAAGTTGAAGGAACAGAATTTTAGGTCCGCTGGTGGCTCCCGTTCCTTTTTATTAGAACACGTAGTACAACTGCTGCGAACTACGCCCGGTGCGCCGCATCCGTAGCATTTTATTGTAGGTGTTGAAGGCAACGGAGCTTGTGTCGACCTGGTTTGTTCCGTTTTGGGACGTAAAGCTTCAGGTTGAACTGGAACTCCGAGTTCCTCCTGCCTTTTCTTTAGCTTCCTGCATTCTTCGGTGCGGTGTCCAGTGAAGTGACAAAACCCACACTTCTTCTTCGGTTGTGACACACTTGTTGGTTGCTGTTTGCCTTGCGTGTTCTCGGATCTGGATTCTTTGGCTTGCTCCATCCACAGCTGTTCAATGGCTCGTGAAATATTTAATAGTTCGTCAAACGTCTTAACTGTGTTTCGCGGAATCTTATCTTGGATCTTACTCCTTAGTGACCCGTATATCAAATCCAGCTGGTGAGACTCGGGCAACTCAGGCTCCGGAAGCTGAGATACTAGCATCCGCTTGTAGGCTATAAAGTTTTCTGTAGTGGTATTAGCGTCCTGCTTTACGCCAACTATCTCTTGAAATAGTAGATACCCTGGTTTCTTGGGAGCAAACGCATTGCGTAGACGGTCTTTGAATGATTCCCATGTATCAATATGTTTCTTCACGCCTTGCCACCATATTGCTGCTTCTCCTTTTAGCAGTAGCGGGATACTGATAAGGGCATCAGCCTCCGTAATGTTTTCAATTTGCTTGAAAATAGAAACCGCTGCCAGGAACGCCTCTAGAGTTTCAGAACTCTTGGTCCCGTCATATTGGGCGGTGCACGTCGTGAAGGACCCTTGCCTAGACGGGGAGATCTTCTCCAGTAGGGTTTGGAACTGAGTGTCGGATAGGTTGACTGACATCGCTTTTGGTGAGGTCTTCACAGTTGTCGTCGTTAATCTGCCTGAGCGCGTGACGTACTTCTGCTGATCCTGTTCGGGCCCACCGTTGGGCGCCAGTTTGTAGGGGATGTTGTCACCGTTTTCCGGCACGAAGAGAAGTTTTTAGTTCTTGACAAACGATTTATTTTCGATAGACTTATAATAATATAAATTAGGACAAGTCCCAACAACCTTTTCCCAGGAAGGACGAAGGGAGGGAACTTTAGGTCCTCTAATCCAAAAAAGAAAACAAAGGACAGAGTCCGTCTTATTAGTAGGCTTAGTAGCTGAGTCTCGTGTGATCATTCCAAGTAGGACGTAACCCACGAATGCACTGCTAGGTCAGTCTTACAAAAAAAACAATATAGTAGCGGAGGTCATTAGATCGCGGAGAATCTTAACACCGCGATTCAGGATCGTGACGTATTTGCACAGCGCCATCTAGCGTCGAGGGGCGGCGCTAAGTAGTGTATCCTTTACATAATAGTTACGCTAGTGATCTTCGATCTAAGGTTTGCTACAAATCTAAATATTTTTATCTAAATATTTTATATAAGAACTTCATGTACCACCTACCATATTTGATGCAATAAATGAATTGAATTGAATTGAAAGAATTAATTCGTTCGTCAATTCATCTTTAACATGTATAACACACATAATATTCATTGCACTCAGTATATAATATGAAACCGATACATCAAACTGTATTCAACCAGTCATGAAACTTAATGTAAATCATGCGTTCAGAAGTTCATAAATAATAATATAAACAATACAAGCATCTCTGTTGAATTATTAATTGTTCCCGGAGAGCGATCGCTTGACAATTTCGACTGATCAACAACGTGGGCGCAGTCACACGACGTGTTTAATTTATTGTTTAAAATAATTTTACAAATTAACTCGGGTTAACTCAATTACAACTGGTATCGAAAGGGTTGGAATATTTTTGGCCAGGCCTGCGGCACTTCCGCTATTTTTAAAATAGCGACCACGCCTTAAACCTGTATGAATGAATAGCTGATATTAAAACAAGCAATTTCTGTAGGAGATAAAATCATCTAAAGATTGACGCTTTCGAGATATGAGCTTTCGAAGTTAGAATCTTTAACGAGGTTTTCAATCACCTTAATGACACTCGTGCTTATCCAATATATACATAGATAAGATACAGACTTAGTGTCTAGTTTGGGGCTCACTAGCATCAACATTATGTAAACTAGTTTTAGGTAATATTTTAAGCCACTTGTAACATCTCTTGTGTATAGTGAGCTGTACCTGCTTATGTATTACCTAGATAATAATATTTTTTTAATTTCTATATTTCATCATCATTCCTAATCCCTGAAGGGCAGAGGTATAGTTAATAGTACACCCATATTTCACCAGTTATGATAAAGTCCTATGGAATAGAGGGCGAGCATATTGCCATCAACGGGCCCTCCTCCAGACTCTGTGGCTGCTACTGAGAAATTTCTGCTGGAAGAACCCAATAACACTTTACCAGGGAATCGATCCCAAGACCTCATGCTCAGCTGTTGCACTTGCGGCCACTAGACCAACGAGGTAGTCTTCTAAATTTCCATTTCTAATTAAAAAAAAACTTTATAATAAAATAAACATTGCCGCTGTTTATAATGTTTTTAACACGACTAATCTTTGTTCGTCTGAACGCCACTTAGAAAACCGTTCATGCAAACCAATCCTAATAGACAACCGGTTGTCACATTACATTACACAATGCTTTTAACATTTTTTACCTGCATCAATTTACACTTAAATGTGGAAAATGTTTAAACATACACGATGTTTGAATTGAAAATTTAAAGTTGAGAAGTTGTTAAACTCCTGATTTTAGTTTCACGAATCAAAAAATTTATGGTAAAGAAAAAAATACGCTTCAGTTTGACGTCAATTTATTTCTCGTTTTCTTTTCAGCAAACTCCTTCATTTGACAGCCGTATCATGGAAATGCATAAAAAACAACTTCGCCATCTTTGGGAGTCCGCCATGTAACTGGATTTAGAATGACGTCACTAAGCAAACCATGCATTGTCATCCAAACTAAACATGTGAGCATTTCAGTTCAATCGGAAACCGGGAAGTAGGTCTTTAACTACGAAGATTTTATTAGTTTATTAGTTATCAAGTTAGTTGCAGTTGAAGCTATTAAAGACGTGTAAAAAATGAATTACGCGGGCTACATCGAACCAAAGTAGAGTTTGATAAATTCTCAATTCGATAACCGAGTATAAGTGATGTTTATTATTCAATGAAAAAAATAAACGGTTATACAATTTTAGATCAAACTTGCCACACAGATAGACAAAATCCTAAAATAACACCAAAAAAAAAAATCTGGCTACATAAAGTTTTCTTATCTTAAAATGCGTGTAAAGATACGGGCAACTCTTCAAAAATAAACGACACAACACTTCTGTACACGTCTGTTCTAGAATTCATTTACATAGACGTCTTGAACCGGATAGGGACATCTCTATCGCCATCGAGTGCAAACGATGATGGGTACCACTCTAGCGCTCTTAGTACGCTGTGTACTTTGCTAAATCGCCCATACACACTCTGTACGTTTATACGCTGAGTATAAAGTATGTACCGTATTAGTTCATTGGCTTAAGTTCATTAGACTGGGGGTTTTTTGGAGGATATTGACTTGTCGTTCACGTAAATGAGGCAGAATTATGTTGTTAATAGAGGCTTTGATTGGAAATCATATACAAACAATTTGTCTTCATTTTTTCTTTTGAGGTCTTTGACTTTCGTACAGGTACTCGGAAGCCTGAGAGTCGACAACCAGGGCTTACCAAGGGGTATGTGTCATCCAGTAACTTGGTTGTGGAGGTCAGATAGGCAGTCGCATCTAGTTCCAGACTGGAAGCCAACCACGGCATTGTTGGAAAAGGCGAGGCAGGTGATGATGATGACGACAAATTTGTTAATGATTTCGAACCAAATTGAAAGTTCATAATTATTCGTTACGAAAACGTTCCGTATGTTTTAGACGCAACCAGTCCGATCCTGAGTCTCCATTGGTGTGTAAAGCCACACAAAGATTTTCTGACGACTAGTGAAAATTGAAACTAAAACCGTTCGATTTAAAGCTCTGAACACCGTCTTCTTGTTTTTCGATACATTTGTTCACCTACAGCGCCCCCCTATTATTTAACCGCTATAGAATCCCTGTAGGTGCCAAATGTATTAATGAAAACCCACGCACTGGCTGACCTTTATGTTTAAAAAGGACCTATGTAAAGAGGGTTTACCAAATAGGTCATAAATAGATGTGAAAGTATCTGAGTGACCACTGGCCATGCTGGTTATCAAACGGATACCTTTGATAGACTTTAAGGCAAGCCAAACGGCAGAAAGTCTGAAACGGTTACCCATTTCGGTCAACCTTCTCGCTGAGTGAACTGTAACTTATTTCGAACTGCAAAGGTCGCACGGCACTCGCTGTAAATTCAACTGCATCTAGTTTAATTGGAAGCCGATACTAATTTAACCATGATGTAATTATACTGTGGGCTAGCTATCTAGTTACTGCATAAGGTGGAGTAGACAACATGCCATAACCTTACATCACGCCAGTTGTCTGCAAAGGGTTAAGCAGAGGTGTATCTGTGGTACAAACACATTCCGCCAAATATGTATGTTTAAGTCACATGTAATAGGGAGCTAGTGTTGTTATTAACTCGGCACAAATTCAAGCAGTCATTCGGACTACTACTAAGAAATTCCTACTGAAAAAACTCAATAATAAATATATAAATAAATATCGCTGGACATTACACACAGCGCCATCTAGTGCCACACTAAGCAACGAGGCTTGTGTCGTGGACACCAGATAGTTGATATACTACATAGATACTTTTTTTTTGTTTGTAAATACATACTTATTATACATATAAACATCCATGACTCGGAAACAAATGTCCATGCTCATCACACAAACACTTGCTCCTACCGGGATTCGAACCCGGAACCCTATGAACGTAAGGCAGCCTCACTATCGCTGCGCCATTCGGGTCGTCAAATAACACTGCTTGACCTGGGAATCGATCCCAGGACCTCATGCTCAGCAGTAACTGTGAGTACTGGACTACTGAGGCAGTCAGTATTGTAACCCTAAGTAAAACATTGGCCTCTATGACCACATCTGAAAAAAATCTGTTTACCTAATCTGGCAGATAATTTTTCATTGTAAAATTTTTGAGCATTTCCAAGTTTTGGGAAATAAGGCCCCTAAATCTTTTGATCCTCTCCCGCTGAAATGAACTGTCAGGTATGTTTGGGGAAAAAATGGAGTTGCTTATTTTGGGTAAGTTGTAAGGGTCAGGGGAAGGTGCGAAGCTCCCGATGAGCCACTAAGTTATCTCGCTACTGAGGGGGAAATGGAGTTCCTTGTTATTTCGCGAAGATTGTAAAGGTCGAAAGGGTATAGTTTACTCTCTACTTTAGCTGTGTTTTGGAATGGAACGCCCAATCACTTAATGCGTGGTTGTGTTTGAAATAAATCTACTGGTGGGTTACAAGAGAAATATACGTTCACGATTGTTGTTTTATTATCTTGATTTTCAAAGAAATCATTATTCGTATATTTTTCTCCTACTGTACTGATTAACGTTTCACGAACATAGCATTTTGGAATCATTCCCTCTATATCGATTCCCGCTATGTCAATTCGTGAAACAAATGACATCTGTTTTAAAAAGTTTATGCTTGACCTGCAGGTTCGTCAAGTACACTTAAAACAAAAAGTAAAATGCTTTTAATAACAAATAAATTCAAAATTTTTACACAAATTATAACTTATTCTTACAGAGGAACAACAAGGCTTATTCTCCAAAGTATTTGACTATACGCTTATTTTTGGCGACGAAAAGTACTAGGCTAACATAAATTTCAGGTGTTATTTATTCAAACGATTTCAGTTGGGCGCCATATAAGCATCTACTACCTAATTTAAACTATTTATTGCAATACCGTCTTCAATTCATGCAAGCTTATTACTTCTTGTATAATTACTGCATAGTGTGCCAAAAGGAAAAGGAAAATAAAATAAAGCATACAAAAGTCGTGAGGTTCTCATAATTTTATCATAATAAGAAATAGTAAATTGGTCATTTACATCCGTTTCAATATATAACGAGCAACCAAATCTGCTCCACCCGTAACCGTTCAAACATACCAGGTGCTGAAATTGCAACATTGACTCAGTCAGTAAGTCGTCGTTGCCCAGTTTCACGGAAGCCAGTCCGCTTTATCTAGGGTAAACAGAAAGTATCAAGAGACATGTGCCTTTAATTGGAGACCAAGAACCAGCCACGAACTGTACATTTCAGCGAGAAACTTGTTTTACTGTGTCAACCTCGCTGCGGAACCGACGCCTGATCGGCGGTGACTGTTGATACAAAGCAGAAGCTGAGGCGTATTTGAGGAGAGGCTGATACCGGGTGGAAAGTTAGAAGTCGCTTGATCCCGAAGCTAATTTTACTCTGAAACGTCCTGCCATGCCGAAATTGACTGCAAGCGCGCCTCTAATTTACACGAAATCATCTCAATCCATTTGAGAAGATTTCGAGCATATGCGTTGTGCAATGAGACTCAATGTTGTTCACCGATGAGTGCAAAATGAGGAAGAGTCACCAGGCGTCCAAGGGATTCATTTATATAAGATATCTTTACAGGGAAAACAGCACTCGTTTTCGTGCCTGGAGGAGGTCAAGGATCGGTACATTACCGACATTCTTCAAGACCACGTTGTTCCCTTCGCTTGATTTCCAGCGATAACATCTTGTTAATGCATGATAAAATCCACTATCACACGTCGCGTAACACTCAGCAATACCAGGATGAAGTGGATATACGAACGATTGACTGGCCTGCACTAAATTTAGACATACATCCATATAGAGCGAGCTTGAAGAAATCAAGTCCCTTCGACCATAGAGAAATTGAAGGCTGTATTGTTAGAGTAGTGGAATGGTATTTCTCAAAACACCATCAAAAAAATATTAAGCATGAATTAAACAGTAAGTACGTTTACTCAGATACCCAGAATATAAAAATACACAACACCTTGAATTTCTGTTAGCCTAGTACTTAGTGGTGGGTTTTCAATGTATTATTCTAGATACGGTATTACCGGATGAACGAAATTGCTTTAATAATTAAAAGCACATCCGTATTTCGTTTTTAATGTGAATGTGTACTCAGTGACAGCCATGTCGAGGTGAAACAAAAGACGATGCATGAAAACCAAGAAAAATCACGAGTCGACGTAAAGGGAGTCGACATAGCGGGAGTGATTCGTATTTTGGAAGCCTTTACTATTACGAAAAAGGTCTTAATATTTCAAAGTAGAAACCGTAATGCACGACCATAGAAATATAAAAACTTGTTTCTTATATCTATGGTCACGACAAATCGCTTTTGAAATTAGCTAAGTGAATATTTACTTTTCACCAAGTACGAGTATGAAATCATTTTCAATGTGGGATTCATGGACGATAAATGTTTCCTTTACCACTAGCCTTATTATCGGTGTTAGTTCATTAATCTCGCATCTAACTATTTGTAACCAAAATAAATATGCAGTATATGCCAACTTATACTGCCCAAGTTCAAATAGCCGTCTACTATAGCAAATTGAAGAGGGCAAAAGAGTTGAATATTCAATACAAGAATGTGTTTGGCCCAAGCCGACGCAGACCGCTGCCGGGTTACGAAACCATTAATTTCTTTGATATAGGTACAGCTTTTGTATACACAGCGTCCACATACAATCTGTGTATGTTTTTCTTTTAGCATTTTTCCTGTAAATTTAAATTAAACACTACGAAAAAAATATAGCCACAATATATTGCACATACAATTATTTGAAAATTGGTTCTGGAAAAAAATCTGTGGTCCATTGCCCATAATTCATTGGTAATTTAATTGGGAACCGCTTAGATTTCGTTTTTTTTAATTATATCTAGAAAGACCGCAAATAATATCCGCGGATTATAACCTGCCTAGACAAAAGTTACCTAGTATTTCGTAATTTTTTAGAAGATTCTAAAACCGCAAATAAACTGATGAAATCGTTATTCCCAGCTACACAATAAGCATCTTTCCTAGAACTAAAAATGTCTCAAACAGGCATTAAAATACCTGCAGAACAAAACAAATGGTCATTCAACCCGGACACTGCCCACACCTTCTATTTTTGCCAAACACATCGACGGTCGTACCACCATTGTGCCATCCATCACCCTTTTGTCTTAAGAAGCCACATTTTTCCATCACGTGGGTGTTAGAGGCCTTGGGCCCCTGGGCCCCAGTGTGTAGCTGGGGCCGTAATTCTCCCCTAATTAAATTAACTGCCCCGAGGTTCGCAAGATTCATTGTGAGAATCTGCGTGCTTATTTATGAAGTTTCTGAGTCACAATAATTATGTTTTACGTCTTGCTGGCTAAGACTTCGTTTTTCTTTGCAGGTAAACAGTTTCTTTGGTTTTTGATGTGGTTTTACAAACAAACAGAAAACTTCAGGATGGTCAACGTGACCGTCTAATGACCGTTTTCACCGAATCTAGATGACTGCCCTAAATAAAAGCTCGTCATTGGATTTTTAGCACTCGACTTAGAGCCGAAAGTTGAAAATCCAACAGCGGGTGTGAATGTCGTAGCAGCGGAACATTTACTTAAGGAAGGCTTGCGGTTTCGATTCCTCCTTCAAACTTATTTGTATACAGATAGTTGGTCTTAGTTCGGGAGTTTCAACAAAGTGATGTTTGTGTCTGTTGCTCTCTGTTTCGCAGAGGGTAATAAACTTAATAATTAGCTGAAAATCTGACAGACTGTCTTGTAGTGTGGTTTCATTGGTTGTTAATTATTGTTACACATACATCTTAAACGAATGATACGGCATCGTCAACAATCATTCGTTATACTGGTGTGGTTGTGGAGCTGTGCCGCAAACTATGCTCCACCTCCTAGCCCAAAAACATGCAACAGAAGTGACCACTGCGCTGCCACCGACGACGCGGTGGAAGTGGCAAAGTTCGGAGCTAACACAATATTAAGAAGAAGGAGCTTCTTTGTATACTTACCGTCATGATTTGCTAGAGTAGAAAAAATAAATAAGAGTGTGCGCGTCTGTTCTCAGTAGAAGCCTGGAGTCTAGATTTGTGGCCGGTTAATAGTAAGGAGACCCAAACACAAATGGCGAAATGTGGCTGTACTGCCACCCCTGCCAAAGCCTTCGGTGAAAAGAGAAGATGAAAATTTGAATTTCGCGGGCTACCCTGGCGCTTCACCCTTAAACAAACAGCATTTATCCAGTACAAAACAATACAAAACACAGCTCTCTTATATTTCCTTCTCCTTCAACATTTATGTCCATTTCCGCTAGCACCAGGCGACCCCTGAAGAAATGCCTAAATATAACTGCACTGTTGGAATTAAAATTCTCAGACCCATGAAAATCCAACGGCACGAATTTATTTAGGCATTCTATTAGGTGTCTCCTAATTTAAGTGAAAATGGGCATTAGCTCTAGATCCGAAGCAGATCCTATTTCCGGGCAGATCAGACTTGCCGTCAAATAGTAGTTAAATATTCAGACAGAAATGCAGCGTTTCTTTAGAGGAAAACATTTTGGGATTAGTGGAGCGAGTTAGTTTGTTATTTGTGAAGTTTCGCTTACAAGGGATCGGTTCACTGGGATTTTACGAGTTTATACGTGATTGTGCTAGTTAGAGATAAAAAAAGAGGATTTGGTCATCTAGAAAACATATTTCATGATTGAAAATTAAATCAGTATAACATTTGTTTTCAATTAATTATTTCGCAAGATTTTACTGCCAGGATAAAACCTATAGGTATCCTATTAATAAACCAAAGTGATTGTCAACCATTTTTTTTCTTTCTTTTTCTTTTTAAAAAAAAACGTTGCCCCACACTAGGAATTTCTCCTGTATCGTGGGTGCGTTTACAAACATTTAAACTCACATACACAAACAACCAGACCCGGAACAACTATCTGTAGGCCATACAAATATTTGTTCCGTGCGGGGATCGAACCCGCGACACGCAGCGCAGCAGTCAATCGCTCAGCCACTGCGCCAACCGTGCCGTCAAACCATTACGTCAGGGAGGAGAAAGCTGACAGACAGACTAACTGGACAATGTTTCTTTCAAATACAATAACGTTGATCTATTGATCTTCATTGGTCTAGTAGACGCAAGCGCGACTGCTGTGCATATGAGGTCCTGAGTACGTTTCCCAGGTCGGGCAAAGTGTTATTGGGCTTTCCCAACAAGAATTCCTCAGTAGCAGCCACGGAGTCTAGATTTGTTGCCCGGTTGATAATAATAGGATCGCCTCCTATTACATGGGACTTAAACATAACTGGCAAAATGTGGGTGTTCTTATTAGGTACACCTCTGCCTATCCCTTCGGGAATTACAAAGCGTGATGCTATGTTTATAGCATTGACGATGCGCGCTTGTGTTGGAAATCGAACTAAAAAAAAGAAAGTGACAAAAGTATTTATTAGTCTTGCACTGGACAAAACAAAATGGTTAACTTAACAATAAAACAAGATTATATAAAAACCTAAAAAACTAATGAATTTTGCCCTATCAGGCAGGGTATTAGAAGCTGATGGTTAAAATAGATCATAATAATCGAATTTATACAAGTTTATCAAATTTACGTTTATGAACAACAACAACAACAACTTTTTTTATAATGAGTACTCGTATAATTCTAACCCACTTAACACGATTGATCTGCACTCCACAATCACTTGAATTTGAACATCTCTCGTGAAAAAGAAACAGCTCGTCTTTCAATTGAGACAATACAAACATTATTATGACGAATGCAATTAAATTATGACCCTCAAGATTAAGAAGAAGATACGTAAGTATGTACTGTCACAGAATGAAGAAAGTACCTGTCATGGTACATTTTTTACTTGTACCGTCCAAGACATTTAACTTTTGCAGACGACACACTATTAACATTATAAATGAAAATTATTTATTAATTAAAATGTGATTATAGCTCTTCTTTTTCATAGCGTGTCGATGGCTCAAAATTGAGCCACGAGTTTGGCGCCTTCAGTAGCTCCCATCACGTAATAGGCGAGGAATTCTTAAATTCTCAATTAGCTGTGAAAATTTCACTATTTTGATTAATTAGTCAATATTGCTAAATTAAATAATAAAGTATCGTTCTGTCTCGCACGCAAATATGAATAATGTAATTTTAGGTGTACAAAAAGCATTTGGAAGGTTTTTGAGTGTTTATTTAAATTTCGTGTCGTTTAGCTCTGGCTGGACAGGTCCACTCAAATTTGTGTGATTCTTTCTTCAGAAGACCATCTCAGACACTAATCTGCATAGTGCTCATGTGAGTTGACCAAGATTATGTTAGGATCTTATAAGAGACTGTGACCTCTGTGTTTGTTTCGGCTATTTCTTCTCAGAGTAGTCAGGTACGAAAACCGGCCTCATCCAGTTAAAAAAAAATGTAAAATCGATTAATTAATCGACACAGCAAAATATTTGCAGCTATTAACGACGTTACCAACTTTCAGAATGCACCCTGTGAACCTGCTCGTTCCGTGAGCGCACAAACTCTTATGACATATAAATAGTGTCGAGTTCTAAACACTTCTGCGAGAGTGCCTGTGATGTGTGCATATAAATATGAATATTATGCAAGTGAACTAACGAGGTGCTACTATGTAAAACTGTTTATGTGAGGTAGGTAAACTGTGCCGTGACGATGTGTGGAGGTGTTTTAGTAATCGGGATTAAGTTGTTTTTTTTTTAGGTTTGTGTGCAATTATAGTTAATTATCCAGTAAGTTGGAATGCTGTTGATGATTCGGATACCTTTTGGTTTTCCAGGTAATTCAAATCTGAATTTTTCCATTTGTGCTGCCGATCGCATCGTCGATCGTTGCCACGTGCGGTAGTATTCCCGCTCTGTTTGCTCTAGCAAATGATGGTTCTGAGCGACAGCGAAGGATAGGAACATGGAAAAGTGCGTTCCGTGCAACCAGATGCGGTACAACCCTTAATCTTTTGCTTTCCAACTCCACCCTTAACTCGACACGTTAAATGTTTAACTTATCTAATGCCGTGCCAACCAGCGTGTTTTGTCCTAAGTGACAAAGCTACCATCGGTCGTTGAGCCCCAAAAGAAACCAAATAATTTGTGATATAGTTTCATCATATTAAGACGTCGATACCCATCACGCCTCGCATCGTGTAGTTTCGCTAGCTAATTCAATTTGATCTTGTATACATCAACACATTTCGTCTAAAAAGTAGGTACCTTCATAGTGACTAATAAAAATGAAATAAGACACAAGATCTCTCAAATATGTAGATACTGTCACTGACCCTTCACAAAAAAAAAACAAACAAAAAAACTAAACACTACAGGTTGAAGAGTGCAGAAGCAATCAGCCGAAGTGTTGGCGGTTCAACACGTAATGTTATCTTTGCATTAGCCGTGTTATTAGCTGCCGGCGATCGAACTACATTAATTGAAAACGACGGGCCGATACGTACGTGAAATGTTTCATTTTGTAGCGATACACATACGAGTGGTATGAGTACTAAAGCTTCAATTTTCGTAATCAGATTATAATGGATAGAACATCGATTTTCTTGATTGGTTACTGGAATGATTAGGAGGGTAAGTACCTAATGTATAAGCCCGTATTACCAAAGCAAAACATGAACTTCCTTAGTAATCAGGATTTGTTACAAACAGATGTGCTGCTGGGGAGATTTTCCCGCCTTATCTTCTCCCCAGCCAAAACGCTATAGGGACTGGTGAAGAGCGGACGTTTCCGGAGTCTGTTTTATGCAGAGTTCGATATGATAATTACCTATGATATGCCTTGATAATTATGTTGATAATCTCGATAATGATGATCATCAAGAATGCACCCTGATTTGATAATTATACACTGATAATTATCTTGATAATTAAAAAAATCGCATTATCGATGTCGCTTCACGTGTATTCGGACGCGATTTGCCAGCTTCAGCGGGTATCCAAACGCGTCAAGTGTAGATTTAAAAAAAACAAACGGTCACAAATATTGTGTTTAAACAACAAACATACTTTTTTGAACATTTGTGTGAGTTTTGATTGTTAATATGCCACTTGTTTGGACTAAATTGAAGCAGTTCTTTGAAACCACACTCACAGAGCATGAGGATTCAGATAAAACTTAAAGTTAATCGTTCAAAAGTTGTAAAACAATCACGTAAATGCTTCACCTCTGCTCTCACAAACAAAGAAAAACTTTAAACTTTCCAACTCGGTAATCTGACAACTGAAGACAGTGCCCTACTTCCCCTAACAGATATAATGCAAGTTTTTCTCACCACAAACGTATGGAAATTTCCCTAGACAAATACACCGTGCGATATATCCTTGCGATCCATCTACATAACGTTCAATCTTACCGACTTATACCGTCATACGTTAGTACGCGAAATAGCCCGTCTGTCTTCGTACGCAGCAATAACACCACATGCTTGTCATTATCATAATACAAGGGACCTTGGCGCCTGGCGGTATTACCCGAAACGCCGCGTATTACGCACTCTCCCCAGACCGTGTATGTACTTTTTATTTTTATTTTATTATAATCACGAGAAGGAACGAGTTTGAGGAGTATTCCAAGTAAAGTAACTGAGACTCGGAGTTGGGAACGCAAGTTAAAATGTTGTTTTATTGCGTGATGTTTTAGGCTTTTTTCTTCCTTAGAAAAGTAGTGCCTTTTTTTGTTCTGATTTATACGACGAAATATTAGGATACTTACTTACTGAAAGTTGCGCAGGTAGAAAATTATTATTCAGTCCTTGAAACCTTTTTTCCTACCTTCTGAAAGCCTATTTTGTTTAATGTTTTTTTTTTGTGTTTAATATGACTGTTTTTTTATCCAAATAATCAAAACCGCTATTACATTGTGATTCGAAATATTGACGATTTACTAATAAACACTTGATAAGACTTCCGGTCACCGTTGCTAATCACAAATCATAACATTAATCAACTGTTAGGTCCAAGATAAATGTTAACGTCATTCATTTCGTCTTTGGAAAAAAAATGATTCAAAAATTGTTCGCCTATTCAATGCGCTAGAACAATGATACATCCCTTTCTGAAACGATATCTGTCTTAGAAATGTGTCAAAAGTTCAGTTACCTTATCTTACGTTGAACTTCCTCAAATAGGGTTCAAGACAGGTCAACTCAAACCTGCGATGGCTGTGTGTTTAAAATAAAGCTTTTCTTAATTAAGACTCATACAATATTCTGCCAAATTGTCGTAATTATAAAAGCGTCCAAGACTCTTGCGTTTGTTTTCACTTTTT
Source organism: Standfussiana lucernea (assembly GCA_964057025.1). Taxonomy (NCBI): domain Eukaryota; kingdom Metazoa; phylum Arthropoda; class Insecta; order Lepidoptera; family Noctuidae; genus Standfussiana; species Standfussiana lucernea. Next base: position 14,659,794 of record OZ059806.1, on the reverse strand, counting down.
ATTTTATTCCTAGGAAGGTTTTTGAAGAATTCCAATTTTATTTAAATAAAACTTTATTGTGCACCTCAATTAACAAAAGTGACCCGGTATTAAAAACTAGTGTACAATGGGCAGACATGTGGTGGTCTTATCACACGAGGCAATCTCTTACACTCCACCTTGGATATTCCTTTTTACATACATAATTTCATTTAACTAAAATGGAGTTTCAGCTGTGTCGCCGAGAAAATTAAAATGCACCGTTGCGTTGTAAGCAGAACACAAAGCTAAGCGTAGCCTCACAAAACGCTTCAAACAATAGAAAAACAAAGCACTATTAGACAATAGAACTTAATGAAATGAGTCAAGAGGTCAGTCACCCTTACATCAACATCTGCCTCGCCTTTCCCCAACTATGTCGGGGTCGGCTTCTAACCGGATGCAGCTGAATACCAGTATTTTCGTCAGGCACGCTTGGGCTGAGCCGATACCGAAGGCTTTTGTATTGTTTTAGTATTAACTGCAACACAAGGCTACTTTACAATAACTGTATTGTAAACTAGTCTTTGCCTTTATCTTCATGTAGTTCGAAAATTCCTTGCCTTTTCTCAATTAGTTTGGAGTCGGCTTCCAATCTAACCAGCGCACTTGGTTAACTGGCTCACTAAAAATGTTTTACACGGAGCGACAGCTTATCTGACCTATACAAATTAGTTGCTGGATAAGACTGTTTGTCAGACTTTCAGGCTGTCTGCATCGACTGTCAAAGTACTACAAGTGGCAGCTGGGATCCACGGCTTTTTGAGGCACAGAGAGATTTCGGTACGTAAAGATGCCATCTACGGACCGGCCTCCGAAAGCGTACCTGACCGATCGACTTATGCGGTACTTATTACCAACAGCCCCAAGACTTCCAAGAGTTCACTAACCTTTTCTTACCTCAAATATACTCCAACCAGTATCTGATATACTCTTGCACCTTCTCGTTCAAAAATGGTTGACATAGTCGAGTTTGAAAGTGGATGCCTGTCTCGAACGTTTGCTATTTGCAAAGGAGATGCTGATGTTTTGTTCCCCTCGGGTATGTGGGGGACTGAGGTTTTTAAGTGCCAATATTACGTATGTTCGTAAGGACGGTAGGGTAAGATGGGTTTTTTTCAGAATGTCGGGGTTGAGTTTTTGTTTAAGTAAATAAAGACAGGGGTGAATTCTTCACTATGAACAGAGGGTTAAAATGTATTTGTTGCAACTGATAGCGACTCTAACATAATTCATTGGATACCAGAATTTTATTTTCTTTTACTTATAGATGCTTATCATTTATAAGTGAAGTCTAAATTAAAGTAATGGAATAACGAAAATGGAACAAATTAATTAATTTAGTTTTAAGCGCAAAGATTTAATTGGGTTTATTTTCATTATTGCATTCTACTTCATAAATTTTTCACTTGTATTCTAAATTTTATAATTCTGGGAGATGGTTTAAAGACTTTGTCAGATGGGTTGGATGACCTATAGATTATCGCAATGAAGACCTGGATGAGACTCGCACGGAGCAGGAAGGTGGGGCAGAAAACGAAGGTGGCAGATACTCAGCAGAGCGTTGTGATTCCATTAATCGTGATGATCATGTAAACATCTACAATTAAAAACACAAAGATATCGTCCAAATTCTTCCCTCATTAATAAATTAGCATAAAAACTACATCCCTTTGTTATAATTCAATGATTACGATTACAACTTGTAGAACGGCTACCGTTACAAATTCAAATGTCTTTAACTTTTCTAACAAACTGGAATAGCCAGCCAGTGAAGTTGTACACTCGGAACGAATTCGGGAATAGATATTTCAACAATGATTAAAAGTTAACTTGGGTCTACACCCTTACTAAGCAATCAACCACGTTAATCCTACCAACTTTAAAATCCATTTCCCCTTTAGAGTGGAACTCCACCGGAAATGCTTATACAAATTCCGCAATGTGTGTTAAAGTTAAACAAGCATTTTCACCAGTCGTACGGTTGTAACAGATACTGTTGACGGAGCATCTACTTTTGACGGACGTTCGTAATATTAAAGTTGTTCGCTGAAACACAAGACTCTCCTCAAGAAGGGCATAAAGTTACTTACTTCGTTATAGGTAGGCAGGTAAACACTTAAACTTTACGCCGACGATATTTATAAAGCCTAAAATGGTTCTCATAAAAAAGTAGTCAAAAGTTCGTGTGAAATTGGTGGTTGTATCATAATATTAACGCGAGGTATGGAAAGGAAATCAATTTAAATGTCCTAGCTACTCTAGTATTACAAAGTATAATCAGCCTGTATTATTTCCACTGCTGGGGCACAAATGCCTCCACTCCAGGAGCCACCACGCAGGCTGCGTGAGGGTTGGTGGCAGTCTTTATGTGACTTCTGTCTTCAATGTTTTGTTGTAGGACTTGCCTAAGGTTTCCTCAAGAAGTTTGTTCTTAGCATTTTTAGAGCAGTGACGTTGAAATGATTACAAAAAATGTTCCGCCATGAGTCCGACCCCACGCCCATAACTCACAAACCAGGGTCAGGGTTCTAGCAATCGAGAAATTAATCTTTGTTTAAAACATAGGATCCAATGACCAAAAAACTTTTGAGAATTTGATCGCCCAATAAAAAAATGTTGTTCAAAATCATTTTACGAAACCAGTAAAATATACTCTGAACGTTGCTACTCGATATTCTCCCAATATTTCGATAGGCTGCAACGAATATGGCACCGAATTTGCACGATCCATGGCCACCTGCGGCCTATGCAAAATGCTAGGACTAACCGAATCAAATTGGACGTGTCTGGTCGCTTTTCAAATCGTTTTTGCGTACAAAGTTTTTCATGTAAAATAATTATTTCTGTTCCTTTATGCAGGTTTGAATAGAAACTGTTCCATGTTTTAGGTGGCAATCTCGTGGATACTGAAAAAGTCGACAAAAATGCAATAAACCAACGTTTACAACCAGGAAGATTTTATTCACCTGAATACTTTTATGAATAAACCATCATGTTGAACAACTCACGTAGGTATATATTATTTTGTTCCGTCTAATATACTTAAACAGTTTAATTCGTTGTGTAAGGTTTAGTCACAAACATGTTTCGAAGTAGAACGACTAGTTTCGTTCTGAAAATAATGACTTGTAATTTTAAGAACTGAAGAAAAATTCCAACCTCGTAATGTGGAATTTCTCTATAGCAGAATGTGAACGTGGATCTGAATCCAAACCATATTCCACCTGGTATCCTACTTCTTTTGTCCTAAAAGACTCAGTCAAAGTAACCACTGTGTTAATGACTCAAATTCAGAAGTTACCAAAAAATCATAATTAACTAGGTAAATTTTTCAAAATAAAATAGTGCCTCAATATTTGGGTCTAAGCCGTAACACTTAAGCAAATCATCTAATAACAATATAAAACTCCGAAAAATCGCTCTAAACCCTTCCCAAATTGAATCCTTACTCTTCGTAACAGCATCCGAATCTGTCCGCGGTACTTTATCGATTCATTTTACTGCTGACCTCTCACACCGCAAAAATATTGCCGGAGCAATTCTCTTATTACAGCCTAATAATTTTGCCTCATGTATGCGACTTGGGTCGCTTCGGGTGATGTGTTATAAAATTAAGACAAATAAGTAGGCTTATACAACACTAGCTCTTACTAGCGGCTTCGCCCGTGTTGAAGACATAACGTAAGTTCGTGATTTGGAATAATTTCCAGCCGGTAGTCCGGGATAAAAAGTGCCCTATGTCCTAACCCAGGTCTTGCGCTACCTTCGTGCCAAATTTAATCGATATCCGTTCAGCCGATTTGGCATAATAAAGTATCAGACAGACCGAAAGACAGGCAGATATACCGAAAGGCAGATGAGGGCTTTCGTATTTATAATAATTATTAGTATGGCCTCCTTCGGACCCTTGTTATGTTAGAGAGAATTAATTGCGTAAATTATGAGCTGTGTTCATAAATATGTATATAAGCTGCAATAAATAGGGTTTTCTTGCTGCTGAATGGTAATGTCTAGCGGTTTCCCCGTTTCCGTGATATTTATGTATTCATAGATCTGTCCTAAGTTTTTCATACTTTTACTTATTTCTGCATATAAATCCTTTAAAGAAAACTGAAGTAGAAACTTTAATTATATGTACAATGTTGATAACTGTGTACCACAGTATTCAAAGACGTTGATTCAAGTTATCACTAACTTACGATTTCATTCCCAAGGTGTATCTTGCAGGTGGTAGATATTTAGCGGTTTAGACTGAAGCTTTTGCACTTGTGAGTCAGGGAAGAATGGAAGAAGAATACTTAATGCGGTGACCCCAAAACATGGGACAAGAAGGAAGCTCCTCAAAGCCGAACTTTAACCAAACTTTAGATACTTTTAACATACATATTATATATTTAATTAAGCTTTTGTTCGATAAAATAGCCCCCCTTGTAAAACCAAGCTAACGACTCATAATTAACGTTAATTGTCGTCTCTAAGCGCGGGGACATAACCGTTAAAATAGAGTTTCCTTCAGTCGGTAAATTAACGTTTAATATTAGTTCTTCTATTTTAATGGCTGAACAATCAAAGCTACCTGAAGTAATTTCTAGTTTGTTAAAATTGGATCTTCGGAAGTATTTAATAGGTGGTGTTATTTAATGCTTTGATAGTTGACCTACTTTTCTATAGTTTTTAGTTCTTTTTGAATATAGTTAGATAATAGTTTCTGTTTTGTTGCCATTAAAATTTAAAAGCAAAAGTTTAATGGAATTACTTAAGTTCTTCATTTTAATCACAATAATTATGGTTTAATTATTTGAAGTAACTATAATAGAAAGGCTTTTCGTTGATCTACTGGTCGCAATCGCTGAGCATGAGGTTCTTGGTTTGATCCTTAGAATTTCTCAGTAGCAGCCACGGAGTCTGGATTTGTGCCCGGTTGCTGGCATTAGGCTCACCCCCTATTACATGGGACTTAACATAACTGCCGACATGTGGGTGTACTATTAGTTACACCTCTGCCTAACCCTTCGGAGGTCACAGGCGAGATGTTATGTTATGTTTATTACCGTCGTTCTCAAATTGCCTCCGAAACAAGCGCAAATCGATACGCACGTAAATATTGGACAGTTATAAGATAAACGCCGCTGTTTTATCAGATCCATATGACATATCAGCGTTGTATTATATGGAACGGTAACGTATATGCATTTTGTATTTTTTATCATATATATGTATGTTAGTCTGTAAGGTATATATCTGTGGGCAAAGTTGCCGGAGAATAAATGAATGTTATATTATGTTATTAATTTGAAATACCACAAGCATTTGCGCTGATGTCATTAGGCAGTTTTGACCAAGATGGTTCAGCGTCGACAATGGATTACTTGCTATCCCATTACATAACAAAAAACGAAGTTAATATTCTGAAAAAATTAGTAATTTTGTTCAACTCTCTAAGAAATTAAAAGTAGACTCAGTTCGAATCAACGATTCAACAAAATTGCATTTTCATGATCTTTTGTTCTAGCTGCGAGAACTGATCACTATTCTATAGTTAGCCGATATCCAACTAGCGTTTGTCGATTATAACAAAGAAATGCTGCACTTGCTTTTTGATATTACTTACGAACTGAAAATAGATCATTATAGTGCGAACTCATTCTGGGGTGTCGGTAAGTAATGGAGGGCCACCCATCCACGGATCAACCTTGGCAAGCGTCGCTTAACCATAAAGATGAACCGTGCGCCTGTTATTATTTAGCCATAAGCCAACTCCCTTCGTAGTAATACAAATAAGACAGTACCTTCCAGGTTTCTGAAAATGGTCAGCTCATCAAAGTAAAAAAATAAATTCAATGGTCGCTATGTTCATCAGCTAGGACTCGGGCTCCGATTCTGCATTATGCAGCAGCCTCTGCAACATAACCAGCCTATGATGTTCCTGTTGCTGGAGTGAAGGCATTCTGTCTTTGAATGGAAGTGAGCTGTAATCCACCACACACGACAACAAAACACAACAGTGTGGCTTGGTCAGTTGTTGGTATTTCAAGTCATGGTTGTGAGATGGGGGGGGGGTAATTGTCCAATAATTGAATCAAAATGATCTCACTTTAAAGTACAGCCACTCTTTTCGATTTCACAATAAAGGACAGTAAAAGCAAAAAGAAATACAGGATATTATCTTATTGAGCAATTTGTAAGATAGCCTTAAGAGGGGAGATATATTTAATGGTTCAGAAAATTGCCCAAAGCCGGCCATCTTTTATTTTTTAACCCAACACTTTTTATTTACGAAGATTTTTTTACCATTCAATACAGGATGTTCATAAGGGTTGACCAATGTCTTGTAAAATCATTTCCTTATAAGTAGTACAAAAAGAAAGAAAATGAAAAGTAAAAAATAACCGTCGCAGAATCCAAAATCGAAGATATGTACCATTCACCAACACGCATTGTGCCCGGGTGGTCGATTACGACCACCTCCCACTAACAGAGATCAGACCTGTGGAGCATTATAGACTGATTATAGAATTTATAGATGCCGTGTAAAAACACAAAATAAATAACCACGCGTTGCGGTCATCGCTCAGCATTGTGCTTTACCCAGCAGCAAATGCATAGCACGCCGAACTATACACATACACTGCACACTGAACATAGCGCACTGGTTTTCAGCGACAGCCAACGTTGACGTGATGACGTCGTCTGGTGTCTTGAAACGTTTTGCCACCTGTTCAAACGACAATGAGCTCTATTTTGTTGGGCACAAAATAAACTAAACAAGGAAGCAATTAACGAAAATTAGAACTGGCAAATTAAGTTTGAACTTCCAAAACAATTAAGACGACACCTAAGGATATCTTATTACGTTAATAATGTTAGACGTTTTTAATAGCCTTAATTTCTCATTATTTTGAGAAAATTTATTATGCTCTGTGATATAGATACCTAAGTGGGTGTGCAAGACTGGTATTGCAAAACGTAGCTCTAAATCTTTGTGTTTTGGTTCTTAACACTAATTTAAAGCCATTTGATTGGTTGCATGCTTCATTGGATCGCAAGCACTACTGAGGATCATAAGAGCCGGATTCGATTCCCCAGTCAGGCAAAGTGTTATTGGGATTTTCCAACATGATTTTTCCAATAGCAGCACAGATTTAAAATGTGTGCCAAGTTGATGGCAATTTGCTTGCCTACTATTAAATAGTACTTAAATATACAGGGCAGGCGTGTGATGTTAAATTATGATTGCTTGAAAATAATTTGAAGTACTCAATGCTTAAATCTTGAGTTAAGCTATCGGCACCTACAAAACAATATTACTATTTTTAATGGAATTCAAACAAAATGCGGAACTTATTAGAGTCTTGTTTCTCATACCCTTTGCGTTGCGCTCCCCAAAGAGCCTTTAGGGCTGCTGCATGTCTGATATATTGTGTTGTTCCTAACCACGTTAAACCGAGTGATGGAGTGAACCCTAATTTGTTTTCGTGTCTGCTCTGTTCCACGTTTTTTTTTTGATCATATTTAGTTATCTCCGGATAAATGGAGTTGAGCGGTTATGAATTTTTCATGTGCGGAGGAGTTGATTTTTTGTTTAGTCTGTGGGTTTTGGTCTGTGAGAGATTGAATTATGGGGTAAGAGGAAAGTTGGCGGTTGTGTATGAAAGGAAAAAAGAAGAACACCTTTTATCTTGATAACATGAAACATTGTCTAATTTATTCTTCATTGTGTCTTGTCGATAGCAGTTTTATATCAGTACAGCGTTCTAACAATTTCTGCATTACTTATATTGATACATAAAATGATTTCAACCATGGATATTTCAAATAGCAATCAAGAGTATTTGTAATTAAATTATGCTTGATACGCATTAAAAACTACGGATTTAAATTCGTACTCGTCTGTTTTTTGATTCACAGGTTGGATTTTCATTGCATTTAATACGAGTATTAAATGTTCCGTTTTACTGATTGCGACACCGGGTCACGGAAATTATCATATTGTGTTGTTTCCGAAAGTAAAACGAGTAATTATTATATTATTTACCATAACGCAGTGAGTTTGCGTCTAAAAGGTCACACAGGACAAAAAATAATAATAAAGAAAATAAAAACAAAAAAAAAACAAGAAAGAAAAAAAAGACCATAAAACTAAGTGTACGAAGTCAAAAGGTAAGGCGAGGTATCTCAGCATGGTGCTGCAAGATTCAAAATGAATGGCACAGCGCTGGTGGGTATGGCGTCTATTTGCTCGTGCCAATCTCCACGTTGCTGTGCCAGCCACATCCAGGTGATTAGGTGTACCGCCCAAACCTATTTTGAGATCCGTAACTCGCGGTCGGCATTGTTTAATTTATCCGTCCATTTATTTGATTCTTTATGTAGGTAAATTAAATCCAACTATGTTCAAAAAACTTCAACCTTTAATTTGTCTGCAAAATTAAAATTTAAATGTCATCACATTTAAATACATTTATTTAGATACAAGTCCAAGGTACAAGTCTAATAATTATGTATATTTTTCAGTAATCCTTGTCTTATCATTACAAATTCAGGTACGGTAAACTAGGCGCAGCATGTACCGATAACAGTAAAAATAATACCTGAGTCGTACCCAAGACGTCTGGCTCTCCGCTGAATAAGCCATTTTAATTTTCTGCCTAATGTGCCATTTCGCTATATTCTAGATCCCAAGAATACCTGTAAACTTGGCAAGATTTTTGCAAACACGAAGAGTTATAATCCTTTTATTTTTGTCGCAAAAGACGACGCTTTTGTTGCGTTGAAATTTTTTTGTTTAATTTAATTAGAGGTTTTAATTTAATCTGATATTTTTAGTACCTAGCTGTTATTTGGTTTTAAATTAACATTTTATCATCAATCAAAACCAGCCGAGCTTTTTCCTAACTCGATTTGTATCGGTTTTTAGTTAAACTAGACGTGGATATCAATATTTTAAATAGAGTAACTGCCGTCTGTTATCCACAACCCAATCACTAGGTATTTTGTATGATTTTTGACTTTCTGGTTACTGAGTAGGTACCTTATAACGGGTGTAAAAACACCCTTAACGAAGCCATTGTTTTTCCCGTCATTGTGTTCATTTTATTGTTCTGGACCATACCTGGGAACTTTCTAGTTACGGAAATTAATCGAAGTTCCAACTTTTTTCACTCATTTTTTTTTAATACAAATTTTAAACATCATAACTTTACTTACGAATGCTTGGTTGACGGTTTCGTGAAGGGTTCTTGTACACTCTGTATCTATGATTCGCTTACAGTGACAGTTATATTTTTCAGTAACAAATTATTATAACTTACAATTCAAATAACTAACTTACAACTTACTTATATAATAAAAGGTAGTCAAAGGTAATAGTTATCGGTATTTAGGTACTTTTGGGTGGACACAAATAACTACCTGTACACGGAAAACTTTTTAAAACAAAAACTAGTTTCCAAAGAAGAAAGTAAACAGTGGGTTAGTGGACAGATGTGATAATAACTCGTTTGGAACAATTTGTAGTTTTTGTTACAAAAGATTACTTCAGGCAGTATAGGGGCGTAAAAAACGACTTAAACTATTCTCTAGTAATCGGTTAATTCAAACTAGCGTAACTAGGTAAAAGGTTTGAGCTTTAAAATAAACACTAGAAGTTGTAAATAAATCGCATAAATCTTGTCAAGCAAACGAAAGTTTAGCAACAATAATAAAAGTAAGAAAAAAAGCTCCTATTCAGAAAAAGCAGCCCGATTTTCGCGCGTCTTTAAGACGCTGTTAGCAAAATATCTGAAAGCCTACTTCGGATAAATTTGACAACACTGCCTGCCGGTGATGCCGCACCAAAGCTCGCTAAACCAATACTTAATAAACATGGTAAAAGGGAAACGCTGTTTACAAAGAGGATCTTATCGAATTCGATCCATCTTGTGTGGAATTTTAATCTTGTTATAACATTGTTGCTTTCAGTCGCCAGCCATCAACTCTGCTGTGCCCATAATTCAAACCTTTCATATGTTGCTCTTACTTTTACCAGCACCCACAAGAAACCAATAAAAACATACAGAAAATTGAGAATCGTTTTTCATTTTGTATTCATTACTGTTTTTGTTTTCCAATTTTTCGTACATTACTTATAAAACCAGCAATGGTGATGTAACACATCGATATAGTATGAGTGTAGTAGTTTCATAGATAAAGGCTTTCGAGTTCGCTTTCTTCCAATCGGAGGCCTCTAAACCTGAGTTTTACTAACTATAATTATCGTTTTGTATAGGTATGTACATTAGATACATTAATTCTGTTGAAAAAACACTTTCTCCAATCATATTTATTTCAGATAAAATTTGATTTTCATGTCAGTTGGCTGCCTAAATAATTTTTCCATATCGCTAATTAGTTTATTCTCTGAATTCTTGATGAACCAGATTCCTGGCATCGTCAACATTTATGTGACGTGAGGACATTTTTTACCGTGATGTAGCCACAATTTGAGAAGCTGTTTGACGAAGCTACAGTTTTGGTGGGTTTTCGCGGTATTAGTAGTACAAAGGAGTTTCTGTACAAAGCCTTCGTCCAAATATTACTACTTTTGGAACACGAGTCTGTACTGAGAAAATCCCGATGGAATTTGAAAACGAAGAGGCTATCTTATTATGAGATCATGCACGTTCGTACCTGTACTTTCATGAAATATAGACAATGAAGTTGTGTTATTCTGTTACTTAGCTATGTTTAAAACAGAGCATAACAATGGTATCACAATAAAAACAAAATTAAATTACTGTCACAGGGAAAACTGCAAACTTTGGACATTCAAAAGTATTACATACATAAGTCGGCTTGATGTCACTGACTGTAGACGCAAAGAAAAAGAAACAATACTTCAAGCAGAAACAGAAGTCTTTTTCTATGAAGTGAACTTAAAAGTGAAAGCCCTACCGCCCCCGCCCCCGCGCCCGCCCCCGCTGTTGTCCTGGCCACTTCACCATATAATACATAACAGGGATGCCAAATTAAGTTGAGACGCTCTCATATTATTTATTTAACGCTATTATTCTGCCCCGCGGATCCCTTCGTGATTTTTCAGTACACAATTGTGTTTTTTCTTTGTGCTCGATTCAATTGATTCTCAGGCGGGCTCGGTAGCCGAATGAGGCATGTTTAGACGAACTTAAATAAAAAAATATTATTGACTGATGGCTGGTTGATGGGCTTGAAGAAGTAATCAGGGGTGGCGGATTTATTTGTTTGTCACGAGTTATTGATGGGGTAAAGGTTACCATAATTTATAAAGTGACATGAAACTGAACAGACGAATATGATTTATGTGATCGGTCTTACTGTTATTTAGTAAACGTTTGAACTTTTTAGTGAGTTTCAATTTTATGTTTTGTTTTATAGTAAGTTATCGTAAGCGTTTGACCAAAATCACAGAACCAGCTCACACAGGGTGTGTGATTCAAATTGGACGGATTTAAATGTATGACTGACCAGTGGAGAGACATGAATCATACACAAACTCACACCTGCGACCATGTATGATATGATAACCTTAACAATCCGCCATTCTGATATTGAAATAAAAAAGAAAAACTGTTATTGTTTTTAAATCACCGATGGTCGTAGCGAACTAGGCCACTGGGCGTGTCAACTAAGCCGGACCGGCCGACCGCCGGCGCCAACTAGTCACGGCCACTAATCGCTCAAACGCGACCTTTACCGATCCTCACTTTTTATCATTCTACTGCTGTATTTTAGCTTGAAAGTTCTGGAATAAATCTCACGATAGTCTTCCCATGTATGTGAGGGAAGAGGCCTTAACTTAACATCAACATTGTGTTGTAATTCTTCATATGATTTAAAATCAAGTCAAGTTGAGAATCAGCATCTTTTTGATTGTCAAAAATTACATAACAGTCCTTCAATGTCCCACACCTATAGTCCTAGTTACAGCCCTTAGCTCTTAAGTCGTGGCGGAACTGTCTCCAGCAACACAAATATTCAAGAACCTGACTTTATAATACTGTAACTCATGTCCCTTGATACTCCCAATTTTTGTGTGTTTTCGTAATATAAAAGAACATTGCTTTAGCGTTGGTATTCCGTAAATTATGTTATGTTGTTCACAGGTTGACAGCCGTCAAGTGAGTTTTAAAATGTTGATTACTCGAAAAATGATGAGAGGATATCATTCGCCGCATGTTCCTAATTCCCAGGGTATTTAAAACAACATTATTTTTGTACCTGATGTTTTCGTGAGTGATATATTTGGGTATTAGGATTAACATTCTATATGCATAGTATTTAAGGGACTTCAATATTTTTTTACTCGCAACTGATGGATTTGTATGGCCAGGTGTATGAACGTGGACGAATCTAAATGACTATGTAATTAACCATGTACCACAACAGCGTTCTGTAGCTTCTACCTACCCCCACGGGGAATAGGCTTGAGTTTATGTATGTACGCTTAGTTATTTACTCATTGAAACGGAATAAACATGACAAGTGCATGGAAATGGCAAGCGAGAAACACGTTGCTAAACATAGTTTCATAACTTTATTATTATGTTCGTACCTCAGAGCAAATCGTCTCGCACCCGTGACTTTACCGGCCGTCGCGTCGTTCTAGAACTGACGTATTTTGGCTTGAATTTGCGTTCCTAGCTTTAATTCTGTTGATAGTCAGTGGCAAGGTGCAGTGCCTGCCGATGACATCGACGTTTAGAAACGCATACTACACCGCATTACGGTGGGGTGCGGCGCGAGGTGTGCGAAACAAATGAATTTGCTTGCAGCGCTGTACCGTGCTGTCACCACTATTTATCAAGCCCGTTAATTTGGCAGCTGAATATGCGCCTACCGATGGCCGCCGTAATGAACGTGAAAAGTGTGGGCTGATCGTCTTTTTGGAGGAATAAATTGAGAAGTCAGTTGTCTTTTTACGGTGTTCATTAAAAAGTAGAGTGAATATTCTTTACTCAAAATAAAATGATGTACCAGCTCGCTTCTGTTCCCGAAGGGATAAAGAGGGCCGAGTTTATTGCGATTAACCATGATCTAGATTCCGAGCTTATACCTACCGAGTCAGAAGTTTATCTATTAAGAATTAGTCAGTAGTATTGACAAATTCTGCGAATAAATATATCCCTTCATTTTGATCGACACAGAAATGGAACTTTAGGACTTATACTCAGCAGTTGAGCCGTACAACGAGGCAGTTACAAGAAGATACTTTATAACAACAATAAAAAGTATTTGTTCGAGCAATAATAACCAAAAGTGGGTAGGCAAAAGAGAATAATTGCGGGCATAGTAAAAATGTTTCCGAACTTAACTTGGGGAAATTTTCTGTTATTTCAATAAAACAGATGTAAAGTAAATTGGGAAAATTAATTAATTTTTATTAATACGAATTTTTACGGCGCAGTGGGCAGATGATTATGTTTAAATTAATGCGAAGGCGTTCTGCTTTTGGTAGATTTATAATTGGAAAGGCCTTTGTCCAGGTTTTGAGGGGTAAATGCTGTTATTGTGATACATAGTGGCTGCTGCGTGTTTGATAACACACAGATACACGATCGATATTGGACATAAGCATATATGTACCTACATCTCTTAACCTAACATGAAATAATTTTGTCTTTTGGCATGATAGTAATATTGATATCTATAAACAGGAGGGCGAAATCACTGATTTCTGTAGCATAAGCCTAATCTAATTAATCAGGTTCTAATGTTCCCACGGGTGGGATAAAAGCCTCTCCTCAGTGAGAGCTAGTGAGCGGTGATCCACCACACGGGCCCATGTCTTGCATGGCACATGTCTTCGAGTTTTGGTTCTGGATCACGCAGGGTTCCACAAGCTGTTTACCTTCAACGACATGAGAGCAGTGGTAATGAAATGAATTAAACAGATAGGCATTTTCCGCTTGCCTAGGTTCGAAACCAGGACACGTAGGTCGGAGCCGTTTCCGCATTAGGACCATGGAACATCACTGCTCACGCTGATTCCCATCACACAGATTATATACATAGGCTAAGAAGTCAGGGTAACAATACACCTATTTTCGTATCAATTTATTTTAAGTACGTCAGAAACAACAAACAAAAATCATCCGTGACTGAAAGAATTCATTAATTTCCGTACAATTAAAAGTACCTTTGAAATAAAGTACTAAATACCTTTGTACTTCACGTTCAAAAATAAATAATTCATACTACTTTTGTCGTTTCAAGTTTCCGACTCAACATTACAGATCTTTGACCTTTATTGACACAGTGTGTGTGTTGGCGTGCCTAGAGACCAACAATACGTCAAGAAGTCTGTTCAGAAACCCCAACATCATGAAGAGTAGTAGGATATAAGGGCAAGCCAAGTTTCTAGGCTTGTATGAAAAAGTACCGCCAGTAGTGTGTACTCGCTCGTAAATATTTGAATGTCTTTGTGTGTACATAATTATAGCTGTACAAGGCTACGAAGTGGATATCAGCGCCGCCATCTTATTTTAATACACTTCGCAAAATATTTCAACAAACATTTACAAATAGCGCCCCTTCAGCGTCATTTAAGTACTAAACGATCTTTGGAGCACTAAATTCATTATAGAATAGAATAGAATATATCGTACACCAAAATCAAAACACAACGGTAACGGCATAAAATAGACAGAAAGTTGTGTTTTTTCAACTTACTTAATAAAATAACCAAGATACGTACAATCCCTAACCCGGAGGCGGGCCGGCGATTTGCGCGCGAACTCCGCCTAATAAAATAACAGAAACCCTTGTAAGTCCTCCCTAAGTCATATTTAGAAAGATACAGACGAATATTACAAGGAATTTAGATATTTATTTGAGTTTTGCACTAAAGAGATACGAATTGAAAATTGGGTTAATACCAGGACAACTGAAAAAGGCCCCATTTTCACATTGATGAATATATTAATGGTACAGTAAAGTACCTCTTGAGTTTTGTGAATCGATAAACCACAGATAGGGTATAAATAGAACACACCGCAAATTTAGCTTTAATGTGTACCTATAGTTTAGGGTTTCGAACAATGAATTTTTAGTACACACACGGACTATTCATGATCACAAAAATTCGATCTAAAAATTGTTATTTCTATGCCTAATCAATTTACGTACAGATAATAAGATATTTATAGCTGCCACATACTTGAAATAAATTGATTTATTCTGAGAAAGTATCCATATATAGAAATCTAAGCTTGGAACGTAGAAATAACAACAAAAGACTGTAGCCAAAATAGTATCATAATAAACACGAAACAAAACACGGCAACTTCTTGTGTAGATATGTTAATAATGTGCTATTCATCTAACCGTACCACTTTTCTTGCCAACTGTACCCAGGTACTAAACTAAAACGTTCGCCAACTCACAAACTTTTAAAGACGTTTTGCTGGTGACAGCTAACCTCTGATATTTGTGACCCAATTTTAACGAAAACTTCCATCCAAGTGTTTTATTATATTCCCCAAAACTTTCAACACTTTATTGTCCGTTACGTTACTCTTGAATTATATTACCATAAAACTTATATTTATGTAGTTGCGTACTTGTTAAATTATAGGAGGGAAATATACCATTATCTTTGCCTAGGGAGTTATAAAGAAAATATTGGGTAGAATAACATACATGGTTATTTTTACGATGAACATACGATACAGATTGTTCCGCACCCTATAAAATGTTAATATTCTTTGCAGATCATTGGCGGGCATAGCGGCCGTCTACTGTTTTCTTGTTCGAATTTATCATTTAAAAGATAACGAACAAGAGGTACGTCAATTTTCAAAATTCGAATGATTTTTTTTCTACGATTGTCGCCGCTGCCCTATCGGTTTTCGATCAGTGTTGCCCGAGGCGTGGAGTCGCACGCACGTCGCCACACGCGTCGCGAGCTCGCTGTCAAAGCGCGATTTGTTTACAGTCGTATAACACGTGTCGACCAGTTGTGTTTCACTTATCACTAATATTTATTCAACAGTATTAAAACTACAGTAATTTATTCATATTATTTACAAAGAAAAGTGAGTTTTAATTAAAAAGAAGATCAACAAGTTTTCCATGGATTAAACGTTGTACTTTATTTGAATTTAAATTAAAACAGACTTGACATGAAATGTTGTTGGAAATTAAATTAGTTTTTGTTTAGTGTTGCTGGCTTGACGATGGGATCAACTTGTGTTAGTATGTCAGTGTGTGTTTGCCGTGTGTTGTGGCTGGTACTTGTAGTGTTGGCTGATAGGATCCAAGGATATGTTGAAACTGAGGAGTTCATCAGTGACCTGGATAAGCCCAGTAAGTGTATCTTTATAATAATATAATGACAAAGATATTTTGTATCTGTAATTCATAATTATGATTCACATACCTAATACAGACTATAATTCTATTTTTCTACGGTTATTTTGATGATGGCATGTTTAAAGACTAATGATCATGACTTTTCCCTCAATTATTCCTTTGATCATGAAGTAGATATTTATTGGTAAATTACTTATATACCAACAAATTCTGTCAACAGTATTGGATTGTTCAGATAGTTCAGTACAAATTTGTACCTAAAATTGTTAGTACTTTCAGGCTGGTTTCAGGTGCTATTTAAGATTTATTTTGTGCTAACTGAATTTAGGAAGGTAAAAGTTAATATTTTTTCAGATATTTTCAATTTGTTTTGGTAAATCGTGCATGATTAATTTTGTATTTTCACAATTTAATTGTAACAGTTTTAGATAAATATTATCTTAGGTAGTTACGTTTAATTGCTGTCATATCCCACTGCTGGACATAACCGTTGTCCTTTGATTTTACGGTGTCGGGTTAGGGTTAGTAACACGATTACTATTATCGTTATTGCCAATGGGATCGTTGTCGCAAAATGAGTGGAAGTGTAGCCGTGCAATGGGTTGCAAGGGATTTTCGAAATAATATGTTGTAAATAATACTACACTCTTCTTCTTTCATACTTCTCTAGCACTCGACTTCTTAGTAGTAACCCCCTTTCTAGCCATATCATCGGTGAGACAAATAATTATGTCTACGCTTTTATTTCCCACTGAGCCCTTTTTACCAACACAGACCGCCATTAAAGCTGGTTTTCCTGTCCATCCTTGTCAAAAAGCCATGGTTACAACCTCGGTAAAGCATTTTTGACAAGAGGAAAATATAAGCCGATTGGACCAACTTTTATTGAAAATTCACTCCTGTTTATTTCAGATACCTGTCGGTAATAAACAGAAATTGCTCAAATTCTGTGTAAAGCCTCCTTTTATCAGTAAATTTTCGTTCGTCATACAAAAAGCCTTATTTCTTTCATTAATTTGATTACCATATCGTAGTTATAAAACGGTAATGGAGAACTTTTAATTAAATGAAAACCCAATAAGTTGGGCGAGCAAATATCCGTACTTCAAATATTCGTTTTGTTCGATTATTACTTATTTTAATTTCATGAAAGCAGCAGCAGCTAACCGGATTTAAGTTTTCTGGCCGGTGTTTCCATGGGATTTTTTGAGAAATCGGGTATTATGTTATGGAAGCATAAATCCCTGTAGGTATTATTTGAAAACTTGCTGTAGAATTTTAGAATGAAAATGGACAGAACTATTTAATTCACTTTAAGACTTACCTATAAAGTGTGTTTATATAATTTAAAATGAAGTCATAGTAAACGAAGGTTGCATAAAATATGCAAAAGAATAATCCGTCTGTAACTTTCCCTCCACTGCGACACAGTTCTACTCTGTATGAGAGAGAGTGGGCCGTAATCTACCACGTGGCTCAATTTGGGTTGCATTAATATACTCTTCAAATGTCAGCCCCGCTACCATTTTTACCGTACCTAATTCTGAAAATCTCCCACCTGGATACGAGTAACCATGACTGACCTGGAAGTCTTTGAATAGACTCCGTTAACAGGTTGGCCGAAGCAAGGAAAACCTGTTCAGGTAGAGAATCACAGATGACTCTGCCCTGGAGTGTATAAGCGGTGTTGCCCCACATACGATGTGACCTGACCTGACCTGAAATTGTGTCCTGCCTGTCCTGTTGCTTGCACATCACAGGAGCTACTGAAAGTGCCAAACTCGTAGCCAAATTTTGGGCTGACGCAATTCGCCAACTGTTAGCCAATTATAAAATACTTATAACAAGACGTTCGCCTAAGGACTTAATTGAATAAACTTTCACTTTAAATATTATAAAACATAATAACATCAGCATGTTTCAACCAACCTTTCAAACTTATACAGAGATCCCTTAATTTAAATTCAGCGCCCACTTCAAAAAATTATATTTTTATGTAGGTACCTAAAACTTGAAACCTTACACAATTAAAAATATACGTACAAAATACCTATCTCACGCAATATGTTATGTACTTAATTAGGCGGCTCAAGCAAAATTTAACTTGAGAGCTCTCAGCAATGATACATTAATTCGCTGTTAGCTACTCAAGTATGATATATTGGGAGAGTGGGTATTACCTGCTCTTTGGAGTAATGGAGGCGTAACCTCGTTCATTTTGAGACTTCTTCTTACGTTATTATTGCTACTTGATGGCTTGGGTATTGAAAGGGCTAGAGGCTGGACAATTAGAGCTTTCAAAGCTTTTTTAACCGACTTCAAAAAAAGGAGGAGGTTCTCAATTCGTTTGTTTTTTGTGTTTGTTACCTCATATCTTCGTCATTTATGAACCGATTTGAAAAATCTTTTTTTATCTGAATGGATCTGCTTCCCGATTGGTCCCATAGAAATTTCATCAAAATCGGTTCAGCAGTTTGGTTTTTAAATAAAAAAAGCTGGAAAAAAATATGTCATCCAAGTAAAAGAAATTGCGAAATTGATACTTGACAATTATTTGTGTGTGATGCGATAACTAAAAAGGGTAAAATAAAAACGTTTTTGTAAAAAAAAATAACCGACTTACAAAAAGTAAAGTAATTTTCCACTTTTTTTGTGTTTTTTTTTTGGAAGTCGGTTATTTTTTTTGCAAAAATGTTTTTTATTAATTGTACAATGTAGACTGCCTCATTGGTGTAGTGGTCGCAAGCGTGACTGCTGAGCTTGATGACCTGGGTTCGATACCCATGTCAGGAAAAGTGTTATTGGGTTCTTCCATTAGGAATTTCCCTGTAGCAACCACGAATTAAGGCCTACAACACATACGGTCCAAATGATTGATCTGATATTGGTTTAAAGCACATCGAATTTCCTTTACGCAATTTGAGCCGATGTTTCCTTAGCAGTGAGATAGTATTTTTTTTAATGGCGGTTTTATTTATTGAAAAGTTCATTCATCATTTAATGAATTTCCTGTTATTGTAATTAACAGATGTACAGCTCCGGGGATGAAACAATTTCTTCCATACGGGATTGCATCCCACGACCCGTAGAAGCTTATTGCGGAGCCATTGCGCCTATCGTTCTACCTTTAAGGACATCATTTAGTAACAGAACATGAAACATTAAGAGTTGTAAAGGTCTACGAAAGCGTGTTTAAAATACTTGCTACGACGCTACGAGGCTACGAGTTTCGTAGCAAATTGCTACGCGTTTTCCTTTGCAATGGAAAAAGAGAATTTATACAAGGTGATGTTTGTTTTCAAAATGAATGTAAATAAATAGGTGTTTTTTAAACTGCCCTTACAAGTATATAGGTCAAGATTTACAATCTCTTTTCTAAGATTGCGTTTGGTATGCGGATAGCGCTAGCATGTAAATAACTTCTTAGCCTTTGCAGCTATGTTGGAACTTATAACCGATCAAGCTAGATGCTTGAGAGTATCTAAATATTCCTAGGAAATGTAGGTACTTCTTTTAAGGGAGCATACCTGTAGTCATTCATGTCAATAGTGCTACAGATGGACTTCGAACTTTTTAAACGCCAGTTGGGTGGTCTTGTTTGGACAAAAATCACTGATCTCCGAGTTGCTACTATAATAATATAGAATAATTATAGAGACCTTGTACTGGTTTTGCACTTACTCTAGGAGACAATTAAAAGAATGACTAAACATTTTTATGCAAATGTACATAATTTCAAATCATGGCACTTCATCCGAGCTTTGTAAATCCGATTGAGCACTTCATAGAGGCATTCAATTGGGTGTAGTTTGGTATTGCAATTTTGATTTTGTTTTAGTATTTATTTAATGACAATAACATAACATCACGTCTATAATCCCCGAAGGGATAGGCAGAGGTGAACCTAATAGTACTCGCATAGTTCGCCAGTTATTTTTAATGTAATTGGTGGCGAGCCTATTGCCATTAAACGGGCACAAATCCTAACTCCGTGGCTGCTACTGAGAAATTCCTGATGGAAAAACTCAATAACACTTGCCCGACCCGGGAATCTAATCCAGGACCTCATGCTCCGCAGTCGCTCTCCCAACCATTCGACTATCGATTCAGTTTTGATTATGTTTTAGTATACATTTAATAACAAAGGCACGACTTGTTTGAAATAATATTACTTCACATTTTTTTATCCTACACAATCCGAACCGAAAAATCTCCAAACAGCAAATGCATTCGTACATATACGGTTCGGAGTCACACGTGGCGGTAATGTATCTGAGAATCTACTCTTGTTTGGAATAGAATGGACTGCAATACAAACATATATGTAAGTACCTATGTGTCTATACGTGTGCATGTACTGTCGAACAAGCTTTTTAGTATACAGGCAGCTGGCTTACAAATGGTTTGATTGAACTGAGTATACAATTATGTCACATCACTAATTATGCCATAAGCTTAAACAAAAGTTTTAATATTACACAGTAACTTACGGGATACCTTTCGTGATTATTCATTATTGTGAGATCACCAATATTTCGATGACTGGTTAATGCGGTTGGATGGTATAAAAATGTCTACTCTCTTCCTTTTTCTTTTGCCACGCGCACTACTGGAACTCGGTACAAAGTCACGGCAAAACACACTCACAATATCACTAGGTTTTGTAAGTTTTGTGGAGTCCTTATCCCGACGCCGGCTGTTCATACACCAAAACCTAGGGACTCAGCGTCGAAATATCACAAAAATTCAAAAAAAAAACTCAAAGCCAAAAAAAAAGCTCATAAAAATGAATAAAACCGGAAGATATCCCGTAAGTGACAGTGTAATTTTCGTTATAAACCGTGAAAGCTTAAAACAGTGTTTTAGCAATTATGTTCCTATAGGTGACACATGACACCGCTCGTCTACATGGTCGAGCGGTGAAGCATCTCACCGCACGTCTCACATCTCACGTCGCATTTAACTTGTATGAAATCCATATATGGCACAAAATCTTACGCCATCTCCACCCGACCGCGTGGATGAGCAATGTCGTGTGAGAATGGCCTTACAAAAAACAGCTTGTTGGCCTTTAGACACCTGTAACGAAAAAGTTATAAAAATATTACCGTGGCCATTAATGCGGCGCATTGAGTTGTAGCACAAGTTCGACTTTGTAGCGTCGTCTCTATCACTCATTCCTGGCTCTTAAACTCCAGTTTTTTAGTTATTGTACCTATAACAATAAAATCACTTTTTTGGCAGACTTGTCAGTAGTACCGACCTTATTTTAACCAAAACAAAGATCACTATGATTATGCTGGGGCGGATAGAATAACAGCTGTGGATTGTAATGGTAACTTTCCCGCATAGCCGTCACATGTCTACTTTTCGAACTGTCATTTCCATTCGTAATGTTAGTAACATGTTGCCGGAAAAATTAGAAGTCACACTGGGCGAGCTCAAGTTTCTTTATGGATGAAATATTTATTTATTGCAAAACGGACTATCACTTTCACTGTGCTAGGACTCAGGCCTCATATAAGAACTGCTAATCCACCTTGCGGGCTCAGTGTAGGTTGGTGGATGTCACACATGTCTTCGATTTTACGGTCTGCTCGCGATATTTTCCTTTGCCGTTTTGAGAGCAGTGGGTTTGAAATAAATTACAGAAAATAAAGTGCCGGTCTGAATTCGAATCCACGAGCTACAGCACGTTCGCTAGGTCGTTACCACTGAGCCACCACTGCTCACTGATTAAATTAGCATGTTTACGTATTTTTCACAGCATATAGCTCTACTCGACCAGACGGAGGAGGAGCTCGTGGCTAAAAAATAACAGCCACTCGGATCAATCTTTAGGTTAAGCCGCGCTTGCCTAGGTTGGTCTGTGGATGGGTGACCACCCATTACATACCGAGTTTCTTCCGTACCTCGGAAAGCACGTTAAGCCGTTGGTCCCGGCTGTCATTTGTAGATCTTTGACAGTCGTTACAGGTAGTCGGTAGCCCTAAAGTCTGACAACCAGTCTTACCAAGGGGTACCGTATTACAGCTCATTCACACGAGGACTATTCGTTTTTTTTGACGAATCGTCTATTTTCACAAGCATCACGAATCTTGAAAAATGACGGACATGTCTTAAATCACCTATCGTCTTTTAAAAATCAGGCTCGTCAAAGAACACTAATCGTAAATTTTTTGTGACGGATTCGCTGATGTGCTCGCTCCCGAAAAATCGCGAAACTAATGTGCACACCAATTCGTTTTTTTACCGAATCGTGATAAAACACGATTTCGTATGCAATGTGAACGTCCATCCCTCATGACGTATCGTGCTTTATGACGAATCGTCAATGACGGAAGCCGTGTGAATTACACCTTACTCAGTCCTAACTGGGTTGTAGAGGTCAGATAGGCAGTTGCTCCATGTAAAATACTGGTATTCAGCTGCATCCGGTTAGAGTGGAAGCCGACCCCAACATAGTATGGAAAAGACAGGCAGATGATCTTTACTCGACTAGAAACAAAAACATGTCGATTTTAAGTTATTTACTGAGCTTTTCCTTCCAGTTAATAGGTGTACCATGTAATTGATATCCGTAACAAGCTAACATCTACACATGTATGTATGTACATGCGTGTGTATTCAAGTGTGTGTACATGCTTCCCCTTCAGTTTAATCTCGAATGGCCTCGGAAAAAGCCAGCAGTATATAATTGTGATCGATACGCGTCGTTATACAAAAACTTCGTTTGATCATCAAGAACTTACCTATTCGTATGTTTGTGAGTATCTACGTATATTCTAATTTTGTACCAAATGTTTAGATTAGGGTGGGGTAGGGTTTGTGCGTAGGTATAGACAAAGTATCGTTTAGCAGGATTAAGTTCACTAAATTACCAGAAATAACGTAGGTATTTAAAGCGATGCTAATAACAGGTTGGCATGAGCTCTCTCGTTCTTTTTATGAGATTTATGAAGCAAGTCAGGATTATTTCATGAAGTTAGGAAGCAGCTTGCAATTTCGTCTCCCTTAGATAGCGTATACTACAAGCAATCTGTTTTCCAAGCGTTGCGATTCAGCACTGAATTTCTACGAATTTGCAGATATGCTAGTATTTTTTCCAATGCCCTACAAATTGCCATCACCATTTCGTCAGTTTTACTTGGTGTTCGTTTTTCAAGAGCGGGCCGTACACTTGTTCTTCATATTTTGCGCGGCCAAACTTCGAACAACGCTGGCAAAACGTGAGCTAGGCTCGTCGGCTCATAGAACTTCGGTCTTAGGATGATACACCATCGCAGCGCAGACATGAACATTGAAAGCGCTGGTGTATTAGGTCTTTCATAAGACAATGAGTGTGGATGATTGATGATCTCCTTGCCAGCTTGCGCCTGAACATATTTATCATTTGCCTAGATTTTTTTCAACTATGCTCTGATCGGCTTATTAGTATTCTGCTTGTAGTCTGCCTATATTCTGATGTCTGTCTGAAGGCTATTTCTATCCTCTGACTTCAGACTACCCCGCCATAACTGTCCACATTCGTCGTCGTCAGTAGGAAATTGAAGGTTAGTCGGTCACCCAGCCACGGCTTGTCTATGGAACTATAGATTAATCAATTGAATCGTGTGGCTGTGAATTAGCCACGAGCGTCTCGACCATTTGTCTACCAACGGTTCACATTTACTTTTTTCCTGAAAATATTTAATAGGCAAATATTTGACACCTAGACTATTTTTCAATTCTAGATATTTGCCCAATGAACTATGCACAAGAGTTTATAACACAGCCGTGCCAAGTTTTCTCGTATCGCGAACACCATTCGAAATCGATATTTATTCGTCGATTAGCCGACTTTTATTAACCGCATTATTTCGGTAACGAGAACCTTAATCGATTCAGTTCTAGCTCCAGTAAAGCTATCTAGACTTTAATTGCAGACGAAATTATAGTAATGAATTTAAATAACTGCGTTTGAAATGAGACAGCAAGACGTAATAATACTTTCGTTTAGAGCATCCTTGAATATGAACCACTTCTGGCATGAAGGAAACGAAAATAGCTGTTCTATGGTCACGTTTTGATAGAGCAAATATCGAGGTTTCTGAGAACTGCCGATTCCAACTTGAGTTGCTGTAGCAAAAGTTATTCGTTTGTTTTCTGCTCTCATCTTTATAAAGTTTATTTTCTCACCTATTTTTCCCTTTTAGTCTACACGTCCGTTAAATACCATCATCTTCCTAGCCTTTTCCTAACTACGTTGGGGTCGGCTTCCAGTCTAACCGGATGCAGTTGAATACAAGTATTTTACATGGAGCGACTGCCTATCTGACCTACACAACCCAGTTGGTACGTCCGTTACATACGAGAGTTATTGAAAACATAAACAAAACAATTAGACACTGAAACTATTTTGTTCCTAATAAGGCCAATTTTATTACTTTAAAACGTTCAAATTCAAGTGACGATATCATCTCGACAATTAATGCCAATTTGACAAAAAAATTGTAGGTATAGGAAAATTAGCAATTTTTTTGGAAGATTGTCACTGAGAGTTGATTCCTCTTAAAAATTGGAGAATTGTCTCCCAGTAAGCGCTCCTGTGTTGGTCATCGGTCATTAACGTATAAGCAACCTTACTTATTTTCTCTTACCATATTACAAGCTCACTTTCTTGTTTATCTTGCTTATTATGAATTAAGAATAATGGTTTCATCAAAAGCTGATCTTTTTAATTAAAAGAAGGTTCCTGCGTTGTATTAGTTACCTACATTGTCCTGTATTAAAAAATTTGCATGCCAAGCGTTATATTGTAAACTAAGTTGCTGTATGACAACATTCACCGAGCTTGTTCGATGTCACTTCACTGGGTCCACTATATACAAGGTGTTGCTTTGCATCCTCGTCAAATTCAAGGAGGTAACTATGCTAATGATTCTCGTCCCGAATTAATAATAAAATGGGTAGGTAATTTTTAATATTTTTTTAATATCGGAAATGGATAAGTGTACACTACCCGTATTAAAAAGCGACCCGTCTAATACTAGTCCTATAACCGCGCTTTCACACACACAAACAAACGCAGACGTTTGATTCTCCTCTTTTGAAAAGGGCATCATTCTGAAATGGTGTAAAATTATAACAACTAAAAAAGCAACGTATAAACGCTAATAATAGTATTTATCAGGTACCGTAATTTATTTTGATTATTTACGTCTTCTATGACAACCTCCTGAATTTTGACGAAGTTGCAAAACTAAACCTTGTATAAACGAACATTGTACTTTAAACTAGTGATGTAAGAGTCGATTCCGATACTTTACAGTATCGATACGAGATAGTCCGATATTTTGGATACAAAAATTCCGGTATCGGATGACTGGATTGTATCGTGCTACATTTTCCTAAATTGCATTAAAGGTCAATTCAAAATAACACAAAAGAAAAAAAAAGAGTCCTTACAATTTGGTCCAGATTATTAGATTAAAAGATATGATTTCATACTTGAACAGAGGACGAAACGATACGATTCGAAATGTGGAGAATCTTATCCAATTCATTCAACACGACGATCTTTAAGACGGATAGCATAGTTCTTTCTTAAAAGTATAAGGAACTCTAGAAATCAAACGCATGCTAAAACTCACATTTTTTATGCTCTGCTGTCAAATGATATATGATATACATATACATGCCAAATTCATCCACATATCGACCCAAAGATTCGATATAAAGGCAAGTATCGTGCACCCCTATTATATACAGTACCCGAATGTTATTTAAGACACGTCTAACTTTAGAATGGCACTGTCATACAGATAAGAGTGACAAAGATAATGTTTTACAAAGATAACTTAAAAACAGTAGATTATACAAAAAGTGAAAAAAGGGAATTCAACTCGAAGGACTAAGTTGCATCCCGAGAGCAGCGAAGGATTTTACCGAAAACCGAGATGTTTTTTTTTTTTCACGAGTTGTGTATTCTGCTTTTTACCATTGACTGCGAGAAAAATAAATAGTAGTACTTATAGTATTTATATTTTTGTACATAAATCGTATAATTTGTGCTTGTTCCAAATTCAAAATGTATTTATTCAGTGACTAAAAAAAGTTTTATTCACCAAAACGCGATGCGACGCGATGGGCGATGTTTCAAATGCCCTTTTTCGAGAGGCCACTTTGGAATTTAAAAACTTACACTTTGAACGATTTCCGTCTTTCTGTTCCTCTTAACTGCAGTTAAGGACTTTCACTCCGCATTCGTTTATCACCAACTTTTTGATTTCATTTTATATTTTCCGATTAACCTTTTTTATTTTAACTTAATTAGTCAAAATAATGTCACTTTGAAATATTATTAAATATTATTATTTATATTCGCATTAATCATTAGCGTAATCAGCATTAACATAACCTTATATTACGGCGAATAGGGTCACTTAGTCGCTTTATTATAATCTATCGCGTTTCAACCAATTATTGGCCATTACAAACCCACCACATTATGTACAGTCTATGTGAAACAAAAATATTACGACCCATTATTTGATAGTGTATCCTAAAATAAGGTCACAGAGTCCATTTTGTAATCCACGGCAATCATCAATAAAGTCTAATTGGAGTAAATAATCTGTGAAAATGGAACCTACTTTCGATCCACATTGATGAATGGTCACCTCAACTATTTAAGTGATTTATTTATTAACCTTATGGGATTCCAGCCTTTGTGTCTTCTGGAACAAGTCCTACAATTCTGTGAGGAAACGGGTGAAGTCTGACATAGTATCACGTGATTGCAAGTGAAACGAGGTTAATCAGTTTAAACCCTGTCATGGCAGTTGGTTGCTTGTTTGTTTGTTTGTTTAAATAACACTGAAGGTATCGTAGAACATAACGTCTAAAATCGCCGAACGGTTAGGCAGAGGTGTACATAATAGTACACCCACATTTCACCAGTTATGTTTATGTCCCATGTAATAAAGGTTGACCCTATTGCTATTAACCAGGCACCAATACAGACTCTGGATTAAATACCTGGATTTCTGAAGACCCAATATTACAACTAAACTAAATAATAAATGGAATAAGCATTTAAAGAGGGTTATTGCAAGGTTTCAAATATATCGTGCGACGTGGTAGGAATCCCTAATGTTAATACTTTTGCCAACCGTACCGTTGGAGATTACTTCAGCGATACATTCAAGCGTTTTGCGCTGTAATTATTTCCCTCTTTTCTAGAGATACTTGTTAGCAATGTTAGCGTGTTTGGAATGGGAAGGACACATTTTTTACTAGTGGGTATAAAAGGCGTCTAAATACTTAGGGCCACATTGATACTAAGGATGAACATGGGACAAGTTCCGATCCCCTATACTCATGAAACTCATGATGGCCTATACCCAGAAATGTGTGAGGTAGGTCTGAAGCTGAAGATGATGATGGCGGGGAGGGCTAGGAGACCTACGCTGGTTGGCAAATTTTAGGAAAGCAACCTGTTTACCAATCCTGGAGATTGTATAATTTTTGCGCACCGCTTCGCCTGCGTAAGTATAGAATTTTTATGCGGGAATTTGCTACTATAATGAACAGTCATTTTGCGCAAACACCGTTATCCGTTCAGCAGATAAAACGTTAAAGCTAACAGATGGACAGACAGAGCTATTGTCGCATTTATAATAGAAGTATGAATGAGGAACCTAATGTTACGATAACATAATATCATGGCATTATGTTTGCCGATGCCATAATATTACCTACGGTTGTTGCCTCGACACCTGTCTATGAGATATCTTACTCACGTTACTTGGAAACTGCATTACCTTGTTACTCTGTGCGTTAACTTGAATACTGAATATCACACACAATACCTTGGCGCTCGTTATCTAGATCAAAACATGATACTGTGATATTCCGGAGTAGGAGTAGGTAAGTGGTTTGCTTTAATAGCATAGCACAATTTACCCACAAATTTAACATCATTTAGGACGCCTGTCCTAAATGATGTTAAATTTGTGGGTAAATTGGTCAACGGAAAACCTGATGCGTTCGTGGTTCTGAAAAATGTATTCCTCGTTCACGAACTTTTATAGTGAAAATTTAATGTGCTGAAATACCTTTTTTATTATCTAGTACATGTTACTTAGGTACTCAAGGTTCACCAAACATACCCTAATGTCATATAAGATAACAACCACGCGAAAGCCATAAGCCCGTAGCCCACGAGTCAGCTATGAACCACAATAAAACGAGGCTGGCAGTCCCATAAATCAGCAATAATCGCTTTACTACGGATCCGGGCTAGAACCTCGGAACCCCAAAAACCTAATAAAAAAGTATGAAAAGAGACATACAAGCCGTGCAAACCGGCTTGCTTTTGTGTTCAAAACAGAGGCTTAAGCGATAAAAATACGTCCTAGCCCAGAAATACTTGTGCAAAGCTAATGACGGTAATATATCCCTGGTTTAGCCTAAAATGGACTAAAAATACTGTCGCTAGCTGGCGACTCATTGCTTGAAAGTGCTGGGAATCTTATCGTGGAGTTTTACGGTGACTTAAAGATACGTCGTTTAATTCCCAGTTTTCCCAGCGTGGTACGGAAACAATTCTTTGAGAGCGAATCCGGGGCTGTTTAAATCGTCGCTCGTAGCAGCTCCAGGGAGAATTCGGGGGCAGATCATTTGACTGCACGTGCGTGAAAGTCCTGAGATGGATGCGACGACTAGGAATTCAAATGATACTCGTACTTCCATCAAAAGGAGTTAGGTAAACAATTTGGAGTGCGTTGCGATATTTATTTCTTTTGGCCCTTGACTCTCCGTGCGTGTTTTTTATTTTATTTTTGGAGTAAAGGCCTCTTTTTTATACATATGTTCTAGAGAGAGTTCTTCTAAGTGGTTCAGCTTCGAAATGCCAACTGCATTATGATAAAAGTCATTATTTTTAATGCGCATCACTCGTTTAAATTATTTTCCATCTTTACGCGAAAGATAGAACTTGTACGATTTTTATACACTATACACAACCACGCCATTTTTCTAACTGACCAATATATTAATCACTGCTAAATTCTCAGTTAGTCTGGGCCTATAACGTAGAAAAAGATCTAGCCATTCTACCTAATCGTTATTTATTCTAGAATAAGTTAATTACGGGTCGTAACATAAAATACACTAGCACTTACAGCCAGACAAATGACTAGGTAATCATGAGTGATAGCAAGTCAAAGAAACATTTTCTTAGAAAGTAAGTTTCTCCGGCTGTTACAGCTTGATGAATGTAAATTTAAACATTTCATCAGTGCTATCTTTAATCTTTATTGGGATCCACTTTTCGAGTCCCCTTCAAAATGACTGATTGGCAAACGGCCTAAAAGAACTCGACTATTTTAACTTACTTAGGTGTTTGAAAAGGTCTTTAGTCTGTCATCCAAAAACTTTTTCTTTAAGTATCTCAAAGTCTTATATGAGCTTCCCTAATCTTATTTCCAGATGACTCACTACTTTTCTCTTTGACATGTATCTCCGAATTTGGAGCTTACAAAACTTTCGGCTTAATAACATTTTAGGAGTGTTTTCAGTCCAAATTAGGAGTTGCTTATATAAGGCTGTTTACCGCTTCGCTTAAAAACATTAGTTTGGACAAAGCCGTGATATATTTCACGTGAGGCAACACAGATAAGCATTCCTCGAGTGGTCTACATTGCGATACTGGACGCATGCCAGTTGCGCCGTCGAATTTAAGGGAGTGGCCTGAGGTCCGGTTTATACGTGGCGAGTCTTGCCAGCTTACTGGTTGGCCAATCGATTACGATTGGCAATGTTTTAAAGATTTCCTTTTCAAGAATTTGAAATGCTCGAAGCGATCTATCTATGGATAGATATCGTTGCCGTCGAGTTTCCATAGACACAACATCGTTAGTAAAAATAGTTTTATCATTGTGTGTTTTATTTGTTTGTTGTTTTTCTATTCAGCCTAAGCAAGTTTAACTATTTTTCTTTAGTGTCTTTTTTATAAAATAGATCCTTGAGATATCTATAGGTCTTTGACGTGACATGGATTTGACCTAAAGTAAACTCATCGACGGATTTTTTTGTTTACCTCTGAACCTAAAAAAGGTAACCGTAATCGATCCTTTTATCTTGAACGGCATTTTTACATAATAATGATAAACAACATTATAGTTAAGCTTTATACAGACTTCTTAGATGTTTTAGAGAATTTGATTATACAAGGAGGCGCAAGAGCATCTCCAAGTTTTTACAACTTCACTTCTTTACAAAGCCATTTTCGAATTCTACATCAAATTATGGAATCCCTACATGGTATAATAATCGAAATGAGCATCCCATCAGAAAAAGAATGTTACATGCTGCAGTAAGGAACAAATCCCTCGATTCCTAAAATAGGTAATTATCGCAAAGCCAACCCTTTACAAAAACATCGCCTACCTACACGAAAACTTTGTCTACGTCCCACTAAATGACCACCAGGTCATAGAGAGCAGTTAAGTCTTATAAATCAGGTTGTGGGTGGCCGATGCTATCTACCTCGCAAGTCACAAGTACGGAGTATCGGAAACTGTGCTATCTGTATCGACTTGAGTCGTAAACTACCCTCGTTGGGACCTGCGCGGCTATATATTAGATCCCAATGTGTGATATGGCGTAATGGGGAGAAAAAAAAATATAATGGCGGGCACTTGTACACAATAGGCCATGCTTCAAGTTCGTGTGAAAGAGGTCTTAAGTAGGTAATTGATGAACGCTGAAGTTTGATCAATATTAGGTAGGTGTCTTTGTGTAGGTGGGGTTTTTGTAGTTTTATTTATTTAGTCGTGATCATTCCCATGCACTTATCCCAATTTCTTCTTCCATACTTCTCTATTACTTGTCATCCATTAGACACCTCCTTTTTTGCCATATCATGCTTCACACAGTCCATCCACCGTTTCTTTGTTTTATTTATTTAGTAAGAGTGAAATTATATATTTCTTTTATTAAAATAATAATTGTTCCGGTATTAAATAAATTAGATTGGATTTGTATAAACCTGATTGTGTTAAAACGCGCAAAAAAATACGTTTTATAATAATTAAGATATCACGAAACAACATAATTATTATGACCTAGGATTTTTTCGTCAGAATTTTCGCAGATTTTAATATAACCTACTTGAATTTTATGAAACAAAATAAAAATGTCAACATACATGTTTCGAAAACATGCTTTGATGTCCAGCTTTAAAACACAATATTTTAGATTGCATTCGAAGTAATACGGACGATGTTAACAAACATATGTGGCAATTTTGGTTAAGCTTACTCTGCACAGATTGAGTTCGCTTTTAGTATTAAATTCTTTTAGAACACCAGTCGTAGTAATACCCTAAATAAATACAAATACTCCACAAAATATACAAAAATTAAAACATTGAAAAACTAGAACATTCACAAAATAAAATTGTTTTTGTTCAAAACCCTTCTCATATCCCAAATATTCTCACATCACGAAGTTATTTATGTATTCGAGAGCATCGTATGTTATTAAAATTATAAACAAAAATTCCTGCATGAAATATAAACGCATCCTCACAAAAAATCGACGTGAAATATTGGAGCCTATTAAAGTTGGACCCAGGAGTAAATTTAAGGTCCGGCCGGTGTAATCTAAACGGAGTAGCAAAAATAACGGTTCAACGCGATCCTCTGACCCTTGAATTTGCCCACCTAAACGATTAATAAATCAAATAAGTAGATTCACAATCGAAAGGTTGACAAATAAGAACTTTAGTTTGTTTTTATTGAGTTAGCAGAAAGCAGTTTACTGAATGAATTTGCTGATGGAATCGAACTCAATAACATTCTCGGAACGAGAAATGTTGTAATGTAACTATCCGTTTGCGAACAAACTTGTCAAAAACTGCATGTTTTGAACCATGTCCTAGGGTTGTTACTGGTTTGAACGAATGTTTTTTCTCCAAAAAACAGTTCTCGTGTAGAACGTTATGGACGGATAAAGCGATTTCTCTTGCATTGTGAGTATCTTTACAAACACAAACAAAACACTCTAAACATTCAGCCCAAAAGGTTACCCAGTTGGTCATACAAATATTGGTTCTATGCATGAATTGAACCGGATAACAGAAAGCCAGCGACTCCGTTAATCGATTCCCCGAAAACGTTTCCACAATAAATGTTACCTTTCCAAGAATGGAAAACCCAAGTCTCAAAAAACGTAACAAATTCCCTCTTTACCTTTACATACGGTGTATGCACGTTTATCAGATTATCCGCAAAAATATTTCGGTCCGGCAACTTCGCGAATTTTTGCTGCGACTAACCAAACACCTGCTTAACTTATAGAGCCGACCCTCCAGGATTTTTTGTCAACCTTCGCGCGAGTTGTGTCGCACTTTTGGCGGCGCTGGGGATCTCGCGTAATCTCCGGATTTTTGTATCATTTTCTAACTTACTGGATGTATTATGCGCGTATTTAATGGCATGCGATAGTTTAGTGGATGCTTGTACAGTTTTTTCGATACATTGGCTTTTTAGGGCCTTCGCTTGATGTTACGATCAATTGAACTCAAGTCAGTGCCTTGCGATTAAATATTAACATAATGTATGAATATATTTTTCGATGAAATGATCTTTATTTTCTTTCTTTAAACAGTAACAAAATCTTATTAAAATATAAATTATACCATATCCTGTTTGCATACCATCTGTTGCGACACATTCATTAAATATGTCTCGTATATACATTTACTTTCTTATTTCAAAGCATGTGTTCCTACGTATTACGTGACTTACATTACCTTAGAGCAATTTATTATTTTTACAATTTCACATTAATCCGTGTTATTTCATCATGTTTCTAAGAACAGAACCACAAATTAAAACAAATGACTAAGAACATCAAAACATCACATTTAATTCTACGTGCAACAGAATTCAATTGTTAAACGTCTCTCGGAATCTTCAGGGACAAAACTTTAAAGAAGGAAAGAAATAAAGAAAAGATCTACTTACCTCCACTTCCAACAGTTTTTTCTTTGTAAAGAAAACTTGTGAACATCACTAACAAGGCAAGGTCCCCAGGTGAAGCCGTATCGCAATTGTGCATGCATTTGGATTACAGATTGTGTGAGTTACTAATAGAATCAGGTAGAGGGTTTCATTGGTTGTGCGAGGGTAATTTGTGGGCGAGGTTATGCTACATTGTTTGCTTGCAAATTGTTAGCATTAAGTAAAATTCACACCTAGTTAAATAAAAAGGCCACACATCGACTGTCAAAATTCTGAGTAAACCCAATACTTGTATATTTTTGACTTTTGCATCAATTCTTTCACTGATATAACGTCGCTTTCCTTAGGTTCTAAAGTCAAAATAAAAGTAAACTAGCAAAACTTGGCAGATTTATAGGTATTCGAGAAATTTATGATCATAAACCAAAAAAAAACATCTCAATTTTAACAGAAATTACAGCTCATTATAATATCACCGGCTGGCCCGTTAACGTAAAACACGTGAATTTGAAAAGGTTTTTTTTTGCATGTTTACCATTAATAACATAAATAGTTTGGTTTTTTTTTTTTAACCGACTTCAAAAAAAGGAGGAGGTTCTCAATTCGGCTGTATGTTTTTTTTTTGTGTTTGTTACCTCATATCTCCGTCATTTATGAACCGA
This sequence comes from Standfussiana lucernea, assembly GCA_964057025.1. NCBI lineage: Eukaryota > Metazoa > Arthropoda > Insecta > Lepidoptera > Noctuidae > Standfussiana > Standfussiana lucernea. Next base: position 14,625,770 of record OZ059806.1, on the reverse strand, counting down.
TTTGAAAAATTCTTCTTTTATCTGAATGGATCTACTTCCCGATTGGTCCCATAGAAATTTCATCAAAATCGGTTCAGCAGTTTGGTTATGAAATCGAAATAGCTGGAAAAAATGTTATCCAAGTAAAAGAAATTGCGAAATTTATTTATTTATTTATTTATTAAGGGATAATAAACAACTACAACATATGTATAACACAATAGGTAAACAAAAGTAGGAATAATGTTGCAGTCCACTACATTATCCGCAGATAAAACATTTTAAAAAGATCTGTGGTCGCCACTAGACGAGCATAACCAGAATTAACAAATAGTTAGAATATTACAAATATTAGGTAACTATAAAGCTAGCTATAGCTACAAAATCAAATCAAAAACAATTTAATTTAGGTAATTATGAAATAAGTAAATACAAATAAGACACATATTCAATAATTACTAACAATACAATTACTAAGTTAACATTTTTATAATATTAGATTTAAATTTATTTTTCGAGCATGCAAATATATCAATCTCAATGAAATTTGAATTATAGGATTCCAACATTCTATGAATAGGGCAGCGTAGACCAGAGTTCGTGCGACAAGAACCTAGCGCGAACAAGGTACGTGCACGAACCTGACGCACGTGAACCGTTCGGGGGACAGAATAACACAGCTTACTCGTTAGATCCATAGCATCAAAATTATTATGAACAATATCATAAAGCACGCTTGCCTCCAGGTATTTGCGCCGCACAGACGGGTATTTTGACAATCTAAGCGGCCAAAATTATTTTATGTTCTTAATCTTTTCTAAAGGATATAGCTTAGTAGAAAAAATACTTTTTGTGATTTATAAAGAGGTTTTATTACTAAATATTAACTATAATAATATTTACAAGAAGTATTATGTAAAAAAAAAAAATTGTCGAGTTTACTTTTCATTATTATTAGTTTTCTTCCTCGCTCTCTGAAGAATCAACATTGGGTTCCCCAGGCATGAGAAGCGCGATAGTTTCTTGCAAAAAGCACTAATTTTTTCTTTTTTTTTAAGCTTCTCATACAACTTATAAGAGGGTCTGATGTCAAAAGCAACCGATTCAAAATATCTCTGTTGCAGTTTTCTCTTACAAATTTTCGGGCAAAATCCTGGCGATATTATCTAAAATGTTTATTACGCGCTTCTGCGGCCTCTTCTGATAGCTGCCCAATAGGTAACAGAGCGTTTTTTATGATTACTGCACCATGAATTAGAATTTTGTGGATTGTTGGAGTCATTGGGTGCCAAGGATATAAATCGACATATAAGCGGGCAGTATCCAAAGCGTATTTGGCGTGTTTTTTCGAATCAATTATATGGCCGCTCGAAATAGTTTCTAGTATGACCTTAAGTTTGTTTATTGGGTCATAATTTATGCCTGTTATGCCAGATGCCAAATTTGGGTCTTCAAAAAATCTCCTACTTGTGTTACCATCATTGGTATTCCCAAAATTTGCCTTTGGTATGTCCACCAGTAATCCAGTTTCTTCGCGAAATCTTTTCTGGATTTCGAGTCTTTTTTCGTGTTCCAATGTTTTTCGTTTTCTTCCTCTCTTTATACTTCTTTACTGGCAATTTATAAGCCAAATGGAGAATGCTTTCGAACAGACGAATCCGAGCGTGTAAAATTGAGAGTCCAAACTTGATAGCCTCGGGACTTATTTCTCTTTGATTATCAATCTTGTTGAAGTCCTTAGAAGTTGCAATGGCTTCTGAAGGAATCGAGTTTTTCTTCCAAGTTAGGCAAATCATAGCTCTGCACACGATCAAACATGTGTTTACGGGTCACTGCTCTTACTCCAGAGGTACCTCGTGAACCTAAAACAAAGAGACATTTATTTTAGAATTATAAGAATTACAGTAATTTTTTTTGTAGTTTACTCAAAATAAGTTCAAATGATCAAAACATAACGTATCCGCGCTTATCCGCGGCAGTTTTTTTTATTTTTTAATACTCAAAGCTTCAAACTTTCATTTGTATAAGGAATTACGGCAGGATCTAACTTGATAGTATAACAAATAGACGACGAAATAAAATATTTACAATATAAAATCGACTTAACATGTGGCTACTTTCAAATTATTATATCTTACCTTTGTAATGATGAAAATAACAAAAAACTTAATAAAATACAGCATAATTACCTGCTACATCAGGATCCATCACAAACACTTCTTAAATTTATGCTATATATTTTATATTTAACTTAAAAGTTAATGTTTTTTCACGAGCGCCGAGAACAGACACAAACAACAAGTTGAACGATCGAATTCCGACTAAATGTACGTCGTGACCAGCGCAGGTAGCGGAGCAGGGAGGGCGGGTTATTGTTCCCGGAACTGTCCCCTAGCTCAGGTAGTCGTCTTATTCAACATTATCTACAGTTTGTAAAATCTACTTTTGGCCGCGTAGATTAGCAAAATACCCGTATGTGCGCCGGTTCTCCAGGCTGATAAGCTTGTAATTATCAAGGAGTTGGGAGTATGGGAGATAAGTCTTAGTCCCATAACATCTGAAGCACATAGCACGGAGGTACTTGCGCTGAACCCTTTCTATTGCAACTATGTACTTTTGGTAGTAAGGGTTCCAAATAGGGACTGCGTATTCTAATTGAGAACGAATGAGCGTCTTAAACAGATAGAGATAGGTTGAGATACGCTTAAATTCAGTTGAGGATCTCATCACAAATCCATACATTTTAAAAGCACTGTTGATTATGGCTTCGATATGCTGGTTCAAGGACAGTTTGCCATCAAAGAGAACACCAAGATCCTTCACTATGGGAATATTATTTAAGGGGATACAGTTAAGGTTATAATTAAAATTGATGATGGTATTATTCTTAGTAAAGTGTATATAGTTACACTTGGGGATACTAAGGTGCAGCTTATTATCAATACAGTAGGCAGTTAGTCTGTCTAGGTCCTCCTGAAATGACTGGCAGTCGTCCATAGTACGTATCACTTGAAACGCCTTCAAGTCATCGGCGTACATCAAGAAATTGGACTTTTTAAAACATTTCTTAATATCGTTGATATAAATAATGAATAAAAGCGGTCCCAGAATAGAGCCCTGTGGAACCCCGGAAGTAATATTAACAGAGACAGACTGATGACCATTAACCACAACCCTTTGAGACCGGTTTTCAAGGTACGACACAAACCAACGCAATAAATTTCCACGTATTCCATTGAAAGCGATTTTATTCAGCAAAATTTCATGATCGACCTTGTCAAAAGCTTTCTTGAAATCTGTGTAGACCGCATCTATTTGTAATCGCTTATCAACATTTTCAAAAAGGTAATTAGCAAATATTAACAGGTTAGATGTCGTAGATCGTCGCTTAACAAACCCATGTTGTTCAGGAATGATAATATTATGCAGAAGAGGGTAAATCTCGTTGTGAACAAGTCTTTCAAAAAGCTTTGACAAGGTCGACAGAATGGAGATGGGCCTATATTGCTGGATGTCATGCCTTGAGCCACCCTTGTGCACTGGGGTAATGTTAGCCTGCTTCCATACCACCGGGAATACACCTTCATGCAAACATCTATTAAAAAGGATATAGATCGGTTCACAAATACTGTCAGCCGTAGCCTTAAAAAAGGCCGCCGGAAGACCGTCAGGTCCTGCCCCCTTAGAGGGGTCCAACCGTTTCAACTCGCTGAGTATTTTTGCTTTCTCGATATGCAAATTACTAATTAAGCTACCGTTCTCTGCGCATTGTTGCGGCGGACCCCACGTGGAGAGCGTTGGTGACATGGGCTCAAATACGGACAAGAAGAAGTCTGAAAACATATTGCAGACAACATCAGGATCGCTTGATTTGACATTTAGGTACTGCATCATGGACGGAACGCCTGACTTACTTTTACGGTTAGATATATATAGGACCAAAAATGCTTAATATTAGTAGAGAGACTATCTTCAACCGAGTTCATGTAACTGGAATAGCAAGTTTTACACATATGTTTGAAGATAGTCCTACACTCCGAGAAGTTATTATAGTCTTTCACGTTGCTATATTTTTTCCACTTTATCCAAAGACGTTGCTTCTTTTTAAATATTTTAACTAGATGTGGCGTAAACCAGATTGGGAAGTCAAGTGATCTAATCCTTGCAGGGGGGACCAGTGGGCTAATTATGTCATACAACATACTATAGAAAGCCTCCACGGCCTCTTCCGATGTTAGATTGTCGAACAGCGCAGACCAGTCGACCTCGTCCATGTGTTTGTTGATGAGATCGTAGTTAGCTTTACGGAAATTATATTTATGAATCAGTTTCCTCTTCATCATTTGTATGGATAGGCTAATAGGTGCGTTTATAACAAAAGGAGGGTGATGGGGGTCGACCGGTAACAGTGGATCTTTAAGGTGGTCAGTCGAACAGCAAGTGTTCGAGATAAACAAGTCCAAAATCTTTCCTCCACCATTAGGCGTGCTGTTATATTGGTGAGCATCTAGCGAGGACATAAGATGCGTCAGTTCCGAGCATATAGGGTGTGTACAAGCACAGGCCACATAGCCCACATGCCCCGCCGTTATAGTGCTCCACGTGATATTGGGGAGATTATAGTCACCGACGATGTAAACATTCACGACGTTAGGTGCATTTAAGGTGTCCTGTAGAAAGTCAAAATGAGATGTATATACATCGGAACTGGTCCCCGGCGGGATGTACACTGCGCTGATGACATGTATCTTATGTTTATCATTTTTGCTAGGCAGTGCAACCATGAGGTGTTCAATACACGCCGAGGGCTTACAATGTGCTCTATTGAGAATATCGAGTGAGGCCGATTGAAGTTCACGCAGTATTGCAACGAGCACCCCACCCCCATCTCGCTTCCCCGCAGCGTCACGATCACGATCACAGCGGAACACAGTGTAACGAGAGTCAATAAACTCGCTATTCGTAATTTCGGGTATCAACCAAGTCTCTGTCAATATTATTATATCATATGACGATGCTAAGATATTCACGAGCAATGAGTGCAGCTTAGTTCTAATTCCCCTACAGTTCTGGTAGTAAATTAACAAGTTATCTGTGCTATCCATTAAATATGTGTATTTCAACAAATTCATATAGGTCTCGCGTTCTTTTGGAAAACATGTTATATAATTGTGGAATCCAATTAATTCTAACAGTACATATAAAGCTGGCGTAATAAATTAATAAGATAACATTAAAACTTGTATATGACACTGAAATACATAGCATTAAATAAAATCGATTAAAATTTAAAATTGTATGTAATATTGATGTACAATGTATAATAAGTTGATTTGATTGTATAAAAATTGTATTTAAAATTGATTTACATTTTATAATAAGTTGATTTGATTGTATAAAAGTTGAAATTGATACTTGACAAGGATTTGTGTGTGATACGATAACTAAAAAGGGTAAAATAAAAACTTTTTGCAAAAAAAAACCGACTTCCAAAAAAACACTAAAAATGTGGAAAATAACTTTACATTCGGAAGTCGGTGGCAAAAAAGTCAATGAAACAAACAATAGTCACCGACTTCCGAAAGTAAAGTTATTTTCCATTTTTTTAGTGTTTTTTTTTGGAAGTCGGTTTTTTTTTGTGTTGACTTGTTGTTTTTTATTCCAGAAAGTAACTAAGTTATTAAAATGTAAATTAACTTTTTAATAACACAGTAGTTAGAATTAGCTGTGTATTCCCACTTTATTTATTCATCATCTACAAAGTTTACACAGACCAAACTAACAAGACTTCAAAGAATGTAAATGTCTTTCTTAATGACTAGTACCGTTCTACAATATTCCCATTTTAGTTAAAAACAAACTTTGAACTGGTGACAAATAACTCGCTTCATAATTCAGCTGTCATGCCCATTTACACCCCAAACTTTATAAATGATTATTCGCCCGAATAATATGTAAATGGGATGTTGTATGGAGTGGGGAGGAAAAGAGTCTGGAGTAAAAAGGTAGTCATATCTTTTGTAATCCCTTGAAGGGTGCAAACGTTACTGTCGGGGTGTTCTAACGTCAAATATCTCAGTGAACGCTTTGTATTCGCAAAAGTTTGGAAGCATTTTATTGTGAAAACGTGATACATTCTGCCATTGTTGTGGAAACATAGACGTGTTATTTTTGTCCGGGGAGGAAAATGTAGGTGTAACATTTTGTCGAAATTGATTTTTTCTGCCGATCTGCGATACTTGACGTGCTCGTCATATTTAGTACCTATAGTCTTGTTAGATGTGATAGGAAGCAATAAGCCATAAAGTTCATGATGTTGGTTAATTTATCATGATAATATCCGTCATGAGTTTTTGACACTTAGCCTACTACTCCTATAGGCAATCACCCACAGACTCCACTACTTGTCTTGTTTGTGTTGAAACAGAAACACGGTCGGTTTCTGTTTGGTGAACAGAATACCTAGTGGTTCCATATAATGCCAAGTTACTCTAGGCAATGGATAAAGTATTTTATCTAAAGTTTATCAACCCCGCCTAGTCAAAATGATACAAAAAATAAAACTAGAGCACCCCATCAGTCTAAATTAGTTAGGTTAGGTTAGAAATGTGACCAAAGGCTCGCGAGCTGAGCGAGCTATGCGGTGTCGCGGCGGCTGGCGAGAATTCCATCCAAGTTGGTTGCTTCAAATGACTCACCGAAACCGAAGCTACTCACGCCATCCCACCCACTGCGTATTCAACATATTGCCCACTGAACTTTCGGTATCGCTTAGAATAGTCTAGGTTAAGTATCGAATACTTTTTATTTCATAATTTGTCTGAAAATTTGAGGAATTCTTTAGAAGGTCTATAGAATACGTATTTGTAAGATTGCCTGAAAGTCCTAATTTAAATACATAGTTCTCTTTTTTTAGCTAATTAGGTGGCCTTAATACGAAGTGGAGTTCGCCACGTCTTAACAAAACAAATAGGTACGTTAGTGGCCTAAAATCCAACTCATTAGATACTTAATTAAGTAGAACTAGAGAGCTTCCACAAGTCCGGCGCACCTTGGGATACAGCCTTGTCACCGAAATAAGCCGAGATAGAAGAAGTTGAATATTTTGTAAGAAACGTTGCCACCATTTATTTTTTGAAAAAGGAACTATGGAATAAGAACACATTAAAACTTTAATCATATAAGCCGCAATCACACTACAGTCGTCCATCGGCTGTGAACGTTCAGTACAAAATGTATGAAAGAACAATGAAGTCGGAGACTGTGTGTCCTTTGTTTTTTATTTATTTTGCACTGGACGCTCAAAATCTGTGGTCTACTCTGACGTGTTGACTTGACGACACTGTTAAACTTATACCAATAGCAATGGCATAGTGATTGAAAAATCGTTTCGGTATAAAATAATCAACTTCCTATTGATATTATACCAAAGCTCTAAATCAAAATGACTCGCTACTTCTGAGCTGGGTTCGATTTCCGGGTCGCGTAAAGTCTATTGCGTTTTTCTCTCACGAATTTCACAGTAGCAGCTCAAAGTCGGGATTTGTACGTGGTTGATGGCAATAGGCTGGTCCCCTATTACATTGGACTTTAACAGTACTGTCGACATAGGGGTGTACGATAAGTCACATCTGAAGATAGATGTTATGATAAGTCTAAATTCAAATTTGATAATGATGATGCCCTTTACGATTTCGGCCACAGTGACTGCATTCGACGACTTTGTAAGGAGCTTTGGTGTGCTGTAAATCAAATTATACATAAATGTGTCCTACCATATACCTATTTCTGAACAGACTAACAGTAACATAAATCATTTGTCATTTTATAACCACCGGATAGTGAGTGAACACTTTCGCACAAATCTTCAGTACATTGCGGTGCAAATGATGACGTATCCTCAATTTGTCTCCGGCGACAATGAGGCTCACGATGAGTTATGACTGAGGAGAATTGAAATATCCCGCTATTTTAGTATGTTCAGGGTTTTTGTGAGTTACTGTGTGAGCAGGCGTGGTGGTTTGCTTGTCAATTATCATTGTACTGGGTTGATTTAAATTGCTTAGGATAACTTCACGAACTGGACGGGAGCTTCGTGATAACGTGACGTTTTTGGGTCTTTCAATTTTTAACCGACTTGTAAAAAAAAGGAAATGTATTATGATAAATGTACAAGACCAATAAAAATTTAATTGAACTTCGCTTGACCTTAAAATGTAACCTTATATCTCACATTCAGTAGCCACACTTCCAACCAACACGTCCATAGCGTACAAAGTTAATATAATATCCATTTTCCATATCATTATTAAAAATAATTGAGTATACCATTTCATCAACGCGAACGTTTCTGTGAATACCATTCAATCACAAAATATATATTATTATAATACGTGTTTAAAACGGCCGCTTTTCACTCAGATAGTACGGCTGAAACATGTCTGGTAGTACCGCTATCTATTTATACATATGTGGAATATTCCAACGATCCCAATTATATTGAAACTGTTCACATTTAAGGTTCTAACATTGAATTATTTCAGTTGAGTTTACAACTGTGTTACTGTATGTTAGTATGTTAGATAAGCTTACAGTCTTTTATAGTGAGATGGATGTGGTAATAGATCATAAAACTGACATAAGACGCCACGGTTAGCGCAGTGGCTAAACGATTGGCTGCTGCGCTGCGTGTCGCGGGTTCGATCCCCGCATGGAACAAATATTAGTAGAGTAGTTGTTCCGAGTCTGGCTGTTTGTGTATGTGAGTTACTTTCTCCATAGGACCATATTCGTAACGACGAAATAAATCAGCTGTCCCATACAGTTGGGTCGAGTAGGTACTGAAATTTTGTATGAGCCAGCTGAATATTTTACTATGTTGGTGTATGAAAAAAGCTGTTCAGTTGGATGGTCTATATGACATCCTTAAAATATGACATACCGTATAACTAATGCGTCCCTATTATGATTGTTTGTGATACTATCAGAAACAACATTTTTTTTTGTACTATAACAAAATAATAAATGTATAAGTATAATATTATGTCCATTATCGGATTACCAAATGGTAACCCGAGAATGGATATAATATCATAGGTAGAAAGATTGGTGCTCATTATCCATCGAAAAGTTTTTCATGTGAGCAGCGCTTAGTGAGTAAGGCGTGGTACACATGACAACGATCTGACGCGTATTGACATCATTATAATGAAAAATAAATATAAGCCTCGTTTATACGTCTTCGTCGCGATCGCAAGTATTTACCATCTTTTATTTAATATCAATATTAACCTGAGGGCCTTGATAAAGGGAAATTTATCAGTGATACGTGCTGATAACTATGTTGGTGAAACCTAGAAAGTAAATACATTATTGACTTTAATACAGAATCAACTGTTGGTAGCTTAAGTCAATGCAATGATTCAATAAATCCTCTTGAAATTTGTTTCAGAAATACAAAACGCTATAAAAGCGATTGCCATTTGTTTGGGTCACCTGCCGCCTTGTTGCATCAATTTTATGGATAGGTATAGAAATTTTAGTGCTATCTTTTCAGCCCTTTAACTCAATTTAAATCAGCGTGCAAGCCCCAAACTTTCCACGCTATGTTTCTACATTATGAGGCATTTCTAAATCCAGGTTTCCTTTTACACAAGCTTGGATAATTTCGACGTGCCGAGTAGGACTGAGGTACCAATACCACTGAGTACCCACAGAGTAGTGCAGAAGGCTTGCTCGATACAACGAGCGAAAACAAAGGACTGTCGCAAGTGCTCTTGAACTCTCAGTACGTGAAGCGTGTCTGTGTGCGTGGAGATCTTAAATGAATGCCGATACCGAGTGCACTTGCATTCGCTGTACGTAAAGCATGTCTATGTGGGCGAGCGTTTGCACTCATAAGGGGCTGATTTTCTGTATCTCTTTATTCTGTGTCCGTATCCTGTGCGGTAGATACCGGTACCCGTGACAGAACCATGTTCGGCACATATACATGCAAATATTATTATGTATTTATCATGAATACATGAGTATTGTGTGAGCATGTGCCTCAGGTGGGGGCGACGGCTGTCTGAGTATGTGTTGTTTATGGTAATTTGGGATTACCTCGTGTTTTGTGAAGTGGTTGTAAATACAGCAGCGATTTTGTGTTTCCAAGTTCAATTCCGTTGAGAGATAAAAAAGGGTTTTGTTTATAAGTAAGTTCATCCACCTTTTCAAGCAAGCCTGGTAAGGATTTTTTCGGTTAGATACAATATGTAGCAAACATAATTTTAGCAAATATATTTACAGAAACAATATAAACATTAGTTATACCATTTTTGTTTGCAAAAGGAAAGTATTGTAATAAGTAAACAAAATCTAGACATTAAAACGATCCTTTTTGTATCATTATAAAAGTTAATTGAAGAGCCTCAGATTTTGAGGAAATTAAAATAAAGGCCGATTTTCTTTGTGGCACTTATAATTCAAAGAAAATCGTAGGCTCTTTAGGAAATAGGCTAAACTTCTTATATTTTAACCAAGGCTTAAGGAATGTCTTTCTAGTTTATTTTGAAATAAGAAAGAGTTTTAGTATAAAAATAAATTGTATTTAGAACAAAATAATATTGTCGTTATTGTTAAATATTATTAAGCGAATCAGGGTTCAAAGTGATAATTATACCTTTATAATCAAACCTTGATAATAATAAAAATTAAAATCATGCTGAGAAAGAGAAACAAATAAAATATCTCGACTTAGCACGCGAGGTTGTCGGCATGTGGAATGGAAACACGGCTATCATATCATTGTCCCAATTGTCATTACAGCCAATGACCTGGTTTTTTCTTTTTTTTTTCTTTCATGATGTGGATATCCTCAATGGATGTCCTCCGCCCTGGGGACTAAAACCACACCGGTGTTCCCTCACACGCTTGCGTCGGGGGGCAGCGGGAACTAATGCGACTTCCGCTGCCCCGGACTAGTGCCGGTCCGGTTGACCTGCGGGCCTCGTCCCGGGGGGGAGTGAGGTGTAAAACTCCCCCCCCCCCATTACATCTAAAAGAAGCGCGCGTAGAACACTAAGTGCCGCCGTCTCGGGTCCAGTGTGATAGGGGGCGACGGATGTCCCCGAATCCGTCGCCCCTGAACCAGTTTAGAGGGGCCGGAAGAGGGCGTTGTCCGACGTCTGCCGACGCTCGATGTGTCTGCTGCGGGATAGGCGGGAGCTCGTCATCTCACCCTCCCTTTCCGCAGCTTCCTTCTGCGACATGACGGTTTCGCAGAAGAACATCACCGCATCTCAGGACTCTGCCCTGCAGACAATCGACCGAACAACGGTCGGCAGCGACAGGTCTCCTTCCAACTCTGTACCGAGGGCATGGCGCGGCTATCGTCAAGAGCCTCGAAAGATGTTGTGGCCCAATGCGGTTTCGTACAGGTGTTCGTGCGAAGAATAGCCCTGCTTTAAATATTAGCCAGTCTATTCTGACTGTCCAGGGTACGCCGGACGACCATTTAAACATCGCCATTTGTGAAATGCACTTCTCAATGATCGGAGCAATGAAGATAATAGTGATTGATTCTTAATGTGACGCCCTAGGTACACCAGTGAACGTTTACGGGCTAAAATAATACTAAAAACGTCACTATAAATTCTGAAGCAATAAAGCTCTCCAGTATGAAAGTTAAATATTTATTTCGTTTGAATCCCCATTTATTGGAAATCTTGGAAGGTAGCTCCTATACTGTAAGTAGGTTTATCCATGTTTCGCGTCAACTCTGGAAACTTATAATATCGGGAATTGTATGCTTTGAGCTAACGGAAAGGACATGGTACAGAAATATACAAGAATCGAGAGTCTGGCCACTGAGAGAAACTATTTTATTGTAGCCGCTTGTACTGCTGCCGTAGTAGGTATTTTAAAAAGGAATGACATACGCCCACAAACTACAGAATAATCAACAGCAAGATGAACTCTTATTATTTTAAGTAAAAAAGTGCTTAGACAATGATTTTTTAATTCGTTTATAGCATTACAAAAAACAGCTCTAGAAATTGATGAATGATGATTTTAACTTTTGACTTTGTCAAGACCAATTGGAAATTGAGAAAGTTTGAATGGGGACGGTAAACGTTACGACATTTATAGAAGGAGGTAGGTATACAAAATAAGAACATTAAAGAAAGCAAGCGAAAGTATTATAAAATGATTTGCTACCTATAATCATACATTAATAATTATTATTTTGTAAATAAACGAGCAGTGGCATAACATAAGCGATCGTTGCGCAAATACGAGATCGTATTTTTGAAAAATGAACTCTCTAGTCATAGAATATAATATCATACAAACGATTGGAAATCGAACGGAACAAAGGAAAGTTAAATTGAGTATTTCCTTTATGGAAAGTCGACTCAACAATACTCATTTCCCTAACTAATGTCTGACCTTACCAAGGCCGCATAGTTGCATGCTTGTCCAGTGCCCAGCTATAGGTTCATAGATCATCTAACTTTGCACATAAAATATTACGACTGTCTGCCCAAGTAGGGGGATGGGTAGAACTTAACTGGGCACAAACAAGAGTGATAATTACTGATATA